>CM021105.1:381804344-382123740 GCA_007115665.2 Sequoiadendron giganteum
TAGGGATTATGCTTCATCCACCTGTGAAGATGCAACTAGGATGAGGGAATTATATCCCTACTTGTTTGCAGGCCTCTAGGAGTAAGCCTGACCCTAGGGGGGAGGATGTAATACCCCTCTATTTTACCTTCTTGTTCAGACAATGTTCCTTGCCTTTTTTTAGTTTCAGTTACTATGATACTTTGCATACTTTATCATGTGTGTTATTTGATCGCTATTTATAGAGCGACAAACTATTTGTGTGATGTTATGTATCTTATCTGATGCTTTAATTGGTGTAATAATACTTGTTGCTATAACATGTTTATTGTACATGAGATATTTGAGTATTATGAATTGTCAGTTTATGATGAGTGTATCGGTGAAGGGGACGGGATCACATCACTCGCTTGTGAGTGCCCTACGATTCCATGATTTCCTCTTCACGGTGTGTATTTTATGCTACTTATATATATATATATGATCTTTGTTATCTTGTTTACATATTTGCAAGTACATGACATCGACTCCGCCTGGTTTCACAAGTTTGAACGTGCCGACCCAATGGTTAAGTTGAATGGGAGATAGTAGCTAGGTAACATGTGTCAAGTCTACACCCTCGCCATTGTGTGTCGTCAGTCGTAATTGTTGTGTCATCATTTTCCTTGTTTTAATATTATTAAATTCTGAAGGGTACATGATTATGAAAATAAATGTTAAAATTATGCATTAAATAATGTTGATCTTTATTTAATTAAATTTAGACATTTTGATAGAAGCTATTGATTTAATTAATTAATTAAATTAAATTTATTTAGTAAATTAAATTTAATCCATGGGGTTAAATTTATTTATTAAGTAGTTAAAATTGATTAATTAAATTGTTTATTAATAAAGTTGTTAAAAGGGAATTAAATTCAATTTGGAATTAAATTTGAGTTTAAAATTATTAAATTATATGGAGAAATTAAATGTGAGTGTTTTAGATATTTGTTAATTTCCAGTATGTGTGAGTTAATTAATTAATAAGTTGTTGGAAATTTATTCACGAAGAAAAAGTTGGGTTTTGGTTGAAGAAGAGGAAAGCTTCTTCACGGGAAAGTGAGGATGTTTTTTGGGGGAAGATATTTTTGGAGAGGAATGAAAAATTGAAAAAAAACACAGAAGATTGTAGAGGATTTTGTTGTAGGAAATTTAAGAGAATTATTTTGGAATAGTTGTTGTGAAATTGCATACATACTTTGTTCTAGGGAAATTGTGTTTGCTGGGAAGAAGTTGTGAAAGCTTTGGAAGAGGCTCGACATCAAAACTTCATAAGCTTCTTGAAACACGTTCCTTTCTTGTGTATTTGGATTTGTTTAGAATTTATTTTGTAATTGTATTGTTGTAGAAAATTGTTGTGCCAGATCTTTAAAGGAAAGTTTAATTTGTTTTAGAAAAGAGGAAATTCAAAACTTCTATGATTGTCGTGAAGAAACTTAGGAAATTTTAGTTACAGTGAAAAACAAAGAATAAGATTTGTGTTATTGAAGGAATTATTAGATTTAAACTGTGAAATAAATCTAGAGGAAAACAAATTTAGATTTAGAGAAAATTAGTGTTTAAATTTGTGTAGAAATTATCAAAAAACAAACCTTTGTAGAAAAAGAATTGTGAAACCTCTGTATTTGTAAATTTTTCTGTGGAAAAACCCAGAGGAAATGTAGAAATTTATAAATTAATATTTGTCTGTAGCTTGTCTTTTCTTTTCTTTGTGTTTGGATTTGAGAAAGCTATTTGGAAATTTAGTTATAAAATCCTCTATGAAATTTGGGTATCTTCTAGAAATTTTATAATTTTATTTGTAGATGAACGTTTTGAAAAACCTTCTCCAATTAAACTATTAAGTTGAAATTCCATTTTAAATATACATATATATGTATATATATTTTGTTGCATATATATATATATATATATTTATTATTATGAATTGATATTTACTTTGGCTGTGAAATTTATGAATCGTCATACAAAAGCGAAATTGTTTAATGACTTGGAAGTGAATTTATATTTGTTGTTTTTAGAAAATAAAACTAAGTAAATTGATGGGCAGGCATGGGGAGGATCTACCTCCCCACAACCGCCCCCATATGGGAGCAGCTGTGTGGAGGGTGACCCCCTCCACAGCCCCCCTCTTTTGCAGCCGCCCAATGTATTTGGGAGAGGGTCGATTGGGTTTACTCAACCACCCCTCCCCCAAATACATTGGGGTTTGTATGTTGCCGATGGTGAAAAAAAAAACAACGAACTTAAAGATATTTTGTCTGCCCCGAGTTTACTCAGATTTTGATGGTTGCTTTTTATTTAATATTAAATATTTTATATATAAAAATATTATATATATGTATATATATTATATTTAATATATATATATAATATTTATATGTATATATATTTTAGAAATTATTAATAAAGTTTTATTATTTTGAATAAAACAATTGAGTATTTGTAAAAAGATAGTAGATATATTTAAGGTATATATATTATTTTATATATACCGTTAAATATATTAATATATATTTAATGTAAATATAATATGTGCATATACATTTAAGTGTATATTTAATAGTTTATCTTCTTTTAATTTTGTTGCATGCAATTTAGTACTACTGGGTATTTAAATGGAAATGATTTGTATGCATGGTTTAAATTGATAGAGAAAGGGATATTTTATATAAATGGAAGAAATTATATGTTGTAATTGAGAAATTGAAGGGATTTATTTGCATGGATTTATGTTGATTTAAAAAGTAATCAAGGGTTTTTCTTTTGATAAAATTGGTGTTTTCCTTCTTTGAATTTAATAAGGCAATTATTTATTTTATTCAATTACTTTGTTAAGGCATTATTTTCTTTGTTGTGAGATGAATATGAAAGGAAAATGGATTTAGTATATCCAAAAAAATAGTTATTTCCTCACAATTGCTTTGATGTAGTTAATTCCTATGTGTTCTTGTTTGGGGAAATGGGTTAAGTGTGTCTCAAATATGCAAGTCTTCCAAAGGATCCTAGAGGATGGGGGTTTTCGATTTGTTATGTCAACCATATGTAATTCCCTTGGGTAGTGCATGGTGTCTTGTTAGTGACTTACCCGAATTCCACGAATGGGGATGATTTGTACCTCCTTTGGAAGGAGTGGATTATGTGTCTTGTTGCCTCCAAGTGTTTGGAGTGAGTTTCATTATTTGTTGCCTCCAGTGTTGGAGTGGTTATGTGATCTAGTTTGTATGCACTTGGGATTCCCTTGGTGATTGGTTTTGTTTGGTATGTTGTCAAGTAGAAGAGTGGCTTTTGTTAGGCGCCAAAGCCCAAAGAGGTAAACTAGGTAACCTTCAGAGGTAGTTTAATCAAGTGATAACTAAAACAATGTACTTAGAAGATTAGGTAGTATTTCACACTAATCAAGATAATTTAGCCTCACTCATAGACACAAGTGCTAGTTTAGGCTTGGGATGATTGGGAAGACTTGGAATGGCAAGGTCATCTATCTTGTCCTTACAAGAGGTATTTGATTTTGCATGAGTGGGTATGGGGGTGGGATTTGGTTGAGGTCACCAGGATTATCGAAGCCTATGAAGATTCCCAAAGGAGATCCCGTGATGAGCTATGCAATGACACTTTGTCTAGTACAATAGTTGGTACATGATTTTATGTGTATGGTTTTCTTAACCTATTCGATCTATTTTATATTTGGAAGCAATGTGACCATGTTAGAGTTGGACTTATGTTGTACATGTGATTGGTTGTGTCAATATGAGTCAGTATGAGTCGGCCTGTGATTAGAGGTGGTAGAGATTGTCCATGTTATGTTGTTACTATCTCCTAGCATGTGGGGTGGACCTTCGGGTACCACTTGGTTGGGTGGAACATGCACCATACACCGTTGGGTCCCTCTTTTATCTCCAGTACTCGGTGGCAAGATATCTAGTTGGAGAGCTCATAGATCCTGTTTTTAATTCAAGCAATGTATTTATTTCAATTTGAAACATGTTATTTTACCCCTCATATGTTTACGAGGTGGGTTTATGTATATTGTAACACATTTGTATTATTGCCTCATTCTGGGAAAGAGTGATGTAACCTTTTGATTAAATTAATGAATATAGATTCTGGTTGTATATCTCTTTATATTATGTTGTATCTTTTTTTTATTTAAGAACTCAATTCATATTATCATTAAATGCTATGGTTGTATATTGTTGTATGTGTGGGTTTAAGTAATCTCGGTTACGTAGCCTTAGAGTTTGTTTTCAATTGTTGGTGAACATGTATGTTAATTACACTTTAATAAAATAAAAATTGTGCACTTATGTAGTGAATTACAACTTCCTTTAGGGTTACGTGAAGGGGCATTACAGTCACATACCTTAATAGAAGTATTCACATACGAATTTAACTAATCCACTCTTATAATCAAATGACAAAGTATAGTGGCACTCAAACATCGTTGTGTCTTGTATCATCTAAATGATGCACCCTTAGTCCACACAGTAGCATTTTTTATTTTAGAATGGAAGGCTATGACATTGATATAAAGCGAGGGGCCTTACATCCTCCCCCCTTATGTAGACTTCCTCTTAGAAGTATTTTAGGGTTGGAACTTAATATCATTATAGTCACTCAAAAAAGGGATTAGTCATGCTAATGATCATATTTCCATGATACAAACAATTAAAACATTAAATTAGGGACATGCATTTTTGTATTAGATTAAAGAAGTATTTACATAATTCACACAATAAATTTTTCCAGCAGCATAAACTTTGGAACAACACTCATAATGTTTCATAGTTGTCCAAAACAAATAGCTAGAGGGAGGTCTATAAAGTGTAAGAACTTACAACTAACCACAACAACTATGCATGGTATCAAAATATACAATAACTATTGCACAAAAATGACAACAAGAGAAAGTAGAAAAAGATTTGTGAGAGTCATCACTTTCATACATAAGAAGCCACACATAAGATACATCTCTTTCATGAGTGTAACGTACAACTGTTAAGAAATGTTTATCCCACACATTCTCATTATATATATATGTAAAACAAAGAAAAGATTAAAAACTATCTGTGTAGACATAAATCATTGCCTATGTAACCATCTTTAACTGAATTACAATAGTACATCAACAAATAAGCATCTTTTAATATATCTCATAATTTTTGTTTACCATAAACAAAACTCGTACTGTTAGAATTTATTTTTTTAAATGTTCAAAGATGTCTCAAGAGTTATCAGCTTCACATTTTGTCCAAATATGTTCTTAAGAGAATAATTTACCTTATAATTATGGTACTCATACCATATCTCAATCATGGAACTCATACCATGTCTCAAGGAATCTTAAATTGCATCATTTGTTACTCTCGCACATAGCTCACAGGTATGCCACATCACATTTGTTATTGTTTCTTAGATCAAATTAAATAATCAATTGTACAAAAGAAATGCAACACATAAGACAATGAACACAACAAGATACCCTGGGAAAACCCTCCTCTTGAGGGAGAAAAAACCTAGCAAATGATTCTCTTATATATATATGATAATGACAAAAATCTGCTTACAACACAGCCCAGCAATGGCTAAGGATTTCACACTTTTCCTTGATGCTTAGATACAAATGAATCTGCTCTTCCTTGAAGAACAGTCTGCTGCTATAGGAATGATGATCTGCTGATTAAGTATGAACTTCTTCTATGAATGTGAATTCATCTGCTGTTCAAGTATGAGCTTCTTCTAGGACTGTGAATTCTACTCAAGTATGAACTCTGCTCTTCATGTAATTGCGAACTTCTGCCTTAATCATAATAGCGAACTTTCTCTGTTTGATTCGGATATCTTCAATAACCAAATGACCTTGTATATATATGTTACATAGGCGCCACTTCATTTGGGTCGGCCTTTACAATAAACGATTAAATATTCTTTAGGTCGGCCATTCAATAACTCATTTATGTGAAACACTATAGGGTCGGCCCTTTGCTTTAAATAATATTTAATTTATTTCTTCCTTGGGAAGTGCAGACCGACATTGAATAACATCAACAACATTTACTTATAATTCCACATGTACACAAAACAATAGCAAGGATGCTCTTCCCAATTGGGTGCGCTTGTCCTCACACAAAGGATTCTCTTCCCAAGGGGTGTGCTTGACCTCATACAAATGATGCTCTTCCCAATGGGTGTGTATGTCCTCATATAGTCACATAATTTATAACATAAGGCTCACAAAATGGGGTTTACAAGGATGGATATTTTTCGATACCATAGAAAATTAGGAAAGATGATCTTGAGGCCTTTCTCTAAGGAATCCTCCATATAGATAAGAAAAATCATAGAATGAGGAGAATAATGGATTAGTGACCATCCCATACCGGTCTCATTTACAATCCCCTTTCAAAATAATTCTCCAGCGCATCTACTCCCTTATACGACCTCCCAGGGAACCCTCGAGATATGGCAGTTTACAAATTTCACATTACACCACTCATGCCAACAATTTGCCAACAAGGATAAAGCCTCAAACTGAGTAACATAAGATCATAACCCAAAATTTCAATAAAATTTCCAAAAAGGAACTATAGATTCAAGAAAGAAATAAAATAAAGATCAATTGTAGCTGCATTGCAACATTTTGATCATAATTCAAGATGAAATTAAACAAGTCCTTGAGGAAAATCATACTATAACAACCTTCAAATGGCTAAACAACCTAATAAAATAACTGTAAAATTCCACATTGTTGGTGCATAATAAAATAAAACATCAATCAGAAATACCAATAATTCTTTTTCTTTCAACAATAAAATCTACACATTACGAGAACCACATGACTTAGTAATCCACCTAAGGGGAGAAGGGGAATGGTGGTTCTCTAACCATATAAGTATAATAGCATGCAATAATTGGTGGTCCCTGACCACATAAATATGAATAATTGGTGGTCCCTAACCACATAAATATGAATAATTGGTGGTCCCTGACCACATAAGTATGCATCACTGGTGGTCCCTGACCACATGAATATGAATAATTGGTGGTCCTTGACCACTTAATCATGAATCACTATTGGTCCCTGACCACATGAATATGAATAGATGGTGGTCCCTGACCACATAATTATGAATCATTGTAATCCCTTACCACATGAAGATAAATAATTGGTGGTACTTAACCACATAAATATGAATCATGGGCGGACCATGAAATTCCATCATTTACCTATGGGTTATAACATTAAGGAATGGGTTTTCACTATGAACCAACAAGTGTGGCTCTCATATGTGGGGGAGTAGGCCACAGTCGGCATCCATGGGGGGATTACAATGACTCGACGTAGATCCTTTATCAAGATTAGGGACAATGCCCTAAGCTTTTAATATTTTTATGGGTGAACATGTGCCTCTCAACCCCTATTTACACTAGTTGGCATTGCACTCCCATAAGGTGGGAACCAAACACTAGGGGTACACATTTAACATAAAAATAAGACTAACATAAAATGATATATCACATTTTATTTAATAGATACACATTTCATGCTTACTCCATGTCACAACAAATTAACTACACAAGAAAATCATGAAGGGTTCACATAGGGGATCATACTAGATGTCCTCCACCCTTATCCCAAGTTGGATACATGCCCGCATCTTGTACTTGGAGCACAACATAATTATTGGTTTCTATAAAAAAAATCACATAATTTTCAAGAACTCTATCACCCATTCCATATGAGTCAAAGATGCACAACATATGCTTACTTTTACAACTTGGTCTATCCACAAAGATTACCACAATACACAACATAAGCACCATTACGAGGTATTCACATACACCGGGAATACAAAATAACTTCTCTTTTCTTTTCTTTTTCCAATTTTCATCTTTTAGAGCCAAAAAAACATTTCCTTACACATATATTAAACTGCAAATATTTTATTCTACCAAGTGGCATACACAACCATTATAAAGCACTTTTTAAGCAAGGCTACCCAATACTCAACACATGACAAGGAAAACATAGTCCATCTAGTTAACACCACAAGCACAACATTCCTTTTCCCCCAAAATTCACTTACTTATGCACTTAACATTTGCATCTCTAATGAGTTAATAGTTATATGGATTTCTATGACTAATAATACAATTGGGGACCTTAAGTCTCTCCAAATTAATTTTGTTATTATGCACATACCATTCTACATTCCAGACATGTCATGTAATGAAAGAACAACTTAATTCAGAATTTACAATGCAAGGTTTACTAGTGTATTCATTCCCTCTCTATCATCGTTATTTATTTACTTGCTTTTTATATTCATTATTCTATTTTTTCTCAATATTAACTAATTCCATGCTCAAGATCACACATACACCCTAAAGTAGGAATTGCAGTTTTGGAACCGCGACCTTTTGACCAACATACATATTTCCTCCATCTCTACAAGATATCTTACACAAAACATGCATTTAATTGGTTTCAAGTAAATATGAACTATTAAGAAGCACGTCATTCCTCTTTACACAAGAAAAGAGTTGCATTTTCAAATCAACTCAAGGCACATAGATTTAGAGATATGAATTATTGTGTTTTATACTAAGTTATTCACTTGCATTGTGAAGTTAAATGATGTTTACTTTAGTAAGGTTGTATTATCTACATAATAGCCATATCTTAAGAATCATCTTTTATCCCCATAAGGTTCAAGGATATAGGATAACACGAGGGTGGATTTTATAATAATAATATCCATAGTTTTCTAGCCATTCACTTTGTTTTCATTTTTGTTTTCATTCTAGACTGACTCAATCTTCACAACGTCAATTCACCATAACATGCTAATCAACATGAATGAAACATACAATTGACACATTTAATCTACTTAATATTGTTCATCTTAAACACTTACAATTCCTATGGGAGGGTACATAGGTGCATTTATATTTAAAACTTGGAAATTCAAAATCTATGAACTGGGCTATTTAAAATTCTTCATAATCAAATGCATCATTCACATGAGATTACATAATGCTCAATAAATTTAACAACATAGGTATTCCCTTTTTAAATAAACTATTGCACAACCAAAATTATCAAAGAACTATGAAAGTGACTCAAGATCTCATAAGGTAATTTCAACCATCAATCACCACCAGGAAACAAGCACACAACAAAATTCACACAAACAACCCCACATGGGTAACTTCTCTACCCAAAGATTCCAATATTGTAACCGAGCTCTGATACCAAATGTAATGCCCAAAAATTATGCAGTAATATACAACTAAGTGCAAAACACAAATTTAAAATTTTGATTACAACACATAACTAACTCACAAAATTTTGTTTCTAAAGCACACAATTCATAAGAAGCATAACAACAATTGACCAATTATAAACTATGGTATTTAGTTGAGGAACTGACTTTTTTAGACAATCCTAATAGGGAGACATGGAATTCACATCACTAAGGTAGGCTTGATTAGCTCTACAAATCACCATTCATCACAACTTAATTCAAGTCACAAGCTATGTCAATACAATGCATCAATTTTTAACGCAAAGAAGGAAAAAGAGAAAACCCTAGGGGTTAGACCTAATTCCTCATGGACTCATCTCTAATGGCCTTACCTACGTATATATTTTTCAAAGGAACCATAATTCAACAAATTGAGTTCACCCAACTCATATTTGATTGACCAAAAACCACACATAACACCCAGATGTAAATCACCAGTAACTCATAATGTTAGTAAATAGTAAAAATGAATAATAATGGTGAATCTATGAGCACTCCTTCTACTATAAGGAGTGATTAACAATCCCAATTACAAAACCCCTCAAGGGCCACTTTCCAACATAGATAATCAAAAAAAAATCTAGGATGAAGGTAAATAAAACATATCTTGAATAGATAATTATAATTGAAGTTTTGGTTTCAATCCCACAATACAAAGGACACCTTATAACATGGATAAGATTATGGGGTGAAAGGGGTAATAAGACAATCCACATCCAATCTTCAATACAATTCAACCATCAAACACTTGGTTAACTAACACAGGGGATATAACCCTTAGCTTCAAAGATCACTCTACAAAAATTCATCATATACCTTTAATCCTTTAATTATAGAATATACGAGTGGGTACACAACCCTTTCTAGGGTCCTCTTACCCCAGTCAGTTTCTCTATCAACTACCACTCACTTAGGTGAAGCTGGAGGTCTGAATCCTTGATATGGATAGGCTTAGGTTTAAAGGACAATTCATTCATAAAAAAAACACATCACGCTTACACGAAAATTTAATGTTTGTACTTAATATTTGCTTCCCTTCATGGCTACAATTCTAGTTAATTGAAAATTTGAATGACCAACTCTAACCACAAGATAAATAACAACAATGATATAACTCAAAGAATCAACTTTCTCTCCACCCTACTGTATTGGCTTCATGAAGCCTCATGAGCTCTAGCCAAACCCTCGAGCAAGAAATATTTTAGCCCCATGATGATGAAATAGGGGCTTCTATTCCAATAATATAAAATGGTATCCCAAGACAATATCTATCTAAGAAACTATCAAATAGTGTCATGGGTGTGATACTTGAATTTGGCTAAACAAGGCATTCTAACACCCATTATACTTACCATATATCATGTATCAAAAACATATGTATGTAGATAATTGTATTATCATTTGAATACCAAGAAGGATGTAGAAGTCTGAGTTCTATTTGTTTAGGGTTAGCATTTAAATCACCATATGGTGGCTTAGGAACAAGGGTTTTGCTTGACACCAATGGAATGGTCAAAGGAAGCCAAAATTTAAAAAACAACCTTCCTCAAACACTCACTGATACAATCTAGGTATAACCAAAGGCTTCCAAGTATTACCCCTACTAGAATCAAAGCATGTAATACACAACCAACGCTCTCAATACCCACAAAATGGTCTGGTATGAAAATGTATCTATATGCACTGAAATACCAGGTGCGTATGTTTAAAATCTACTAAAGATGGATCCCCATACCTGCTCAAATATTCTCCATGACCTAAGATGAGGTCTTGAGGCATTTCTTATTCTCCTCATATTCTTTTTCCTCCATGAAATCCCAAAAAAATAAAGAACTTTAGTCATACAATAAAATTGAAATCGTTGTGTGACTCTTCATCCTCCACTCTTCTCTCTTCCAGTGAAGTTGCATGCCTATCCATTGCCTCCTTTCCTTATTGACAAGTTTTTCCCCCTTGATTCATGATCCTCTCACCCCATTTATTTTCCTCCGCCATTCCCTAACATAACATAATCTAGGGTTTATTTTACATTTAATGGTATCTCTTTTTGCTCGAACTCTTGCTTACCTGACCATCCTTTGCATTAATGGTGGCACCCTTTTTCTTCCTTCCTTCATAAGAGTGTCCCCTGGAGCTAACATGTTGATTTTTGTTCCTTATCTTCCTTCACCTAACCATTAAAAAAATTGGCTTTTAAATGCAAACCCTTGATCTTGAAATCCATGGCATGATTAGATGGTTATCACTCATCTGTCATGACATTTAAATACCACCATCAGATTAGACAGGCTTTAAATATTGTCTATTTATCTTCACATAAAACTATGCTATCGATCTTGCCCTTATGCACACATCACTCTAATAGAATGATTCACAACAATGACATGAATCAACCCAGCTAATCACTTTTAGCCACGTGTCATTTCCTTCAAATCCACACAAGTCAACTCTAGTGAACTCAAGCATTCCATGGAATGGAAAAAATACTCCTTCAATTTTGATGACTTTATTCTTTCTTTCCTTCGAATGTCGAGAGTCGCTAATCTCCCTTACCTTATGCTTGGGATGCATAGAAGGACCTTAGAAGCAAGCTCGAGCACCCCAACTTGAAGATTCTTACACTTATCAGGGTTCAACTATTGGCCTTACCCTTTACCATTTCCTTCCTATGCTCCATCGCAAGCCAACACACTAACCCCCAAAATGTCGAAGTGAAAACTTTGAACAATGCTTCAAGTTGTCGAAGGTCAGAGTTCTATCTTCCTCCTTACTGCTTCCATGCCTTTGTTTTAAGGTGTAAGCCAACTTGTCAACCCTGGAACATCAAAATAATTTTGGGTGTCAAGGTTTGGGATTTCCTTATACCCCTTTCTTAACACTCCTAGTAAGGCCTAAACCTTAACTCCGACTTGCGAACTCCAAAACCATTTTGAGTGTTAGGGTTTGAGTCTCCCTCATCCTTTCTTCATAACATTAAGTTAAGGTGTAAGACTTATGGGCAATCTCTGATGCCCGACTAGTTTAAGCCTTAACATTTTTCTTCGATTTTCAAAACCTTGAGATAAGAATAAAGTGCTAATAGCCTTCATGCATCAGACAGGTAAACAAGCTAAGGCGTGCAGAAATTTTGGGGCTTTGAGGTTCCTCTGTACCCCTTTCATTGCTTGGGATATTGGTAATTCATAAGACCTATGGCCAATCTCCAATCCCCAAAACTTTTTCTGGTTTTGGCCTTCGCTAATACCTTTTACCTCTTAACCTTAAGTCAAGGCATAAGTTGTAACACCAAGGTCTGATGTATGATTCCTTTAGCATATGGTAAGCCTTAAGTCTAAAGCCTAATGGCGTATGCCTTTTCAAACTTAACATATGCAAACTTCCCCTTCCTTCATGCCATCGGTATGAGGTATGGTCAAAGTTTGATGTCTAAAACCTTTTTGGACTTAGCATGCTCATTCTTCATTTATCTAAGGGATTCGGTAATGCGATATGACCGAATTCCAAAACCTAATACCTTTTGAACTTTAACTCATACTTATATATTTCCTTAAGTAATTTAGTATAAGGTATGATTGAAGCCTAAATTTTGATGCCTTTTGGACTTGGCTGAAAAACAACTAACTCCTTCCTTCTTTAGCAAGTGATACTAGGTAAGCTCGAGGTTCCGAAGTCTGAAATTTTTGAACTCTTTGAGGCTCTTTGTAATAAAACCCTAAGGCCAATGAATCCTTCCTCCTAAAAAACCTATGAAGTCCTTTTTGGCCTCAAACAATAGGTCTTCATCTAATATCACTTAGATCTCCTATTGACCTTAAGGAGGTGCCTTTGTTGACTTCAATCAACTCATTTCCAAAAAATTATCCTCTAACATCATAAGATTCCCTTGTGAAAATAATGAAAATCATATTATCAATAGATTAATCTAACTATATCTAGGTTCAATTATCCTTATCAGATTCTCTTTATTAGCACCTCCCAAATATCATTATGGGTATGATGTTCTAATATATGGGTAGATCATAATTCCATGATAAGGCACAACCCAATAGTAGAGAAGACTCTAAGCCTCTTCATCTATCCTTATTTACCTACTATCTTAATCTCCCTTAGTTAAGCAGTACTATAGGGATCAAATTTGCACCTGCTATATTTACTCAAACCTCTAAGGCTCCTTTAGTGACTTTAGTCATAATATTTGATATGAGAAATCTTAAGTGAATACTATAGAAGATATTCAAAATCAACATGAGTCAATTGATAATAAGGAGCTTTAATACTAGGGAACCTTAGCAACATAGTATAGAAAGACAATTATAGTATTTATCAATGTATATCTAGTCACATACCTTAATAGAAGAATTCACATAAGAATTTAATTAATCCACTCTTACAATCAAATGACTAAAAGTACATTGGCACTCATCAAACACTATTGGGTCTTGTATCATCTAAATGATACACTTGTAATCCACATAGCAGCGTAGTATAATTTTAGAATGAAAGGCTATGGCATTGATATAAAGGGAGGGGCCTTACATTCTCCTTCTTAGCATCTTCCTTCTTTCAATTCACAAAAGTCAAATTCAAGAGTACAATCATTAAAAATCTCTACAAAATTTCCATTTTTTAAATTTCTTAGACCCTTCTTATTATATTTCCCATTCTTTGTTTACATAGCATTATCCTCTCTATGTGCGGTAGGTTGATGTGGACTCTCTTGTGGTGGACCCGGACAAGCAGATGAAAAGGATGGTGGTTGCTACTAAGATAGTGGAGTCCATTCGAAAAATCAAAACGTTGACTGCAACGTCAACTATTGTTGATAAGGGTAAGGAGGTTGTTCTGGATGTGGATAAGGTTAGCTCCTTGCATGAGGAGGGTGATGAGGGTAAAGATGTTTTAATATTGATAAAGAAAATATTGTTGATGTTTTGGGAGCCACCAAAGAGGGTTCCTTTATTTCTTATAAGATTTTTAAATGGATTTTCCATGAACTTAATATGACTAATGTGAAAGTGAGGGTTGTTTTGAGCAAAGAGGAGGACTCCTCTATTTAGGATCAGATTGATGATCTGATGAATTCCTTGAAAATTGTGGTGGAGGAAATGCTTTTGATGAAGCAGAATCTTGAAGGAAGAGTTCTCACCTTGTAAAATCACATTGAAAGGATATATGCTAATATGGATAAAGGAAGGGAGGGGAACAAATTTGGGTTTAATGCCAATTTTTTTGGTATTACTTCCCCTGTGGATAGTGTTAAAAATGGCAAGGATGATGATGATAATGATGTTGATGGAAAGTTGATGGAAGGGGAGAAGCTTGGTGATAAGGGTGGTGATAATGGTTTTGTTTTGATTAGTAAGGTGAAATCAGGTGGGCCTAGGATTAGGACCCAGAACAAGACCAAATCTCAGGCAAGTGCTCCTACTCATGATCCATTTGTTGTTGGGGATGAAGGCTTAAAGAATGCAGCATGTGATGTGGAGGTTGCAGATATTCTAAAAATTATGTAATGTTGTTGGGTGGGGTCCTACTTTTTTGCTGACTTTTTGTTGTGGACTTGTGTGGTTGGGTTGTTATGTTTTAGTTGATTGTATCTTTTGTTTTAGCTACCCTTTTGTGTAAAGGGTTTTTGGCCCCTTCAAAACCCATTTTTTACCTCTAATCAAAACATTATCCTCTCTATAATAAACTTTGTCTTGGAGCAAGAACACCCTTACGTACCTTAAAAGCATGACCATAAAATTAGATGTAGCACTCTATGCTAATAGGTCCAATTCTAAAGGTTTAGATTCTAAAAATTTCCACTAGAAGAATAAAATAATTATTACACTAAATTTTTTGATACATAGTTGAAATAAAGTGCCCACATTAACAATCTTAGTGAGCATCATAGATCTTTACACCATCTTATACCCTCTATTTAAAAAACCAACACACTTGTATCACTAAACTTGATAACTAAAAGTATGTTTCATACCAAACTAAGGATGTGTAGAACTTAATTGATCCCATTCACTTTTGTATCAATGAAAAAACATGACAACAACCAATAACTCTTAAATGAGAACCATCATCAAGGTACACCTTTCTACCATCAAATTCTTCATCCCTTGAAAAGAAACCATGATGTGAGGTCATACAAAAGGATGCTCCAAATTCTATCAACCACACACCTTTGCATGCAAATATTGTCAAGGTTGTGACAAATAAATCACCATCACCCTAAGAAGACTTTTCAAACTCATTGTCTAAATAATTTTATTTATTTTATCATCTTTGCAGTCTCTTCTAAAATTCCTAAGCTTGTTTTAATTCCAACACTCAGGCTTGGTATTTCCATGAGATTGAGATATAGACTTGTCTTTCTTCTTCTCCTTCTTCTTGACTTTTTCTTTTGGTTTTCCATGAATAGTTAAGGCATCTCCTACCAAATAAATGATGCAAGTACTTCATCCATCTTGAGTTTAGAGGTAGTGATCTCTATTATCATCACCAACTGATCCCAAAAGTCTAAAAATAAACATATTAGTGTCATGCAATGGTCTTAATCCATCTTCACTCCAACAAATTGTAACTAGTTAATAATCATATTGAATGTTTTTGTGTGACCTACCACAAAACTACCATCCTTTGTCTTTCGGGTAAATTTTTTCCTCAAGAAAAAAATATTTATTAAGGATTTAGCTAGATAAATCTCTCCCAAATTATTCCAAAGAGCTACTATATTTTCTTCTTAATGCACATTTACAAGATGGTTTCTACCATATAGAACCTAAAAAGGTCTATCAATCTTCTATAAAATATGTTTTAGTTAGCTCGATTCACTATATTGGGTTTAGATCTATATATGGAAACTTATAGATGTATATATAACAATTTCCTTTATCTTGAGCTTATAAAGCTCAAATTTAGTTATTTTGAACTTCTTCATCTATATCCTTCATGTCCTTTACATTTTTCTTGTAACAAAGATCTCCTTTTGTGTAAGTTTCCACTCAATCCAAGATTAGTAAAAATAATCCCTTGTCTCTAACACTTAGAATCCAAGGTTTTTATGTTTTTATGTCAAATGAAAGGAATAAATAATGTTTAAATGCTTCCTACACTAAATTTTGAGGAGATGTATGTGAAAAAAATAAAAGATCTTATAGTTATAGAAAATAATACACAAATAAAACTATACCATCACAAGATGATTTGCATGGGAAAACCCTTTCAAGAGAAAAATTCCACTTGAAAGAAAAATAAATTATATTATTTAACAACTATGTGGTTACAATACAAATCTTAGGCTATGTTTTCACAAAAGAATCACCAACATTCATATTCTAAAGTAATTTTAGTAGCATAACAGTACCAACAAGCAAATCATGGAACTCATATAATTTCATCCTCTAATACATAGGAAAATTTGAAACCAATAGCCACAAGTATTTACTAAAAAAATGAGTCAAAACAATGACCCAACAATGGTGCCATAATTCGCTCAAATCCCAACACCCAATTTGGTTATAGTCTCCTCTGCTAAAAATAGAAGATGATCTTATAATTATCATGACATATCAAATTGAATCCTCAATTTTGGTGCTACATTTCGGCATATTCAAACCCATTGAAAAATTCCTTATGATCTAATAGAGTTCTAAGTTATTTTGGATGGAATTTGTATGGTCAAATCTAGGAATTTGATATTTTCTACAACTTGGTAATCTACATTTTTGGAGGCCTTCAAAATTTCTAGCCCTCAAATGGTCCATAAAATGTGTTATCTTGGACTAAATTTCCTTACATCTCTACTTAGGTATTTTATATTTCTTTCTAACACATCCAACAACTTCAATTTCTTATAAGCAAGCTAGGAGTTATGACCCTACCATATTGGGGTACCAAAATAAATATATTCCTAGCTTTTGATTAATTATTAGGAACATTAGGATGCAAGGTTAAGACATATTTCCCAACAAATACATGGTATTGATTTGGAATTCAAAAGTTGAATCTAAGGGATAACATGGGAATTTTGAAACACTCAAATAAGGCCTTATGTTATTAAGAGTCATAATGGAAATAGTACAATTTTATTTAAGAAATATGGATGATGATTTTATAGATTTGTCAATCATGGGAAACATCTAAAACAATCAAAGGATAATATCACTATAAGTTTACTCTAAAATTTTATTTTTCTTTCATAGTCATGATTATCATTGTATTTATGGTGAAGTGTGTATTCATGTGTCTTTTTTACCTTGTAATCTAGCCTACAATTTAAGTGTCATATGTCGTTTACATTCCTTAAGATTTATTTGGTTCTTATTGTACTTGCAAGATATGTCCTTGACCGAGATCCATTATTGGCCTCTTGTAGATATTTAACCAAAAAAATCTACAATTAAATGTTATGATCATACTTTGTGTGTAATCCTCCAAAATTTTATGTTAAACCCATCTAAAAACCCTAAAAATTTAATTTCCCAAGGTTTTATGTCTATCATTTGCACTTCTACTATATTTTGGTGTTGACTTATAAGTCAGACACAATTTCTTAAATAGTGCCCCTTAGGTCCCTATTCTCATCAATTATTGACCCCATGATTAAAGGGGTTAGTGAGAAGGGTCCTTGTACTATGACTTATAACAAAACTAAGTTGAATGTTGGGATCCCTACCAAGGAGGTCACTGAGGTTATGAATGTGCACCAAACGATTATTGATAGTGATATGGAAATGGTTGATATCTTGAAGAACCTATAGTCCCTTGTTGTTTTTGTTCCTCTTTTTGGCAGTTGTTTTATTGGTTTTTTGTTGCTTGTTGGCTGCTTGTTTTGTCTTTGTTTATCTATTAACACAACAATATTTTTTCTAAAGGGTTTTGAGGCCCCTTCAAAACCTATTTTACCACTAATAAAAAACAATGTCAAATCATCTGTTAACCCTAATAAATAATGCATTTGGCTTAACTAAATCCATGTTCTTTTTAACTTTTAGTTTCATTCAGCTTTGTGACTTCATACTTTTTTATACCGCAAGTAATAAGCACAATTTCTTAGCATAAGGGTTTCTTCACATCGCAAAGTGAATTCTCCTAGTCAAGGCCACACTTTGTAAAATATAATGTCTTCTTGAATAGCACCAACATCATTAGATTATATTATCCATTTGGTTCTTACGGGTCTGATATGTCTATGAATCAACATCTAACACACCTTTTCACTAAAACTAATGACCACATGCAAATATTTGTAGACTTTTCAAATACCTTATCTATAGGCCCACATTTCAACCAATTGATCATTACTTGTGTCCTTAGCCCCACATATGTGCTAGACTAATCACCAATTTCTCCTTTGGATTTGGGACATGGACTAACCGCCTCCCATGGATCCACTTATCTCTGGCATTTGTATCATGTGTTAACAAGTCGATCTTTTGGCGCAATGGAAAACATGTTACAACAAATGGTATCAATGTGAGGTCGCGGGTTTGAATCCCCTCGAGTGACACTGAGGGGGGATTGTTGGAATAATTGCCAGTGTCTCCTTTTGGATTCGAGACATGGACTGATTGCCTCCTGCAGATCCACTTATCTCTAGAATTTGTATCAGGTGTTAATAGGTTAATCTTTTGGTGCAACAACAAACATGTTCCAACAATATGTGGTTGTTTCCAACTATATTTCCCTCCTCTTGTGCATTGATGAGTTTCTTTAAACCACTCTTCAAAACTAGAATCAATGTCTGAAGTTGCACTATATGGCACTTACCGTGTGTTCTAAAGTCAATTCACAAATAATTCATCAGTCCATGCCGCATGCATATGATGAGGGGGCTACACCAAACAACCACACAAAAATAGCAGATATAAACATAGAAAATGCAGGACAAAAAACAACCCACATTTGATTACTTTTAGAAAATGAAACTATAGATTCAAAAATTACAATGTTATAGCCACATGGGCTTGATTCATTACAAATAAAATCAACTCTCTAAGAAAATATATTATTTGGAGCCATAATTTTCATTAATGGCACCGCCTCTTGTAACCTCACTTCCACCCTTTATTTGACACCAATAATCACCTTAGAATTTTCTAGAAAGAGTAACTCCCCCCTTTTTTGTGTCAAAAGTCCAACCATTCAATTTCCTGCCCAAGAAGATATTTTATTGAAATTCACTTTTTGGTGGAACTTAACAGAGCCATAACTTTTGACTTAAGTGCCCATTTTTCTATTATAATGTATTATTAGAAAGATGTCAAAGAGATCTACAACATTAAAATATTTGAAGATTATTTCATACATTTTTTAAGCTTTTTTAGGCTTCTAAGGCTTTCAAATTTGATTTTGAAGTTGTATTGGATAATTTTCTCATGATGAAAACTTTAATATCTCCCAAATGGTACAAGATATTGAGATGTTTCTTCTTCCATAAAATACATTTTCAGTTCCACTCCTTGGGGTAAATGTTCAAGTCCATACAAGCTCGTTTCGCTTGACTAAAAATAGTAAGTGAGCAGTTTTTACCTATTTTTTACTTTTGAATTTCTTACATCCCTTAAGTTTCATCATGGAACTCAAAACCACAAATTAAAATAAGGAAATATATTTTTTGGGGTGATGCAAGATTGCCCCTACACCACTAGATGCTCCTACATCAAACACCCAAGGTAATTTGAGAAGTAACCTTGTCACTTCTCTTGTGTTGGAGTAAAACCAAGTCAATCAACCTCTGCCTTAGACAACCATGATGAATTTTTGACATACTTTCATTTCCCTTTAACTATATATTCTTCATACTACTTGTTTCTAGTAATTTTGTCCACATGGCTATCCAAGGTTTCTTTTATCTCTTCCTTCTTTGAAGTACGTGTTGGAATATTCCA
Organism: Sequoiadendron giganteum; assembly: GCA_007115665.2. Lineage (NCBI taxonomy): Eukaryota > Viridiplantae > Streptophyta > Pinopsida > Cupressales > Cupressaceae > Sequoiadendron > Sequoiadendron giganteum. The sequence continues at coordinate 381,824,560 of CM021105.1, forward strand.
CTTCTCATTTATTGGTCCATCATCCATATCTCCTTCATGATACTATGTCAAATTAGAAATGATGAACATAAGAGAGATGTTTGTCCCACTCGGAAACTCTACCTCATAAGAATATCTTGAATCATGCTTATTTAGGATCTTGCATGGTCCAAATTTCTTCATTTTTAACTTGTTATGTGTTCTCATTGGGAACCTTTCTTTCCTTAGGTGAACCATGACTTCATCTCCAACCTAGAATTCCTTAAATCTTTGCTTTTGATATACCTTAGCCTTGTACTAATAATTCATCTTATTGATATAGTTTCTTACCTCTTCATGCAAGTTTTGTAGGTGCTTTGTAAAATCTTCATCCTAAGCACTGCTCTTTTCCCCTTTGTCCATCTTCCTCAACTCAGAATAATTCCTCAGACTACTCCCACATACAATTTGGAATTTCTATTTATCAATACTCTTATTGACAATATTATTGTAAGAAAAATATTCCTATGGTAAAATCAAATCCCATCCCTTGGGCTTACCTCTTACTAAGCATCTTAGCAAGTTTCCCAAACTCTAATTCACCACCTTTATTTTTTCATCGGTCTATGGATGGTGTGTAGAACCGAATTTCAAAATTTTCTTCAACTTCTTCCATAAGGTCCTCTAAAAATAACCAACAAATTTGGTATCTTTTTCTAAATATATACTCTTTGGTAGACCATGTAGACTCACCACCTCTCTTAAAAAAGACTCTATTATGTTAACACCACTGGTCTTATGAAAAGGAATGAAATGTGCCATTTTTGAAAATATATCTACCACCACAAATATTGAATCATTTCCTCTATGTGTCCTTAGTAAACCAAGAACAAATTCCATGCTAATATATTCTCATGGCCTCTCTAGTACAATTAATGGCTTATAAAGCCCGGTAGTCTAACTTACCCCTTTAGCCATCTAGCATAGTTTGCAACTTTGTACAAACTTCCTCACATCTTGTTGTAACTCTAGCTAGTAATAATTCTCACTAACAAGAGTAATTGTCTTATCCCAACCAAAGTGTCCAGCCAATCCTCCACTATGTTTCTCCTTGATCATATTCTCTCTCATTGAACTCCTCGGAATGCATAATTGGCTTCCTCTAAACAACATCCCACCTTGGATTAAGAAATCCAATCATCTTGTCCTATCCAAAGTAACATGTTTCAAACAAGCCTTCCAAGCATGTTTGGATCTTCAAGATACAAGCTCTTGAGCTCATCAAACACAATGACCTCTACCTTCATCTTGATCAAACATTTTTTCCTTCTACTTAAGGCATTTGCAACGCTATTTGATCTTCCATTCTTGTGCTTCAAAATAAAATTATAACTCTACATTAACTCAACCCACTTTAAGTGCCTTTTGATTTAACTTTCCTCTACTATTAAGATACTGCAAATCCTAATGATCAGTGTATAAAAAAAACTCTTTTGGGAAAAAATAGTGTCTTTATTTCTTCAAAACCTGAACTATAGTATAAAATTCTTGATCATAGATAGAATATTTATTTTTAGTATCATTCAACTTCTCACTAAAATAGGCAATGAGATTACCTTCTTGACTCAAAAAAACTCACATAGCACTACCACTAGCATCACAATCTACCTGAAATACCTTATTGAAATTAGGAAGTGCCAAAAGAGGTTGATTTGTGACTTTCTTCTTCAACATTTCAAAACTTTCAGTTTTTCATGTAGTCCACTTTAACTCCTTTCTATCCCCTCTCATTGTTTCAATTAGGGGTGCATAAAAAATACTACAATTCTGAATAAACTTTCTATAAAAACATGCTAGACCATGAAATGATCTTTCCTCAATGTAGGTCATTCAGTGATAGCCCTCACTTTTCTAGATCAATTTTAAGACCCTCAACTGAGTTGAAAAATCCCAAATACACCAATTCTTTATTCATAAAATTGCATTTCTTCAAATTAATCAACAACTTCTCCTCCCTTAGTTTCTCAAAAATAATTCATATATGCATTAGGTGCTCCTCTAATGTCTTACTGAAAATTAAAATGTCATCCAAATAAATAATATCATTTTTTTCTAAAAATTCTTTCAATACTTCATTCATAAGTCGCATAAATGTGTTTGGTGCATTGGTTAACCCAAATAACATGACTAACCATTCGTACACGCCTTCTTTAGTCTTGAAGGTTGTCTTCCACTCATATCCCTCTATGATATAGATTTGATGATACCCACTCTCCAGGTCAATCTTTGTGAAGTACTTGGCTCCACTCAAACAATCCATAAGGCCATCCATTCTTGGCAATGGAAATATATATTTAATTGTAATCTTGTTAATGGCTCGAGAGTGTGTACACATTCTCCATTATCCATCTTCATTTAGTTCTAGTACTACAGGTATCGCACATGGACTCAAAATCTCTCGAATCATTCTTCAATAGCTCTTGAACTTGTTTGTTCAACTCCTCATTCTCTGCGAGAGTCATTATATGGGCTACCTTATTCAAAAAAACTGGCTCCTGGTATCGAATCCATTTGGTGACTATTCTTCCTCATTGGTGGTAAACCATCAGGTACATTATCTAACACAATGTCATGAAAATCCTCTAAAAATTTGAGACTTCTCACCTTCTTTATTAACTTTATTAAATTTAGGAATCATTTAATAACACATGATCATGCTCCATACCATCCAAAAACTTTCTCCCATCAACTAAAAAAATTCTAGCACTACTACTTATCTTCCCTTCCACTTTCTTCAAGGGCATCAACTTTTCACAAACTCTATCCTTTGTCAAGGAATATGTGTTGGCATATCCATCATGTACTTCATGTTGATCAAATTTCCATGGTCTCCCCAATAACATATGACAAGCATCCATAAGCATGATTGTTGAAATGCACAAGACAACTAAGAGGGGGGTGAATCAGTTGTACCAAATTACTTTTACTTTTGACATTAATCAATTCCACTTTAACTTTAATTTGTTATTAATTATAAACATGAAATGCATATAACAAAAAGAAAATACCAGATTTACGTGGAAAACCCAATGAGGGAAAAACCATGATGAGGATTAACTCACAATATAATAGTAATGCAATACCGGATACAAAGGCTCACTGTCAGAGGGCTCACTGCCCAAAAAGGACTCACTATCAAGATACAAAGGCTTATTGCCTACAGATAGGACTCACTATGTAAAAGGAGGTTCACTACCCACAAATAGGACTCACTTCCTACAAACAAAGAAAGACAATAGAAAATACACCACAACAGGGTCCACACATTCATATCCTGATCAAAGGAATTGTAGACACCATCAACTCACTTCTTTCAGGAATCTAACACATCAAAGTACCTTTGCCTTGATTCACTTTCACACACTCTGCTTTTCACACTTTTTTTCACACTTCACACCATTCTTTTAATTCACAACATCTTGACTTGTATTTATACCATCTTTGATCTTGAAAACTTTCTCCAAGGTCGGCTATACCTTCTTTTTCACAAATTCAAATTAGATTAGTGACTCAACATTTCTGTAGTGGATAAGAATGAGAGTGGACCAATTACATACTTAATTAGGACCCAAACAACATCTTGGATCAATCACACACTTCCTTAATCGATGCTTATTCTCCATGTAATGTGTAAACACCAGGTCAGCCAAACCTAATGAAAACACCAATGAAATTTGAAGTATGTGCATCCACAGCAAGATGATGACATGTGGGTCACACAACACGCTTCACCAAACACTGAAACACCTCTTAGAAACCTTCAGATACATCTACGCCAATTACAACAATATTTATACACGGAACACTCTTCAACAGTCCAATCGGGCCATGTAGACACATAGTAGCTCTAGAACAAGCTTTCTGGAGCACATTTTCTAGAACACAGAGGATGTCAATATTAACCTTCTTCCAGATCCACAAGATCTGAGAAAAACCACCAAAAGACTCTGGAGCAAACACATCTCTCCTAGTCCACATACAAATAGTTATGCCAAACCAATTCACACACCATTGAACACATCTTTCACTCTTCATCAACCCATTAGCTAAAATTCAGGATATATTATCTATTGAAGCCCATAAACAATACTACAGATCCACACATGCATAGGATCAAGATAGAAGAAATGCAAAGCACATTACCAGAGCACACTCAAAACACACACACCATTGTCTTCATTGTTTGTTAATTTTCTCAAAAGAACTTGGCATCAACACATATGCAACACCATAAATATAGCCCCATGTACTCTTATTACTTCTATAGTATCTCAACTATACATGTACCACCTACAATCACTTTGAACTATGTTGACATCAATGAAAAAATTAATGACAACACCACCAAACACATTCATACTTGCAACAATCTCCCCCTTTGTCATTAATGAAAACACATGATATGAAAAACCATCAAAGATAGCATACACACTCTCTTGCTTCTTCTTCCTTTTCTTTTTCATATTAGACAACCTGCACAATATTTTTGCACTCTCTTCTCTGTGCAATATTCTCTCTCCCTTTCATCTTTTTCACATGACTCTCTCTCCCCAAATAGGATTTTTCACATGACTCTCACTCTCCCCCTTTGACATCAATGGCAAAGAAAAATTTGTATGAAACCTCTACCATATAGAGATCTGATCACTCCCCCTTAGGAGTGCACCCACATCTCATACTGCAAAAATGATACTCTTTACTCCCCCTGAGGAGTAGACCTCGATCATCAGTCCAAACAAATGAAGAATTTATAAATCCACTAGACTGATGTACCTCCATGTTCACCTAGGTTAAGGAAGGAGGGGCAATAACCCCTAACTTCCCCCTAAGATACTCAAAAGTATCCTTCGGAAGAGCCCTAGTAAATATATCTGCAATATGATCCTTAGTAGACACATATTCAATCTTGAATTCATTCTCCAACACCTTATCCCTCAAGAAATGATATTTGATAAATATATGATTTTTCCTAGAATGCATCACCAAATTCTTTGAAATATTTATTGCACTTGTATTTTCACAAAAAATAGGGATAGGCTCATCACATATCACACCTATATCCTTGAACGTTTGCTTCATCCAAAGTACCTGTGTACAAAAAGATGTTGTTGCAGTATACTTAGCTTCAGTAGTGGACAAAGAAAATGAATCATGTTTCTTACTTAACCAAGAGACCAATCTTTCTCCAAGAAAGAATGCATCGCCACTTGTACTCTTTTGGTCATCTACACATCCAATCCAATCTACATTAGTGTAAGAATTCAAGGTGAAATCAATATCCTTAGTATACCATAGACCATAATTTGGAGTCCCCTTTAGATATATGAATATCCTCTTCACAGTTATAACATGTGTCTCTTTAGGTTCTTCTTGAAATATAGCAACCAAACATACTGCATGCATGATATCCAATCTAGTAGTAGTAAGATATAGCAGTCCACCAATCATAGATTTGTACATGCTCTGATCAACTTTAGAGGAATCGTCATCCTTACTCAGTTTGCATCCACTTACCATAAGGGTACAGACCGGTTTGGAATCATCCATACCAAACTTCTTCAACAATTATTTACCTTACTTATATTGTGAAATGAATGTGCCCTTATTAGTTTCATTCACTTGAAGTCCAAGGAATAAATTCAACTCACCAATCATAGACATCTCAAACTCTTTTTGCATGTCCTCTACAAATTTCTTGCACATACCTTCATTTCCTCCAAAGATAATATCATCAACATACACCACAACTATCAAAATTTTATTTCTTTCAACTTTGAAATTGAGATTTCTTTCTGTGGAGCCTTTGTTGAACCCTTGTTGCGTCAAATATTTGTCCAACCTTCCACACCATGCTCTGGGAGCCTGTTTAAGTCCATATAGTTCCTTTTTCAACTTGTAGACCATGTCTGGTTTGTTTGATAACTAAAATCTTTCTAGTTGTTCCATGTACACCTCTTCTTCTAGTTCTCCATTTAGGAATGCAAACTTAACATCCATCTGGTACACTTTGAAGTCTTTTTGAGAAGAAAATGTCAAAAACATCTGAATGGTCTCCATTCTTTCCATCGAGGAAAATGTCTTGAAATTTTATTCCTTCAACCTGTGAATAACCTTTGCATACAAATCTTTCTTTATTTCTTACTACTTCGCCATCTTCATTCAACTTATTCCTGAACACCCATTTTGTACCAATTACATTCTTGTATACTAGTCTAGGAACCAGTTCCCATGTTCGATTCTTCCCTATCTGTTGCAATTCCTCTTTCGTTGCTCTAACCCAATTCGCATATTTGCATGCCTCACTCACAGTCTTAGGCTCTATCTTAGAAAGTAAACACAAATTTACCTCAACCACTTTACTTCTTGTATTTACACCTTCACTTATATCTCCAATTATTTGTTCCTCTGAATGATTCTTCTATACATATTTAGGAGTCTTAGGAGCAAGTTTCAGAATCTCCTCTTCTTCACTTTTTTCTTTCTCTTCCTTTTCCTCTTCTTGTATTTATCTACAAATAGGATCATCTCGTTCAATTTAACTTAATTCAACTAGTTTGTGCATAGCTTCATCAACTTTTACATTTGCACTTTCAACTATTTTCCTCAGTCTTTTATTAAAGCATCTATATGCTTTGTTGTTAGTTGAATATCCAAGAAAAATACCTTAATCACATCTTGCATCAAAATTTCTAAGGTTCTCATCATCTCTTTTAATGTCACATCTATTTCCAAACACCTTAAAGTACATAACAGTAGGAGTCTTTCCAATCCATAGTTCATACAGAGTATTTGTGTTGTTACATTTGTTTTGAACTCTATTAAGAATGTAAATAGTAGTGTGGATTGCTTCTCTCCAATATACATTAGGAAAATTTTCCTCTTTCATCATAGTCCTTGCAACCTCTTGAACAGTTCATTTCCTCCTTTCCACAACTTTGTTCTCTTTATACCATGCTCTTCACAAAATACATTAAACTCACCAGAAGTGAATTATCCACCTCTATCAAACCCTAAACATTTGATTCTCAAGTTTACTTCATTCTCTACTCTTGCTTTGAACACTTTGAATCTATCTAGAGCTTGAGCTTTCTCCCTAAGAAAATTAACCCATGTCATTCTAGAGTAATCATCAATCAAAAGCATAAAATACCTATCACCATTAAGGCTTCATGTTCTTGTGGGACCACAAAGGTTTGTATGAATCAATTCTAGCATTTTGGTAGATGATTGTTCTTTTCCTTTAAAATCGCATTTTGTTTGTTTACCCAACTGACAACTTCTGCAAACAGAATTGGTAAGATTTTTGATTCTAGGAAAATCCATAGCAACTTCTCTTGAATTGATCCTAATCAAATTATCAAAGTTTACATGTCCCATCCTCTAATGTCATAGCCAAATTTCATTAACTTGAGAAACAAAGCACCAACCATCACCACTCTTAAGTTGATAGATGTTTCCATAAGTTCTTCTACCTATAGCTACCATAGTTTTAGACCCTTTTTTCTGATCTCACAGGTGTTATCTTGAACACAAGCTTAAATCCTTTGCTACATATTTATCCAATGCTCAAAATATTATGACTTAAGCCCTTAACATAATAGACACCATCAGTACTATGTTTTCCATCAAGACTAATTATTCCTTTTCCAACAATCTTAGCACCAGAATCATCTCCAAATATAACTAATCCTCCATCATACTTTTCAAGTTTAGTGAAATTACTTTTGTCTTTGTTCATATGATTTGAACATCCACTGTCAATTACCCAATAGTCTTCATCATGTCTAGCATGAAAGGAAGTAACCAGAGTACCTTCCATCTCATCCTTCTTGTTCTCCAGACTAGATTCGTTTACACATCTTCCATGGTTAGTAGACACAGATTTATTCTCTAAGGCTAGAAAAAAACATTCATCTTTATCATCCTCAAAATCAGATTCATCATCAGAAATTCCAGCATCTTCTCTAACATAATACAATTTTTTGAACTTTCTATCCTTTTTGTCTTTATCATTATCTCTATTCTTCTTGTGTGCAGCTCTATTTGGACATCTTCAAGCATAGTAACCAATATTTCCACAAATGAAACATTTAAATTGTAACATACCTTTGTACTTACTGATACCTTTCTTCAATTTCCTTGTAAATTTTGCTTCCAACTCTTTTGAACCATCACTATCTGAATCATCTTCTATCTTAGTTTCTTTGAAGGTTGTTTTAGCTTTCTCCTTTTCTCTTCCAAACTTCCTCATCCCAAATTCAATCAATGTGCCAAATAGTTGTTCTTTAGTAAATTTCTTTGGATCATATGATTCTAGAATAGCAGAGACCTTGTCACTGTAATTCTCAGGTAGGGTCATCAAGATCTTTTATATTACATCTTCATCTTCCATGGTGCCACCTTGATTTTTGATTTCATTTGATGTATGTTCAACTCTCTAATAGTAGCTTGCAATGTCTTCACCTTCTTCCATTTTCAAGTTCTCAAATCTTCACTTTGTTGTTAGCTTCCTTGATAATTTGACTTTATCATTTCCTTCATAGATATCTTTCAAATTTTCCCATACTTCATAAACAATGCCTAAAGAGATAACATTTGTCCGTTTAGTTCTAGATAAGGCACTAAAGATAGCATACCTTTCTTTTTCATTCTCCTCATCGGTAGAAATCTCATCTGCAGAAGAAGGACCACTAGCTAGCTCAACATATTTTGTCTCAACAACTTTCCAAATCTTGAAACTAAGAGAGATCAGGTAACCTATCATTTTCACTTTCAGATCACTCTAGTTAGCTCCATCAAATATAGGGATTTGCAACTTGTGCGTCATATGATCTACCTCAAGAATTTAATCTCTTCTCCAAGGAACCAAAGATTTGTTACCAATTTTTGAGATGCACAAGAGTACAACTGAGAGGGGGGCTGAATCAGTTGTACCAAATTACTTTTACTTTTGACCTTAATCAATTCCACTTTAACTTTAATATATTATTAAGTATAAACATGAAATGCAAATAATAGAAAGCAAATACCAGAGACACCAAATTTATGTGGAAAACCCAATGAGGGAAAAACCACGGTGAGGATTAACTCACAATATAATAGTAATGCAATATTGGATACAAAGGCTCACTGCTAGAGGGTTCACTACCCAAAAAGGACTCATTGTCTAGATAAAAAGGCTCACTGCCTACTATGTGAGGGGGAATGAGGACATTAGATTAATGATCCAAGAGGGACATTAGAGCAATCTGACAAAGACATCTAATCTACAACCAAAAAGCTCAAATCTAAGATCTAGAAACTCCTACACATACAAAATTGAAACTATTCAATTACAAGCATGATAATGAACCTACTAGTTACCAAATGAGAATAAAAGATAGCTTTTACCATCACGTAGCGAAGTGTATTCACTTGATTTTGGATTGTTCTTATCACAGTGAAGCCTCCAAAGCTTGTGTGCAAAGTGCGGATGAATGCTTGTTTGCTTTTGGTTGATCGGAGACGGTGGATGAAGCTCTCTCAAGGATGGTCTTGACAACACTTCGTTTCTCAATGTATGTTGATTTTTCGATCCTTATTTGTGAGGAAAGGGGTTTTTTATATACAAAATGAGATTTGAAATGAACGATCGAGATCATTTTAAAGAATATCCAAATCAACGGTTGGAGTGTGTTGAGAGGATTTAGACATGAGATAATTGTGCAAAGTTGATTGCACAATTTGTGTGATTGGGAAATACATTGGCCAGTCAAGAATGTGATTGATCAGTTAATAGAATAGATTGATCAGTCAACTTTGTGATGGCTTAGTTAGGAATGTGATGTTTTAGTTAATTGAATAGATTGATTAGTTAACAGAATGGATGGATTAGTTAACAAATTAGATTGCTTAGTCAGCAATCAAAATTTTCTCAATCAAAAAGTGGGTGAGGAATATGAATTAATTGATTTAATTAATTAATTCCTTTTTGGGGTTTGAATGTGCAAATCAAGTTTGACTTTTGCAAACAAAGTTGCATTAGTTTGATTTGATTTTTGATAATTGATTTGAATAGTTTGATTTAATTCAAATTTTTGGAGGGAAAGTGTTGTAATTAAAATCTTATTTAATAATTTAATCCACTTAGGGGAATAAAGTGATTTAGCGACGTAATTAAATATTCAGTGTTATTTAATTAATCAGGACAAAATAAGGTGGAATTAGGACTATTAAATAAATGAGATTTATATTTAATCGATCGAAATGATGAATGTGAATTAACTAAATAATGTTGTTTTATTTAATTAATAGAGGAATTAGGTTTTTAAGACTTTATTAAATAAATGAAATTTATTAAATTTGTCTAAAATGATGAAAAAGTGAATTAATTAAATAATGTTGTATTATTCAATTAATAGAGGAATTAGGGTTTTTCATGTCATTTTTATGTGATGCGATGTGGTGTGATGTGGGAACATTGCAGTATGATTCTGAGTGTTCCGAGATGATTTTGAGATGATGCCAGACATTACAAGATGATTCTGAACTGTTTCGGGGTGATTCTGAGATGATCTGAGTCGTTATGGGATGATTCCAAGTTATTATGAGATGTTATGGGATGATTTTAAGTCATTCTGAAGTGTTATAGGATGATTATGAGTCATTTTGAAGTGTCAGGGGATGATTTTGAGTCATTCTGAAGTGTCACGGGATTATTCTGAGTCATTCTGAAGTGTCAGGGGATGATTTTGAGTCATTCTGAAGTTACAGGATGATTTTGAACTGTTACGGGATGATTCTAAGTCATTCTGAAGTGTTACGAGATGATTCTGAGTCATTCCAAAGTGTTACGGGATGATTTTGAGTCATTCCAAAGTGTTATAGGATGATTCTGAGTCATTCCAAAGTGTTATGGGATGATTTTGATTCATTCTGAAGTGCTATAGGATGATTATGAGTCATTCCAAAGTGTTACGAGATGATTTTGAGTCATTCCTAGATGATGTGAGATGATGTTCCATATCATTTGACATTGCTTGAGGTTGTTCAATGTTTCTCAGTGTTGTTTTGATGTCGTTCAGTGTTTTTTTGATGTCGTTCAGTGTTGTTTGATGTCGTTTAATGTTGTGTGATAGGTGTCAAGTCAATTTTACATATCTACATTTGGCCCCTCTTTGATACAGAGTACTAGTTGCTTTGTTTCAAAGATTTTGTTTTTAAGTTTTTTTGAAAAAAATTATGCCCCACTATGCCCCAATGTTCAGTGGAATGATCCTAGGACTCTGTGCTACCCCCTCGACAGTTTGATCAAAAATTTCAAGCTTTGAGGTCAGTCTCTTGACACTATTGTATTTTTCATTTCCATGTTTTCAAATGGAATATTCTATGTTAATGTGGATCATTTCTCATTTAGAACTTCTAATTTGTAAGTAGGAAGATTTCCTAAGTGTAATTAGGGTTTCCTTGAGGTGTTATATAGGAAAATTTTCTTCAAATTGGATCATTTGTGCTTCATTTTGTTTGTTAATTCTTGTCTCTGGATTCCACGTTTTGCTAGTTGTTGAGGGAGAATGTTGAGATTCAAGGTTGCCCCACATTGTTCCAAGCTCGTTTGAGAGTATAGACGGCCTTTAGACATCGGTACCCCTGTATGTACCTTTTCGCCCTTTGCTTTCATCATGTTTTCGTTCTCGTTTTGTGTGTGCGAAGTCCTGTCAAAAAAATGCATTGGTTTTGAGGTTTTGGTGCATCTGTCTTAGTTTCGATGCATTTTTAAGGTTTTTTTGGTGTTTATGTCCAAAACTAGCGCATTTGTCAAAAACACTTGTTCAGAAACTACGTAGTTGTCTAGAAACTATGTAGTTGTCCTAAAACTACGCACTTGTCAGGAAATTGTGCCCAAAATCTTGTGCACTTGTCCTAAAACTATACATTTGTTCAAAAATGGCACATTTTTCTATCTCTTGTTGAGCATTTTTCTCGAAATCTAGTAATTGACTCTCTGTCCATTATTTTTCACTTAGCTTTGTTGAAACCCTAGTATGTGTCCATTTACCATCATGAATGTCGTTCTTCAACATTTTTGCATTCTAAAACCTTATCTTGTGTCCATTTAACATCTCAACTATCTTTTTTGACCTAGAAAGTCTCATTTTATGTTGCTTCGTTTGTTTTAGAGTGAAACCCTAATTTGCGTTCATTTTTTCGTTTAAGCATCATTTTTTCATCATGATTGTGTTCAAAACCCTAGCTTGTGTTTTTTTTCCATTATATGTGTTGTTTGTCATCTAGCATGTGTCATTTTATTTTTCTTTGCTTGTTTTAGAGTGAAACCCTAACTTATGTTCGTTTTCCATTTAAGCACCATTTTGTCATCATGTTTGTGTTTAAAACCCTAGCTTGTGTCTACTTTAAGCATCGTTTTGTTACCATTCCTATGTTCAAAACCCTATCTTATGTCTCTTTAGTGTCATACATGTTGTTTGTCTCCTAGCATGTGTCATTTTATGTTTCTTCACTTATTTTAGGGTGAAACCCTAACATCTTGGTTTATGTCGCTTGCAAGTGAATCTCCAACCACTCATAACGAGAGAGAGATGTCCTCATTGATGAGATAAAAATAACCTCATCATAATAAAACTAGAAAAGCCTATTTATATAAGCTCAATCCTCAGTCTCTGCCAATTAATTAAACTTTAGGAGAAATAATTGCTTATCTTTAAGGAAAATTATGCAAACTTTATTTCTTATGATCAATTGAGGTAATCTACCAATACGGGTTTAATGGGTTGTTTTGAGTGTTTTTGTAGGGCAATAATCGAACATCATGCAGCAGTTGCAAAAATTTTAACCAACATGTGCCTTAATAACAATTGAAGATATATGATGGGAACGTGCTCCTAAACATCTAGCTGATAAATTGAAGATATAGTTGTTAATTTAATTTTTGTTATGATCTTTTAAATCAAAAACTTCATGGCTCATCTCGAGCCTTCTTACTATTTATGTAATGGATTTTAAAGACAAGGGAGTTAGTTATAAACTGTTATAGACTTTTTCAATGGCGATCCACGCCATCTAATATCTAGGATTTAGTTAAAAGTTTTTCTATAAAAAATGTGATTTCCTAAAGTTGAAAGGAAGGCTCAATAGTAATGTTATGTTGTTAACATGATCTCTGAGTACTTATGAATGAAAAAATATCTTCTATCAATTGTTGAGTTGTTGAGTTGTTGAGCCATGGATGATAATTATCTTTAATGGAAGAACTCCAGAACCAGTAGTGTATGTGACTTGAGAACGAACGTGATAACTCATGAGCTAGCCACTCGAGGGAAGATAGCTTAAATAGATAAATACTTACCATTATGTTGTTTTGTTTGTTACATAGATAACCATTCAATAGAAAATCATTAAGTATGTCAGTTGTTGAGTCTGAAGTTCTAGAGCACTCTTTGTTTTCAATTATTATGAGTTACTTTTTGCAACTATTGGAATATTTTACTGTTTAAGAGAATATTTCATAGTTCGTTTACTCATTTTTCCACTTTTGTAGTTTATCAGTTGTTCAGTTTATTTATTCCTGTGCTTTCTAGCTTAGTTCTTATGCTTTCTAAATTAGTTATTTTGTGCTTTCTAGTTTAATATTTCTATTTTTCTTAGAATAAAATTGTTTCCTAGTTAAGTAGTTAGATGGCCTTAGACTAAAATTGATTTCAGTAGTTTAAAGAAAAAAAGAAAATCTAAGATGAGTTATCTAAATTATCTCCTATTGCAAACTGCCTTGGACAATGCTCGGTCGACTTATTAACATTTTATATTCTAAAGTAATGGGACCTAATGACAACCTATCACTTTTTGGCACCGTTGTTGGGGAATGTAATAGCCTTCTTGCTTAAGTGTTACTAGGAGACGGTTTGAATACCTCATTTTAGGCCAAAATTCCACCTTCGGCTTCCTTTTCTACATGGTCAGGAAAAGAGGCCCCCATAGACGATTTATACCAAAGACACCCCCAAAATATGTACCAATCATACATAGGGAGGCTCAAGGCTCAGATGACCATACTTTTGAAGAATTATTTGAGCCTATTCCACCAGAGGCTTTCTACTATTTAATTGAAGATCAACTGGCAGAACAACCAGTTATAGAGGAAATTATCTTTGAGGAGAAGATTCCTCTGAACATTATGGGAGATCATAGGGTTCACCCTAACTGGAATAATGCCAATTGCAATGAACCTCAGCCTCCTCAAACATTTACTTATCCTATTACTTTGGATGCGGATGGTGATACTATGATGAAGAACATTTCCCCAGCTTTCCTTCCAACCTTCAGTGGATTGTCCTCAGAAGACCTAGACCAATTTATCTTTGAATTTAAAGTCCTGTGTCAAAATTATGACTATAAAAACAATAACCAAAATTTGAATCTCTTTCCTTCTACTTTGAAGGATTCAGCAATGCGCTGGTTCATGGGACTGGGTTCTAGCAGTATAACATCTTGGGGATAAATGGAGAATGTTTTCTTACAAAAATACCAGAGTTATTGTAGGGTGAGTGATCATAAGGAAGAACTATTTAAATTGAGACAAAACGAGCATGAAAGTTTAGAAGACTATCTCAATAGGTTCCTTTTCCTATCTAAACGATGTGGAGAAGAGGCTATTAGTGTTGAGATTCTCAAAACTATTATTCTTATGGGACTTGATGATGACACTAGAAGAAGTCTTGATTTGATGGGAAAAGGTGACGTGTCTCAACTAACCCTTGAGGGAATATGTGTATTGTGTCAGAATTTCTCCCATACTCGAGGAGGAATCCATAAAACTAATCTTTTTAAAGGGTCTAACAAGATAGGTAAGCTCCACGAAGAAATAGAAAATCTAAAAATGGACATTCTCGTTCATCTAAACACTACATTAGAAGGCATATAAGCTAAAACTTGCAACCCTGAGACCTTGTCAATCTATTGTCTCGGGTGTTGAAAAAACCACCTATTGCATAGTATCCTTTAGACAAAGTCAATGTTTGTCAACTCTGTGAGCAAAACCATCCTACCAATTAGTGTGATCTTTTGTCTGATCTTAGAATACTAAGAAAAAAACTATTCAAGTTGAAGAGGAGATAAACACGTTAAACCAATGTCAAGGAGGTAACTTCTCTTATGGATAGAATTCCAATCCTTCATGGAGACCACAAAATAATTGAGTTCATAATCAATGGACTCCATCTTGGAATCAATCACCTCCACCACAACCTAGCTGGAGAACTCCTTACTAGGGATCCCTTGAATGGGAAAATCAAACATGGGGAACTCAGCAGTGTTCAAACCAACCACAACAACAATGGTACCCACAACATGCTACCCCTCAATGGAATTAGGGATAGAATCAATTTTATACTAGACCTAGGAGGAATCAACAATAAAATTTGTTACAACCAGCTCAAAACCCTCCTCAGAATGAGCAGGTAAATTAACCTCAGCTTCCAGTGCAACCACTTCCCAATCCTAAGAACAATCACCAGAATACGCTAGTCTACTCTACTGAACACGAAAATGTTATAGGACTTAATGCGATACATTATGGAAATGTTCAGTTGCGTTCTGGTAGAACTCTTGAACCCCCAACTATTGAAGAAATAGTGGAGGAACTCGAGCCTAAAATTCCTATTAAAAACACGCCACCTAATCTTTCCACTCCCACAAAAGATAAAGAGCCTTTTTCCAGCAGCAGGAGTTGTTGATTATCCCAAGGGGAGGAAGGTCACTCTTTGAGTGAGCATAGGGAGGATTCTACTCCAAAAGAGAGAATGATGGCACCATATCTAGAATGTCTAAAATCAATGACTCTTGAAGGTACTCTGGAAATACCTATGGCTTCTGAAACCACGTTAATTCAGGAAATCAAGTAACAGCAAATTGAGGTTCCTTTATTGTAGGAAATAAAGGAGATTCCTGAGTTAAACCAGTTAATCAAACAACTATGTATTAAAACACCAGGGAGGAAGCCAAAGAAAATAAATATTGTTCATATTAATGGCTATTTAGCTGATTTTTTGTCTGGGAAGACTATTGCTCCAAAATATGATGATCCTGGGAGTCCACTTATAATCATTACAATTAACAAGGTAGCGATACCAAATGCACTAGTGGATTTAGGAGCAGCTATTAACGTGATGACCATGGATGTAATGGAAAAATTCGGTTTGACTGATTTACGTCCCACAACCATAGTCTTATAAATGGAAAATTGGTTTATAGCCATCCCAAAGGGTATTATTAAAAAAATTATCATCAAAGTTGATGGATGGGAATACCCAGTCGACTTCCAGCTAATCTAGTCGCTTACACCCAAAGATAGTTATCCAATAACTCTTGGAAGACCATGGTTGGCCACTATTGCAGCTAAGATTGATTGCAGAGAAGGGGGGATGACCATTTCTCATGGTCTAGACAGTAAACATTTATTCTTATATCCCCCTGCTAAACCTACCGAGCATAAAAAGGTTTGGGTTGATGAACCAGAAGAATCTAATGGTCAAGATAGTTTGGCCTCACTAGCCATGGTAGTAATTAAACAACATGGAGAAGAACTAGAGGATGAGTTAGTAAACAATGTGGCACACCTTGCTATAAGCCCAAATGAGGAAGAAACGATGGATGCTCCAAGAATTTTTGGACAACCAATTGATATAAGTGGGATGGAAAAAAGTTATGCTACAATGGGAATGCCTTGTCCCTTAGCTAACATGATCCCTAGAACAAGTCATTTCTTTGAAGATATCACAAGGTTTCACCGACTTATACCTCATAGTTGTCCTCTCAACATGCTATTGCAACCAATATATATTGTCACTTCGGCCCATCCTGGAACAAAATCGATTATGATGTTGCCAAGGAAAACTTTAAACGTCAATAGCTGGCTGACAAAAATGCAAGAGGATAAATTGTTCAATGTGTTGGTAAGAAGGTCTAAAGCTTTTTATTGGGACTACACGGACATGAGGGGAATTCACCCAAGTTTTTGTACTCATCACATTTATACTGATCCTAGTATAAGGCTTGTACACTAGTCTCAGAGGAGACTCAATCCTGCATTTAAGGATCTTGTCAAAATTACATTGAGAAACTCCTCCATGTAGGATTTATTTATCACATCTCTGATAGTAAGTGGGTGTCACCTATGGTGGTTGTGCCAAAGAAAATGGGAAATGAAGAATCTATGTGGACTATAGAGAACTCAACAAAGCCACTCATCGAGATTATTTTCCCCTACCATTT
Source organism: Sequoiadendron giganteum (assembly GCA_007115665.2). Lineage (NCBI taxonomy): Eukaryota > Viridiplantae > Streptophyta > Pinopsida > Cupressales > Cupressaceae > Sequoiadendron > Sequoiadendron giganteum. The sequence goes on from CM021105.1 coordinate 381,841,843, forward strand.
TTTGATCAGGTTCTGGAAAACTTGGTTGGAAGGAAATGTTTCTCCTTTTTAGATGGATTTACTGGTTACAACCAGATTCAGGTTGCTCTAGCAAACCAAGATAAGACCATGTTTACCTGCCCACGGGCACATTTGCATATAGGGTGCTTCCCTTTGGACTTTGTAATGCTCCATGGATTTTTCAAAGAGTCGTTCTTGCTATATTTGTTGCACTCGTCAATGACTGTGTAGAGGTCTATATGGATGACTTTACAGTCTATGAGTCAACGTATGATGAAGCTTTTCAGAACCTAGACTGAGTTTTACAAGTTTGTGAGGAAAATAGACTATTCCTTAGTTACAAAAAATGTTTAATAATGGTAGAACAAGGAATAGTCTTAGATCATCATATTTCCTTTGAGGGAATAAAAGTTGATCCCAAGAAAATTGAAGTCATCCAACAGTTGACTATTCCTCAAACACAAACAGATGTTCGATGTTTTTTTGGACATGCTAGTTACTATAGAAGGTTCATCGAAGGCTTCAATAAAATAGTTGCTCCTACGTTCTTTCTTTTACAGAAAGAAGTAGAGTTTGTTTGGACACCTGAGTGTCAAACATCATTTGAAACAATTATGGAAAAGCTTGTCACTACTCCTATACTACGAGGGCCAAATTAGAGTCTTCCCTTCCATATTTATGTAGATTCTTCAGACAATGCTATTGGTGCAGTACTGGGGCAAGAAGATGATAATGGGGGTAAATATGCCATATAATTTATCAGTAAGAATCTTACATCTGCAGAGAGAAACTATACGACAATAGAAAAATAATTCCTAGTTATTGTTCATGCCATTAAAAAATTCCGCCAATATATTACAAGATATAAGGTTATATTTTATACAGACCATTCAGCCGTAAAATACCTAATGAAAAAACTTGTAGTTAATGGGAAAATTATGAGGTGGTTATTACTCCTTCAAGAGTTTAATGATACAATCCTTGAAAAGCTAGGGAAATATAACGTAGTAGCAGACTTCCTGTCATGAATCAAACAAGAAGAGGGTGACAGTACATCTATACAGGATGAGTTTCCAAATGAGAATCTATTTTTTGTTTCTGTAAAGTCACCCCTAGTTCGCTGACATTGCTAACTATTTAGCTAGCTCTAAAGTACCCTCGGGGTTCACGTCGAAGCAAAGGAAGTGACTTATCAGGGAAAGTGCCCCATTTAAATGGATTAACAGAATTTTATTTTTTTGTGGACCTGATATAGTCTTAAGAAGATGTGTCAAAGCCGACGAAACTTATAGCATTCTAAGGGCATGTCATGATGATCCTTCCGGAAGGAACTACTTTGCGAAGAGAACTTCCCATAAAATTTTAGGTGCGGGATATTATTGGCCTTCAATGCATAAGGATGTTAAGAACTATGTTCATCATTGTGATGAATGCCAAAGAGTAGGAAGACCAACTGCTTCTTCTAAGATACCTTTACTATCGCAAGTAGTCCTCGAACCATTCAAAAAATGGGGTTTAGATTTTATCAGACTCATAAATCCTTCCTCTCAAGGGAAAGAATACATGTTAGTTTGTACTGATTACCTAACAAAATGGGCAGAAGTTCAAGCCTTACGAGTATCTAGGGAAGAGCAAGTCGTGGACTTCCTCTATAATAAAATCTTCCTTAGATTCGGAGCCCCTCAAACTATCATCACCAACCAAGGACCTCAATTCATGTCCAAAGTACTCTTAGCATTCACCAACCATTTTCAAGTAAGCCATAGAAAGTCATCCCCTTACCACCCTCAAGCAAACGGCTAGGTGGAAGTAACTAATAGGGAGATTGAGAACATATTAACGAAAATAGTTTCTTCAGGAAGAAAAGATTGGGCCAAGAAACTACCTAAAGCTGTTTCGGCATACAACACAACATGGAAATCCACAACTAGATTCAGCCCCTATGAGCTCATCTTTGGGAAGAAACCTCTTCTTCCCATTGAGTTTGAACTTCAAACTCTACGAACAGCTATGGAACTAGGTTTGGATTTGAAATGAGCCCAAGTTGACTGAGTTTTACAATTAAGCGAATTGGATGAGCTTCACTTAGACGTTGTCCATAAAACTGAACTAATTCAACATCAACGGAAAATGTGGCATGACAAACATATTAAAGAGAGGGAGTTCCATAACGGAGACTGGGCCCTGCTATTCGATTCCAGATATAAAGATCATAAATGAAAGCTCAAGACTCATTGGTTGGGGCCTTATGATATTTCTAAGTTCTTTTTGAATGGCATAGTTCAGTTGGAACCAATTGATGGTGATACACAAACTCTCTTAGTCAATGGCCATTGCTTACGTCTCTACCATAAGTCGGTCAACAGGAAAGAATTTTCAAAACTGGTAGAAATGCAGGGAGAGATCCAATGCATCGACTCTACCAAAGCAGTCTAACTAATTCAAAAAAATAATAATAAAATAAAAAATATATTTTTAAAAAATTTGTAATAAAAAGAGATGTATACCAAGATATTTTTCCTTTCATCAGTTCTTCTTCTTTTGGACTTTGCTAATTTTTTTCCATTTTGTATGAATTCTTATAAAAAGGAAAATAACTTTTGGAGCACCTTCCTAAGATGCTTTAGAACTTTATGGTCCTAATGCCAAGTACTCTGGAACCTGACAGTCCTTATACCCAATGCTCTAGAACTTGTACAACAACTCATCACGTCAAAAATTCATTCTTCCAAAGTGATTCAAAGCTCCCGAAGTTCAAACTCATGGTCTTGCCACTTCACCTTCATTTTGTTGTTGCTCTGGCTGCATCTTTTAGTGATGCTCTGGAACCTTCACTCTACTGATGCGACAGCTGCATCTTTCAGCGATGCTCTAGAACCTTCATTCCATTGTTGCTCTGGCTGCATCTTTCAACAATGCTCTGGAACCTTCATTCCGTCATTTCTTTGGCTCCATCTTTCGGCGATGCAACAGAACTTCCATTTCCCAGCCACCACGGCTGCATCTTTTAGTGATGCTCTGGAACTTATCCACCTTCTTCATCACGAATGTAGGCCTCTTGTGTGCTCCAAAAAAATTTCACTAGTTATGAGCACGTTTTCATTTGCGTGCTCTGGAATTTATTCATTTGCATTCTGCCACCTTTTTCATAAATTCAAAATTTTTGATGTTTCCATCATCACATCTTAGTACACATGCCTTCCTATCTGTTTTTTTAATTTTTCTCATCATAAATAAAGCCACCATTACAACATGTCCTCATTGATGGCTCCATCATTCATAAGCCTCCACATTCATGCCATAATAAACTCACCATCACCTCAGCCAATACCATCGCATCATCATGTCAAGTCTGTAAAGGTATGAGATCTTTGAACGATCATAGAATGCAAGTAAGTACTATTTTTCTCTTTAAGTAGTTATTTTCGAATAAAGAATAGTTAATTGGCATTAACTTCCCTTCTAATTTAGCAATTTGTTCCACTCAGTGATCAACTACTTGTACGGAAATATTTTCACATGCCTCCATGCAGATTAAAATCATTGCGCAGTAAGCTTCGAGCAAGACAAATAAATAATCTCAGTAGCTGTATTTTCAAAAATAGTTGTGACAAGTTTCTTGCCTTGATTGGAAATCTTTAGCAAAATGGAAAATAAGAGGATGGGGGGTGGTAAAAAGAAGTCAAAGCTAGCTTCCGCAAAAAAATTATTGGGGTTAAGCAATATCTCTGGTCTATTTAAGGAGGCAGGGTGGTTGGACTTTATCATAAATTTTGAAGGTTATAATGAAAAGCCGGTGAACACATTTGCAGAAAACTAATCAAATGGTCAAGTGATACACCATGGAAAGCATTGTAAGGTGAGTCCTAAAATTATCTCTTGTTTATCAGGGTTAGATAATTCAAGCATAAAATTGAAAGAGACCTCTCAAATAACATATCAAAAATTGTCTAAATTATTTGTTAAAGAGGGAGACCCTCACCCCATGGTAGTCATTAAGAGGAAAAAATTAGGGATTTCAAATAATCTCTATACTAGAACCTTGGGGAACTTTTGTAGCCTGGATTATAAAATATTTCACTTTTGAAGGACAACTCGCTGTTGTAGTAGGCCTTCATTTTCAATGCTAATCCATTTGCGCCATGGAAAGGAAAACCCTGCTCTTAGGGTTAATTTGCCAAAAAATTTATATGACTCTATAGCTTCCTCTATAGAAAGATATAAGACAGGGTCAGGGCCACTTAAACACCATGGGTTAATTCAATTAATTTGCAAATATCATTTTCATAAGAAATTTGAGGGTAAGTGGAAGAATTTTTTGTGGAAAATTGAAAAGTCTTCAGTTAAAAGAAAATCAGGACCGGGGGAAACATCTAACATGGTTACTTCGCCATCCAGAGAAATTTCCCCTGAGGGCTCTCAAGCTTCGGAAGCTCCAATTCCCATAACCCCTAGTGAAGAAGTGTTGGAATCTTTGAATGATGAATTCAAAACCCCTGATCAAGCAGAGCATGTTGAACTCATCTATTCTGATGTGAGCAGTCCCGGGAGAAAAAGGAAAGGGAAAAAAAAAAGAAGCCTGTCACCTTCCAAAATACTCCTCCCTTAAGGAGAAGTAAACTTCTAGCCTCTAAATTCACATAAACCCCAATATAGGGTATGGAAGGTAGTACAAAGAAAAAGAAGCCCAAACAGCCATCAAAACCCATTGAGATTTTTGAGCCTGTCAATGAAAAGGAAATGCCTCTAGAAAGAGAGAATTTGGTTGAGGAAATTCCTTCCCACCTAGAATATGTGGAGGAAGTCCTCGCCAAAGAAATTCAAGAAAAAGAACAGGATGGGGGAGATAATAATTTAAGTCATTTATCTCCCATTGTTGATAGAATTGTAGAGATTGCCGAAATAGGAGATACTAATGCAAAGATAGAGAAATTTAGGATGGAAATTGATGATTTAAGGAAACAATTGTACAGAAACAATGAACAGATTGAATTACAAAAAGAGGAGCTAACAGTGCATGTTGTTGTAATAAATAAAAGAGATCGAGAAATTCAGGGTTTGAAACTACAACTACAAGAAAAAGATACATTGATTTATAAGTTAAAAGAACAAATTCAAGAATTAAGTCAAGGACATAGAACTTATAATGTTGATATTTCTGAAAAAAAAAAAAAAAATGAAATGATAAAGAAGAATTGTATGCTTATGTTCTTAGCTTTTGAGGAAGACAAGAAGACAAAAAAAGAAGAATTAAATTCTTCCCTTAGCAAAATTGTAGAGCTGGAACAGGACTTACAAGAAAGAAATGCTAAACCAAGAATGGAATCAAAGGAAATCCAAACTGAGCCAATTATAATTGAATGGTTCTAGGTTCGCATTCCCCCATTACTTATGAAACGGATGGAAAAATTATATTTCTTGATAAATGTGCAAACTGAGAACTACAGGTGGAAAAAGGAATTGGTACTGTTGAAAGAATCATTTCACGAGACTTATAAAGGGAAGCAAGATGCATGTCAGCTAGTAGAGTGTATATTATCCTATAGAAGGCCATCCAGATTGTACTCAATGTTTCTAAATGAGCAATGGATAAGGTGGAAACTATTCAGAATCTAAATGATCAGCCTTATGAGCCTAATGATAAAGAATTTGTTAAAATATCTGTGGAATCAACCCTGAGGATAAATATTTTCTTTGTGAATTCTTTTTACATGATATTTTATTAGAAAATCATATTGATTTCTTCGTCAATTTGTTTGTTGGCGAAGTACAATTGAGAGCTCTGTCGTCTACTATGTGAAACCAGGTTCATTGGCAAAAACACACCAAAGAATACACACAAGCGAAAAGAACTATGGGTCTTAAAATAAGATCACCTGATGCTAGGCCTGCAAGTTTTAAATACACCTTTTTGTCTCTCCTGGTAAATGATAAAATGAAAGAAATATATGATGACAGTCTCAGACTCTGTTACAATAATTTCATGGAACATGGGAAAAAGTTAATTGGAAAATCCTGGCACACTTGTGAAGAGAGATTTACTCCATTACCAGCTCGTCTCAAGAAAAGAGAGGTCATCTCTCCTCTTAATATCAGATGGTCTTTCAGAAGGGTAGATGTTTTAGTTAAAATTCTAAAAGACCTCAAGACAAACTGGATAGCGATGAGGTATAGACCTCCCTTGTTGCTTAATCCACCTCCTACTTTCCATATTTCAATAGATCAGAATGATAGAGTTTTCAATGAATGTAGAGAAGGTGTTGTCTTTCACAGAGGGTTCATCCATGACCCTATAACCTTTGATTCAACAGCAAGAGATGAGTATGACCTTAGTGCCAAATATGAAGAATGGAATAAAAGTCGGGGTTACAACTATGGAGCAGAAGGACCTGCCAGGAACTAGGAGGGGAAGGAAATGATGAGGTAAAAATAACCTCATCATAATGAAACCAGAAAATCCTATTTATATAAGCTCAATCCTCAGTCTCTGCCAATTAATTAAACTTTAGGAGAAATAATTGTTTATCTTTAAGGAAAATTATGCAAACTTTATTTCTTATGATCAATTGAGGTAATCCACCAATACGGGTTTAATGGGTTGTTTTGAGTGTTTTTGTAGGGCAATAATCGGACATCATGCAGCAGTTGCAAAAATTTTAACTAGCACATGCCTTAATAATGATTGAAGATAGATGTTGGGAACCTACTCCTGAACATCAGGCTAATAAACCGAAGATATAGTTGTTAATTTAATTTTTGTTATGATCTTTTAAATCAAAAACTTCATGGCTTATCTTGAGCCTTCTTAATGTTTATGTAATAGGTTTTAAAGAAAAGGGAGTTAATTATAAACTGTTATAGACTTCTTTTCAATGGCTATCCACGCCATCTGAAATCTAGGATTTAGTTAAAAAAAATTCTATAAAAATGTGATTTCCTAAAGTTGAAAGGAAGGCTCAATAGTAATGTTATGTTGTTAGCATGATCTCTAAGTACTTATGAATGAAAACTATCTTCTATCAATTGTTGAGTTGTTGAGCCATGGATGATAATTATCTTTAATGGAAGAACTTCAGAACTAGTAGTGTATGTAACTTGAGAACGAACGTGATAACACACAAGTTGGCCACTCGAGGGAAGATAGCTTAAATAGATAAGTACTTACTATTATGTTGTTTTGTTTGTTACATAGATAACCATTCAGTAGGAAATCATTAATTTTATCGATTGTTGAGTCTGAAGTTCCAGAGCACTCTTTGTTTTCAATTATTATGAGTTACTTGTTCCAATTTTTAGAATATTTTACTGTTTAAGAGAATGTTTCATGGTCTGTTTACTCATTTTTCCACTTTTGTAGTTTATCATTTGTTCAGTTTATTTATTCTTGTGCTTTCCAGCTTAGTTGTTATGCTTTCTAAATTAGTTATTTTGTGCTTTCTAGTTTAATATTTCCAATTTTCTTAGAATAAAATTGTTTCCTAGTTAAGTAGTTAGATGGCCTTAGACTAAAATTGATTTTAGTAGTTTAAAGAAAAATAGAAAATCTAAGATGAGTTATCTAAATTATCTCCTATTGCAAACTGCCTTGGACACTGCTCAGTCGACTTATTAACATTTTATATTCTAAAGTAATGGGACCTAATGATAACCTATCACTCGTCACTTGTTTGATCCTATTGCCCAGTTCGGTGTATTGGAGTGGGACTTTCTTGATGTAGTGGGTTTGTATCATATCTGTTATATGCCTCCTATCAGGACCCATATGGCAATGTTGACCGCTCTCGTGGAGAGGTGGCACTTTGAGAAATCCTCTTTTCATTTTCCTATAGGGGAGGCAACCATTACTCTAGAGGATGTGTGGAGGATTCTTTGCCTTCCTATTCATGGCAAGCTTGTTACGTACCAGATTCGTTGGGGTGCCCATGCTATGCATCGATTGCTAGGTGTGGATGTTCGTAATGTGGAGATTGATTTATTTGATTTTGCAGATAGTGTGAACCCTATTGTTCTTGTCCTTTGCGGCTTGGTATCGGGATTATTTTTTCCCAATAGATGAGATCAAAATTTTGTAGTAGGTTGGGGTGTTTGTACTGAGAGTATGCTCGAGAATCATACGAGATATGCCTGGAGTGCCTCTTTTCTTGCCCACCTTTACTGAGATATGCATGAGGTGGTGTATCAGGGCGGGAGGTCATTGTATGTAGGTGTACCCCTTTTGCATGTTTGGTGTGGGAGCACATTGCAGTTACTCATCCTGATGGGATTCAAGATCGTTCTCCAAATCATCCATACAGTTATCGTTATGGGGATCTTATGCACTACACTTTGCCTGGAGATCTTCCTTATTGGAGTCGTGTGTTTGATGAGATACCTGGTTTTGTATGGAGACCTTACATGAGCTGCGAGGTTTGGTCAAAGGATGAAGATCATATTGTGTATTGTCAATAGACCCGTTGGTTGCTTGGTCATTCATCATCTGTTATAGAGTGTTATCTACCCGATCAAGTCTTTTGTTAGTTTGGTGAGAGACAAGGGTAGATTCTTGATGCCTATGTGGCTCGGTTTGGTCATACTTGTTGGGAGGTCTGTATATGGGGTATCTAGGTTGATGCAGATACTGTTACTACTGAGTTTTCAACACTTTCCCTAGTTGGTTGGGATTGGTCAGTTGGAGTGGTAGACCCAGGTACTACTCATGATTATGAGGAGTGGTGGATATGACATAGGCCTTTGAGGCTTAGTGAACCTAGAGGTAGTTCTATTATGGGTAGAGCTAGCATCACATGTCGTTGCAGTGAGCGACAGTGTGTTGAGGGTCTAGCAGAGAAGTTGGTTTGAGCTCGACGTGATGAGGCAAAGGATATTCAGGATGAGTGGGTGCCTCATGTAGAGGGTTAGAGACAGGTTCTAGATCCTCCTCTACCAGCTAGGGATGTTGATTTGTTGCTAGCTCAAATGACTTTGGACAGAGATGTAGAGGTTATGTGGCGACAGGCTATAGAGGCTTTGGTAGATACTCTGAGGGTGGAATGAGACACTATGATGGTTTAGCGAGATAGTGCATTCGATAGACTGCATGCGGTAGAGGCTCAAGTAGTATTACTGACAACAGAAGGAGATTCTCTCTGGGCAGATCAGGAGAGTGATATTTGTAGACGACATGTTGCAGAGGCTCAAGTATTGTTACTAACAACAGAGATAGATACTCTTCGTACAGAGCATGATGGTATGCGAGAAGAGCAAGATAGGTATCTATAGGCTTCTACCTATTATCAAAATTTATATGATGTTATCGTTCCTAGAGCCTCTCAGCATTCATGGTTTGGGGAGCCTAGTGCTACGAGCGACAATGGTGATGGTGGTGGTGTCAGTGTAGGTGATCATTTTGTGAGACAACACAATAATTTTGGATTTTAGTAGTGTTATATCCGTCCTGCTAGGGCTTTACCTTTTTTGATACCTGATCTTCATGTTGTTTCATGGTGCAGAGGCATTTTTAGACATGTGTGTTATACATATTCATTGGTCCAGTCGAGACCTCTTATATATGTTATGATTTTTTTAGTTTCCTATCACACTTGTGGCATTGTGGATGTACTGATGACATTCCTTTTTTTATGATGATGATATATATATGAGATATACCTTCTTTGTTTCAGCCTCATTTGTATGATGATGTATGTTTATTTGTGTTTTTGTGCTTTTCTAATGTATGGATATGATGTAGATGTAGGAATCATACTTTGTCTCATTTTTATAATGATGGATGTTGATATACGAATTCCCCATACATGATACATGATGTTTTTATTTGGTTTATTATCATAATGATATGTATTGATAACATTTGTGGATGGATATGGTACTAATTATGTGTTTATGCAGGATGATTGTTAATTTAGAAGAATTATGATGATTGATAGGAAAAATATGTTAATTACAAGAAGTATGATAATAGATAGAAAAAATTATTTTAATTAGAAGAAGTATGATGATGGTGTGTTAGTTAGTAGAAACGTGATGATGGATAGAATTGATGTTGTGACTTTTCTTTTCTTTAGATACTTCTTTGTTTGAACAATCCTGTTTGATGTAGCAAGATAGATACGATGGACCAGGGTATGAATTACCAAGGTGAATTTGTATCCATTGCATGAAATTTTGACTCTACAAACAGAGTATCTTTTTTCATACCAGACATATGGAAACTTTGTTTAAAGTATAGGGGGGAATGCGTAAAAAATGTTTCGGACCAATCACATAGAGAGGTATAGAACACCTAACATGTAACTGTTTCACGAACTATTTTAATAAAACTTACATACTCAAAAAATCAAGTATTCACCATGGTAATATTACAAAAATATCTTACAAACAACAATTCGAAATGATGCTCAATTTCCCCCATTCCTTCTTCTCTAAATCCTTTTGGACATCCTTGAGAGATCCTAGGAATGAGTCAATAAAATAAATCACAAAAAGTAAGACCACAAAAACATAAAAACACAATTGTAGTATCACTTGCCATATCTATTTAGGGTGGGGCTATTATCCATTGTTGATCATGTCCATCATAGGAACGGATCCGTTAAGGCATATCTTAGGATGGTGTTCGGACTTGTTTAAAAAGATAGTTAATTGATACTTTGGCATTGCTTTTGTCTATTTTATGGTCAACTTTTTTGTGATCAGTTTTGCTTGAAATCTCTAGCTATTGATGTTTTCTTTCTTTCTTTCTTTTTTTTGTCAAAGGGTAATTGGGAAGGTTTTTTTATTATGGTTGAAATGTTTATTGTGGATGTTGATGATGGGAATAGGGTTTTTTGAGATTTTTCAAATGTTTTTGTGCTTTTTGATGTTTATCTATTGTTGTTTTTGTTGTGTTTTCAAGTTATCTGAATTTTTTTGTTTTTGTTTTTTGTCAATTTTTGAGGGGCTATGGCAAGGATTTGAGGAGCCTCATATCACGTGGATGCTTTTCAAGAGTTTGGATGCCCCTTAGGCATCAGTTTCATAGTATGTACCTTGTCACTTCTCATTCTGTTTCATTATGTTCCCGTTATGCATGTACACAAGTTTTGTTAGTCAATAGCAAAGTTCTAGTGATTTTTGAGCATTTGCATCAGTTTTGGCACTTTTGTCGAGTGTTTATGGTGTTTATGTCCAAAAACTACGCATTTGTTCAAAATTGGTGCATTTGTTTTGAGTAGTTGTTTAGAAACTGTGCAGTTGTCTGAAAACTTCATAGTTGTTCTAAAATGGCGCATTTATTGTAAGAAGATGTCCTAAAATCTCACTTTTGTTTCATGCAGTTGTCCTAAAATCTTGTTTTTGTTTTCTCTATGACTTGTAATTTTACCCTATCTTCAAACGACCATATCTTGGTCATATGGAAGTATTTTTCAATGTTTTTTTTTTAAATGGGGAAGAATTTCATGATCTTTGCAATGGTGTAGGTGTTTTTCAATTTTTGTGTAGTTAAATTTTCCATTGGTGTTAGTATCTTACATTTTTGTTTGTTTCATTTAAACCCTATTAGCATTTTCTTGTTGTCATCCTAAATGTCGTTTGTCATCATATTTTGTATCATTCTATGTTGCTTGGCCTGTTTAGAGTTAAACCCTAACATCATGGGTTAAAATTATTGTAGTTGGTCCTCAAACCACTACAGCTGAGGGAGAAATGAATTCGGGATTTATTTGATCTGATTATCGGTTTCATGGTTTTTTTTGTTGTTTTGTGAATGTTTTTTATTTTTGATTTTTTTTTAAATTGTTTGGATTTTGTAATTTTTTGACTAAGTTGAAATAAAGCATGTTGGAAACCTAAGGGGATTGACCTAGGGCCCCGAGGGCTAAAAATCCTTGCCTATGTTGTACACACAGAGACCATGTAGTTTGACCATTTAAATCAAAGCATGAACTATTTTTAGGTAAACAACATCGATAGCATGGATTGATATCCTATTTTTGTTTCTAGAGGATATGTTGTGGGAAATTCACTTGAACTAGTTATCAGTTTCAAGCAAATGTTGATATCTTAGACTGTTTGAGTGAAGGGATAACCCAATGATGTTGTTTTGTTTTTTATGTTTTTTAGATGTTTTTTAGATGTTTTTTAAATTTTACCCTTTTTCCTGGGGGGTAAGATGTTGAAAACTTGTATTGATACTTCACCTTGCTTTTCTAGAGGATATGTTGCAGAAAATCTTACTTGAACTAGCTGTGGGGTTCAAGCGAACTGTTGATATCTTAGAATTTTTGAGTGATGGAATACTCCATGTTGTCATCTTTGAAGGTTACCTTGGTAGTGCATTGATGGTACACCTTTTTGTTGAGATGAATTATTTCAAAGGTTACCCTGATAGTGTGTTGGTGGGATACCTGGTTGATGGGACAATGTCTAGATCACAATGTGAGCTAGAAGACATAGATCAATATTTATTTTGAAGCAAGATGCAAGCATTCGTCCCTAGTGTCTAGCAATGTAGGTGATGGATTATCTTGTGATAGGATAACATGTTTGGATAGAGTATGTCCCTTTGGAAAATTCCTAATGTCTTAGATAATTTTGGATAAGATAGGATCAATTATAGTGACCCATGTCAAGATGTTTTCCATAAGCAAGTGTAAAATGTATATCAAACATTTGTCAAGATCAAGATATGTTGGATTTTGATAAAAATGGATTGGATTATTATGGATAGGATGAGATGCTTCCACTTGAAATGGCACACATAGATGCTTGATTATTACACATGATGCATGTTTTCTAGGTTTTCATCATTATACTTGTCCAAAGTGCCACCATAATGGTTTTTACTGGAGGACGAATTTTCTCTTGACTATTTTCTTTATTTTCTTGATTTTTTATTTATTGATTTTTGATGTCACACAAGATGCCTAGTTACCAAGTTTTCATCATGGTGACAATTTTTTGCTCATGTCATACCACCTAGTGGTGTTGATGTAGACATTGTTGGTGTTGATATGGTCGTTGTTACTGTCATGAAATGCCAACAATATCCTGCTTGGAGAAGTTATTTTTCTAGGATACAAGTGCTTGAATGTAACCCCTAATAATTATTATATTCCTTGTTGATACCGGAGTTAACCTTACCTTGGTGTGCATATCTCGATAGAGTGCCCTTAGAGTCCTTATGATAAAGAGTTGTTGCCAACACATGGTCAATGTGAGATTTGGATATAATGGATGGTAAAATGTGTTGAGGGATAAGTGATTCAGATGGATTGGTTGATAGTTTGGAACCTTTGACTCTTCAAACTTTGGATGATGAGCAATGATGGGTGGATATGGAGATTCAATTGGGACCAACGTCTTCATATACATTGTAATTTGCTCTTGAAGTTTTCCTTTGCATTGTTGGAAATCTTTGATGGATGAACTTCCCTTTTTTATTTTTCCCCATAGTTTCTTTAACTATTGGAGTTTGATAGGGATGATTTTCTTGCTTTTTCTTTTGTATCCATTTCAATCTTTCTTGTCCATTTTGTTTTGCTAATTATTTTTCTTCAATGATTTGTTCCTTTCTTTGATATAGCTTTTTCTTTTGTTGTTGGTCTCAATGAAAGGGTGGAAATATGCATGGATGATGATTCATAATATGGCTAGTTGTAGTGTTGGTAGCAATTTCATCATAAGGAATCTTCGTGTTCTTTAAGTTGATGCTTGCATTAGATAAAGTTTCCCCCAATATTATGGAGGTATCCTTGGTCTATTTAGATCCCTTAGTTGTTGAATAAACAAGACCTCTATGCTTAGGATTTCCCATAATCTGCACTGGTTCTAAGATACCCTATTCATGTAAGCCTAATCCTATGTCTTGATACTAAATCTGTTGAGAGAGTTTATTTGCAATGGGATATGTCTCACCTTGGAAACAAGGTTCTAATCTTTCTTTGCTATGATGTGGATCTTTAAATTTGGTAGCTTCCTCACTAATAGGCCCCTTCAGATGTGAGATACCTTCTTGATTGATATCTTTGACCCGATCCTATGAAATATTATATTTTAATGCTTCTTCAAGAGGTGTTTCTGATTTATTGTCCACAAAAAGGTCTTCCTCATGATTCATTTTTTATGTCTTTATATGATGTTTTTGATTCACAACTTATATATAAGTCTTCTTTATGACCCCTTGAAAATATTTCTATACAAGATGTGTATGATTCACAACTTATGTATAAGTCCTCTTTTTGATCCATTTTTGATATGCCTCCATAGGATGTTTCTGATTCACAACTTATGCATAAGTCTTCTTCATGATCCCTTTCTAATATGTCTCTAGCTTCTTTTATGTCTTGATCTTTTGTACAGATGTTAAGAGTAGGAGACTCTTTTTCTTTGGTATTGATATCAAGAGTATGAGACTCTTGGTTTAGATGGACATCATCTACATGTCCATTAGGAGTAATAATCTCATGGGTATATGTATGTGTGCTTGGTATATGGATTTTTTCTTCTTTCAAAAAACATGGGATGTCTTGGAAGATATCTGTCAAGTCATTATAATATTTTGATGGTAGGGATTCTTGATCTTGACATTGTGTGGTATCATCGTTGATGTGCTTTAGATCACATTCTTGACATGGATCAATTTCAAAGAAGGGATTTCTCGTAAAGGATCCTTGGATTTCCTCCAAATGTGGACATATGGGTAATGACTCTTGGCTTAAATATTTTGCATTGGGTATAAGTGTTGGATCAAGAGTCTCTTGATCATCAATATGTACTACCATGAGTTTAGATGATGTCAATATATCTTGGATTGAATCATTGCTAGACTTTGGTGCTTGATTTTCCTCGTGCTTGGGATTAAATTCTTGATGTATGTCATCTTCCTCATTGGATGATGTCGAAACATTGTCAATGTGATTGGTGATAGATAGCTCTTGATCATTGCTTTCAACTTTTGCAGTTGAGACATTATCATTGTTGTCTTTTGTAGATGGCCCTTGAATGTCAATTTTAATAGCTATTTCTCCCTGATCAATGAGGTCTTGGATGAGATTTTTTAGTGTAGCACACATATTCATTGGGTAACCCTTGATTTTGTGGAACTCACATTGTTCATACTGGTTATACCAAGGGACATTAAAACTTGGTTCACCATAAGTTGGACTATCGTTGATTTTGATAAGGTCCTATTGTACTAGTTTGTGCATGATTACCTCTAAAGTTTCTCCCAAAGGAGTGAATTTCCTTCCTAGTTGGTAATATTTCTTCTATGGATTTTCTTGATTGTTTTGCTCTTGATTTTGTAGAATTCCTTGATTCTATGTTTGAGCTACATTTTGATATTCCTCTTGTGGTACACCTTGGCATTCCAAAACTTATTGATACTGTGTTTGAGGTACATTTTAACATTGCACTTAAGGTACACCCTGATATTGCATTTGAGGTACACCTTGATATTGTTGATATTGGAAGTGTTGTTGTTGTGGATATTGAGGTGTTTGTGGAATGATGCTCATTTTTTGTGGATATGTAATGTCTTGACTTTGCACATGGCATCGACGATATGTTGAATTTTTGTTTCATTTAATTTTCTCAAGATCTCTCTCAATTTTATCTAGGGCATTTTGATGTTCTGGACTTATTCCTTGATGGGGATTTTGACACCCTTGATGTTGTTGCCCAATTTGGTATTGTGACTCTTGATAAGAATGATTTGGGTAATAGATCGACATTTTTTGGGGATGTTTTGATATTTGATACCCTATCAAAAGGTCACTTGGTTTATATCCTCATGGGCCAATTCCATCATTCATGGTGTTTTTTGGTGGGATATTGGTGTCGTTCTTGCTTGCTTCCATTCTCTTCCTATGTTGTGATCTCATGGTTCTCATAAATAACATGGGTCTCTTGTGGGAGAGTGTTGTACTCTCTAGTTGACTCAAATTCTAAAGATTTGGTGTTTCCCTACAGATTATGTAAGATACTGAAATTGTTGGAACAGACCCAAATTCTGACAATAGTAGAAGGAATACAAGTTTGGATTGTTTTTGGAAGCTCGTGTAGAAGTTATATACCAACCTAGTTCTAGTTTTGTGAAGTTCCCAAAGGTGTTTCTTGAGAGATTTTAGACTCAGATGCCTAAGTTTGAAATGATGACCTATAGAATTTAACTTAGGTATCTTGACCTTATGTGAGATCATGAAGTGGATATTTATTGCCACGCAGGAGGTAGTAATATGGGTCTTCTAGCTGCGATTTCTTCTTTTTCTTCCTCTTCGTTTAGGAAAATTGATATGGTGAGAAACTGGTGGGGTGTCTCATTTTGTACAAATATAAATTTTCTCAAACTTCTTATGATGTCAGTTTGTGCACCTGTAAGGTAGGTGAGACTTGGTTGAATAATTGGTGCTACAAGATCCGGTTGTTGAACTGGGGCAGTTGATCGCCAAATGGTCATAAATTTGGTGGTGTTATGGGATGGTTGTTGTGAAGCTCAAGACCCTAGGGTTTGAGTGTTTTTTTGGAATGATACTACTTCTTTGGGAATCAAAATGTTGAAGAACTAAGGTCTATATTTCACTTACTTGTCCAAAGGATATGTTGTGGTAAAGTATACTTGTACTATCTGTGAGTCCCAAGTAACTGTTAATATCATGGAAATCTAAGTGGAGGAATGTCCTTAATGGTTTGTTTGATTTTGATTTCAAATAGGTAGGATGGCAATAATAGATGTGAGACTATCTAACCTTTCGTCTTTCCAATTGTTTTGGTTCGAACAATGATCTTGTGAACAACTATTTTTCAACTTTGTCTTCGTGTTTTGAAGTATGGAAAGTGATAAGACAACACTTGGACTGACTCAGCAAGCATGGACTTATGTGACCTTCATGTCTATAACTTAGGTTGTGAAATCACAACACCCAAGCCATAGTTTCCAAATGTTTACTTTGATTAATGTACCCTGAAATCGAAGCCAGAATATTCAAGAACCTTTAAGGAAAGATCCTTTCAAAAGGGTACAAACATAAGGCTTCTCTCACAAGTGTGCACTAAATCAAAGGGTTTGTGGTTTAACCATCTCATTTACTGTTTTTTTTTAATGTGTTCTTTTTCTTTAAATCAAACACAACATTTGATGTCATTTTTTTTAATGTAATGGGCCAAGTTTAATATAAACCAGCAATTACAACCCTAGGGGATAGACACCATTCTCTTAGGTAGGCCTGCCTCATGCTCCGAAGAGACAATTTTACATGCAACTTATGGCAAGAGCTTGTAGTCGGATATGGCAAGTAACTTCTCAAAAATAAATTTTGATGCACCACTTTTAGAGAATGTTATTTTGGATAATAGGGTGGATTCTAAAACAATTTGGTTCTTAGTGGTAACTGTGAACGCGGATATATGGCACTCACCCACTGGCCACTTAAGGCTATTTAACCATTCTCGTTCCACTTAAGGTATGGGATTAGATGTAGTTTGTTGTCAGCATGGCTTAAAGCTACTTTCTTACGAGTTTGCAACCTTTAATATATCCTTCCAGTAAACGTGCTCTAATACCTTGCAATGAGTTCTTCAACATAGGATGTATCTCAAGGCAAGCCCCCTCTTTAAGGTAAACTTAAAAATAAAGTGCAATGCTCAAAAATGTAATTTCGCTCACCCAAGATTGCCAAAAGGTGTGAGGGGAGAAGATAAAACACTTTAGTTTTTCCAATCAATTAATGCATAGTAAACAATCCATAACAATTTGATTCATTTTAAACACCTTGAGCGATGTTATCCCCAAAAAATTGTGAATAAACAAAAAGTTATTTTTAACTTGCACCAATATCAAGTGTTCAAGATATCAAGCAATTAAGATATCAATGGTGAGAAATCACAAAGAAGCATTTGTTCATTTTTATGAGCTCCAAATGAGGTGTTTATAAGAAAGGCAATCCTTGTCCTATCTTGGTCAACAAATGTAAAAAACGTGTGTCAACAAAATAAAATATGATTTCACTCTTTTTATGCACCGAAATTAAAGGTTCCTACTTATGAAAATATTAAATGTGTTCATTTTTAGAGCCCAAAACTGAAGTGTTTTTGTTATTTTTATGAGCACCAAACAAAAAATTCCCAACTTAGAAAGCTTAAAATTGGTTCATTTTTAACAACACTAAAAACAAGTGTGAGTTTGTGTTGTTCATTTTTAGATCACCAAAAGAAAGTTCCTAAGTTAAAAAGCTTAAAAATTGTTTATTTTAATGGCACTAAAAACAAGTGTGAGTTTTTTGTTGTTCAATTTTTAGAGCACCAAAGAAAATTCCTAAGTTAATTAAAAAGTAATTCAGAAACTGGGACCGATCATCTTCCCTACAATAAACATGTTAGAATCATTGAAATCTTGCATCAGATAAGCCAATTCTTGCTTACACATCCAAAAAATAGAGCACTTGTTAGTGAAAACCTATTACAAAAGTGCAGGATTGGTGCATTTGTCCGTCAGAACAATTGCTCAGAACATAAAATACAAATGCATAGGTTTCAAACAACTGCATAGTTTTAGAAACAAATGCTCAAAACCCTGTCAGACAAATGCTAACTTAGGAAATTACAAATCCACCAATCTCAGACAGATGTGCCATTCCCATGACAAGTGTGTAGTTCTTCTAAAAAATGTGCCATTCCCATGAAAAGTGTGTAGTTCTTCTGAAAAATGTGCCATTCTTCTAACAAATGCGTAGTTTTATTGTCAGAAAAATGCTCAGACTTTCTAGACAAATGCTCAGGTCTTCAAAACGAGCACGTGAAAACTGTGACAGAAGCGTTTCCAGGACCTGCAACTTCAAAAATGGCTCAAATGAATGTTAGAGAAGGGGACAAGGGTCCCACCAGGCATGTCAGAATGTGTGAGGGGGAATGAGGACATTAGATCAATTTGACAAATAAATCTAATCTACAGCCAAAAATCTCAAATCTAAGATCTAGAAACTCCTACACATATGAAATTGAAACTATTTTATTGCAAACATGATGATGAACCTACTAATTACCAAATGAGAACAAAAGATAGTTTTTACCATCCCGTAGTGGATTGTATTCACTTGATGTTGGATTTTTCTTATCACAACGAAGCC
Organism: Sequoiadendron giganteum; assembly: GCA_007115665.2. Taxonomy (NCBI): domain Eukaryota; kingdom Viridiplantae; phylum Streptophyta; class Pinopsida; order Cupressales; family Cupressaceae; genus Sequoiadendron; species Sequoiadendron giganteum. Next base: position 381,860,943 of record CM021105.1, read on the forward strand.
TCCAAAGTTCATGTGCAAAGTGTGGATGAATGCTTGTTTGTTTTTGGTTGATCGAAGATGATGGATGCTCTCTCAAGGATGATATTGACAACACTTTGTTGCTCAATGTATGTTGATTCTTCAATCCTTATTTGTGAGGAAAGAGGTTTGTTATATACAAAATGAGATTTGAAATGAACGATCAAGATCGTTTTGAAAAATATCCAAATCAACGGTCGAAGTGTGTTGAGAGGATTTAGACATGAGATAATTGTGCAAAGTTGATTGAACAATTTATGTGATTGGGAAATAGATTGGCCAATTAGGAATGTGATTGATCAGTTAATAGAATAGATTGATCAGTCAACTTTGTGATGGCTTAGTTAGGAATGTGATGTTTTAGTTAACTTAATAGATTGATTAGTTAATAGAATGGATAGATTAGTTAAAAATTAGATTGCTTAGTTAGCAATCATAATTTTCTTAATCAAAAAGTGGGCGAAGAATATGAATTAATTGATTTAATTAAATAATTCATTTTTGGGGTTTGAATGTGCAAATCAAGTTTTACTTTTGCAAACAAAGTTGCATTAGTTTGATTTGAATAGTTTGATTTAATTCAAATTTTTGGAGGGAAAGTGTTGTAATTAAATTATTATTTAATAATTTAATCCACATAGGGGAATAAGGTGATTTAGTGATGTAATTAAATAATTGGCATTATTTAATTAATCAAAACGAAATAAGGTGGGATTAGGACTTTATTAAATAAATGAGATTTATTTAATTGGTTGAAATGATGAAACGTGAATTAACTAAATAATGTTGTTTTATTTAATTAATAGAGGAATTAGGGTTTTTAGGACTTTATTAAATAAATGAAATTTATTAAATTTGTCTGAAATTATGAAAAAGTGAATTAATTAAATAATGTATTATTCAATTAATAGAGGAATTAGGGTTTTTGATGTCGTTTTGATGTGATACGATGTGGTGTGATGCAAGAACGTTGTGGTATGATTCTAAGCATTCCAGAATGAATATGGGATGATGTGAGACATTACGGGATGATTCTGAACTATTTTGAGATGATTCCGAGATGATCTAAGACATTACGAGATGATTCTGAACTGTTTCGAGGTGATCTGACATTATCTAAGACATTATGGGATGATTTTGAGTTATTATGAGATGTTACAAGATGATTCTGAGTCATTTTGAAGTGTTACGGGATGATTCCAAGTCATTCTGAAGTGTCACGGGATGATTTTGAGTCATTCTGAAGTGTCACGGAATGATTTTGAGTCATTCTGAAGTGTCACGAGATGATTTTGAGTCATTTCAAAGTGTTATGGGATGATTCTAAGTCATTTTGAAGTGTTACAGGATGATTTTGAGTCATTCTGAAGTGTTACAGGATGATTCTGAGTCATTCCAAAGTGTTACAAGATGATTCTGAATCATTTCAAAGTGTGACAAGATGATTATGAGTCATTCTGAAGTGTTACGGGATGATTATGAGTCATTCCAAAGTGTTACAGGATGATTCTGAGTCATTTCAAAGTGTGACAAGATGATTATGAGTCATTCTGAAGTGTTACGGGATGATTCTGAGTCATTCCAAAGTGTTATAGGATGATTCTGAGTCATTTCAAAGTGTGACAGGATGATTATGAGTCATTCTAAAGTGTTACGAGATGAATCTGAGTCATTATGAAGTGTTACGGGATGATTATGAGTTATTTCAAAGTGTTACAGGATGATTTCGAGTCATTCCAAAGTGTTATGGGGTTATTCTGATTCATTCCTAGATGATATGAGATGATGTTCCATATCGTTTGACATTGCTTGAGGTTGTTCGATGTTGTTCAGTGTTTTTTTATGTCATCCAGTGTTGTTTTGATGTCATTAAGTGTTGTTTGATGTCGTTCAGTATTGTGTGATAGGTGTGAAGTCAATTTTACATGTCTACACCTATAGATAGAACTCACTGTCCAAAAGGAGGCTCATTGCCTACAAATAAAGAAAGATAATAGAAAATCCACCACAACAAGTTTCACACATTTGCAGCCTGATCAAAGGATTGCAGACACCATCAGCTCACTAGTTTCAGGAATCTAACACATCAAAGTACTGTTGCCTTGATTCACTATCATGCACTACTTTTTACACTTGTTTCGCACACTTCACATCATACTTTTAATTCGCAACATCTCGACTTGTATTTATACCATCTTTGATCTTGAAAACTTTCTCCAAGGTCAGTTATACCTTCTTCTTTTTATAAATTCAAATTAGGTCAGTGACTCAACATTCCCACAGTGGATAAGAATGAGAATGGACCAATTATGTATACTTAATTAGGACCCAAACAACACCTTGGATCAATCACATGCTTCCTTAATCAATGTGTATTCTCCATGTAATGAGTAAACACCAGGTCAGTCAAACCTAATGAAAGCATCAATGAGCTTTGAAGTACGTGCATCCACAACAAGATGATGACACATGGATCACACAACATGTTTCACCAGACACTGAAACACCTCTTTGAAACCTTCAGATACATATGCACTAGCTGCAACAATCTTTATACACAACACTCTTCAACAGTCCAATCGAACCGTGCAGACACACACAATAGCTCTAGAACAAGCCTTCCAGAGCACCAAACCACAAGCATGTTTTCAAGAACACAAAAAACATCAATATTAACATTCTTCCAAATTTGCAAGATCTAAGATAAACCACCAGAAAACTGTGGAGTAGAGACATCTCTCCCAGTCCATAGACAAACAGTTCTACCAAACCGGTTCACACATCGGTGAACACATCTTTCACTCTTCATCAACCCAGAAGCTAAAACTCGGGATATATTATCCATTGAAGCTTGTAAAAAATATTATAGATCCGCACATGCATAGGATCAACACAGAAGAAATACAAAGCACATTACTAGAGCACACTCAGAACACACACACAACACTGTCTTCATTTGTTAATTTTTTCAAAAAAACTTGACATCAACATATTTGCAACACCATAAATATAGCTTTGTGTACTCTTAACACTTCTACAGTATCTCAACTATACATGTACCACCTGTAATCACTCTAAACTGTGTTGACATCAATGACAACATTAATGATAACACCACCAAACACATTCATACTTGCAACAATGATGTCACATAGTAATTCTCAATCTTGAACTTCGCTAAACATTGCTCATTGACCAAAACTCTATTGTCATTCTGCAGCCATGCAATCCAATATGGATGTGGATATCTCCTTCTCTCCAACTACAATTTGTCAACCATCTCCTCTGAAACAAGATTATCAGTGCTACCGCTATCAATGATAACATTACAAACTTTACCTTCACATTTACACCTTGTGTGAAACAAAATCTTCCTTTGTATTGGAGTTTTTTCCTCATTTATCAAGACTCTCTTTGTGACAAAAACTTCTCTTTCAACATCTTCAAAATGCTCAAGTTCAACATCTTTATCTACACATGCAACTTGTGCATTGCCTTTAGGTCCTCTACTTGTCCTTCCTTGATGTTATGGACACTCATATGCTTTGTTGGAGCCTAAAGTTTTATGCAAATTTTTGGTTCCCGTGTGTGAAATTTGATTTCAAGCATTCAGATGTTCAGTTGGAAAATCTGTTCAAGTGGCCCACTTTGAAAAATCACAACTTCAAGTCGATGCAATTTCATGTAAAATCAACTTGCAGGAATGTTTATCTCACATATGGGAGTGTGCACGCCAGATTTCCGCTTCCTAAAATCTGATTTGACAAAGTTTCAAAAGGCCAAATCGAAGGGTTCTGCGAAAGTCTATTGTTTACAGAGTGTAAAAACTGCCAAGAGGGGCAACTTTGAAGGATAATATTTATCAGTTGGATGATTTTCTCGACAAACAAATTGACGTTCCAGATTATCCCATCTTAATCTACCTTCATGCCAATTTTCAGAGCTTCAAGGCATCATTTGGTATTTTTTCAAAATCAAATCCAAATGGATTTTACACAGTTTTGTGACTGCATTTCCAGAAAACTTTCACAGAGGTCAACTTTGATGCTCCATATCTTGTGAATGAAGATTCTTGGAGAAAAACCCTCTTGCACACGTGTTCATTTGACCTAAATGAACTAATCCCCATGATGGAAACTTCCCAGAATCTGATTTGATATTTTTCCAAAAAGACAAATTGGCAAGTTTTAGTTCAGTTTAAACAGTTACAAAAATGGCTGAGTAGGCAACTTTGAGCGTAAACAGCTTTCAACCCTCATGAATTCGTGCCAAACCATTTGACGAGTGCACTCCCCTATCATAACTCAACATGTTGGTGCAATTTCTTGGCTCCAGGAGAATTTTTATCAGTTCTCCAATGCAATTTTGAATGCTACTTGACCTTTTTGACTGCAGTACAAAATGTCAAGAAAAACAAATTTTGACAACCACCCACTTCATATTTTCACCCAAAATGCATACAGGAGCAGCATTCAACATACAAATGGATGTAATCATTTCAAGTTAAGAAAGTAAAGATGATGGCAGACAACTTTGGTAGTGAGACTATGGATTATGATTATGTCGATATATTGATACCTAGTGTATTGGCATCACATAAAGACTTCAAATAAGGAAACATCTGGCAATAGAGATTAGGCTAATAAATGCACACTTCTTGCAAGATGAAATATCTAGATCAGAAGCATATAAAATGCTAATGCACCAACAAGTGCTAATCTAATTCAGGTCATAACAATAGTCTTAAATCATGTCACTAAAAGAGAACCCGGAGAAGTGCTCCAAGGAGTATCAATTTAAGATTTAATTCCAAGATCAAAAGCAGACACCAAATAAGGAGAGTACAAGAAAAGATTACAAAAAGCCATAAGCAAGTAGTGTGCGAGTAATTAGTGACATAACGCAAATGAATGAAGAGAGCAAAGGCTTCTCTTAACAAATCTGTAAATAATGAACACCTTGCAATCCTCAACAATCACAATATCATCTATATAGAAAGAGAGGAAAAGCAAATTAAAAAACACAGATCAGCATTTTACCATAGCGACCGTGAAGTGTTTCAACAAAATGATTTGATTCAATTGGAAGGATTTACATCTAATGCAAGAGGATATTTGATGAAGAAGAGGTTTAATCTATCTACCACATGCCTAATCATCAATGGTTCTACCACTTCTCGGTATGAAGCAACCTAAATTATCAAGCTTGCTAGATGATTGTGATTACTCTGAAAGAATGATACATGTACAGGATGTATACATAAATCTTAAGCTAATGTGATGGATAGGTCTTTAGCCTAGTCGATTGATATTTAGTACCATTCTCCCTGCTGGTGTCAATAATACACAATCACGTGATATGCACATGAAAGTGGATTTGCTCAATAATTTTTAGAAACTTTTGAAGAAAAAGTAGTTTGTGGTTGTAATGTTAAAGAAACTTTAAAATTGTCCTCGATTGCCTGCACCAAAATGAGCTTTGGAATAGGGCCTGCGCAGCCGTCTAAGTAAAGACAAAGGGGGATTCTTGTTCAAAACTGCAGTTGCGAGTACCCTGATAGACATATATGCAAGATATGGAAGCATACACGAGGTCACTTACAGCCAGAAGAATATCAGCTGAAGTAGCAAATCAATTAAGTATTGCCTCTTGTACTGGTGTTGGAATAGGGCCTGCGCAGCCATCTAAGTAAAGACAATGGGGGATTCTTGTTCAAAACTGCAGTTGCGAGTACCCTGATAGACATATATGCAAGATATGGAAGCATACACGAGGTCACTTACAGCCAGAAGAATATCAGCTGAAGTAGCAAATCAATGAAGTATTGCCTCTTGTACTGGTGAACCATGTAAGAATGGTAGAGAATGCAAGAAGAGATGTGGACATGATGACTCTACTGATGAGCCACTATAAAATGAAGTTGATCAATGATGGAATGCATGATGATAAAGTGTATTATGATGGAACTTTAGAAGATCATAGTAGTTTGAGAGAGGGTGAATATCTTTAGAGCTAAGCAAGGGGAAGATTATAAATGGTTAGCATTTTTGAAAATTTGTGTTCCATTCGCACTTTATGAAATTCCCAACACCCAACGACACTGCTTAGTGACACAATGAGGTTTTAATGTGCAAAAGACAATATGATGACTTAAACGGGTAAAACATGGGAAGGAGAGCATGTTCTTGATGGGGTTGTATTGGAGAACGTTATCAACCATATAAAAGGCTCCTGCAGATCCAACTGTGAAATTGAACACGCATCTGGTAAAACTTGAACGTGGGATGTTGTTTGGAAAGTATTCCGCTCCAATACAAGAGGATAAAAACATTAAAAAAATTGAGAACATGATTCCAAATCCAAGACAGCTTTTACCTGATAGGGAGTAACATTGGAGCTAGAAAATGAAATCACAAATAGCATACACATAGTCGTGAGCTCCTTGAGATTGGCAAACAAGGGAGAAAATTAAAGTCCCAAAAGGAATGAAGAAATGCATAGAGATGCAGTTCGGTAGTGTTAAGCACATCATGTCCATTTTAAATGTGGGTAAGCAATATGTCAAGGCAGATTGGCCATACTTGTTCGTTTTTCTCCAGTCGTTCGCTTGTCACTACTTAAATAAGGGAAAAAGATGGATTCCTGGAGAACACATTTCTTGAGGTCAAGAAGAAGTTTTATGAAAAGATCACTATCGATCCAAATGATGCTAGTGCAATATCATACTGCGTACAATTCATGAAGACCGTGAGAAAAAAGATGGAAAAAATATGAACAAACGAATCATGAGATGATTTCAGGGACCGAGAACAAACAGGAAACCCTAAAATAATTCCATCGGAGTGACATGCACTGTTGGAGTAGATTTCTCAAGTCTCTCTGATTGAAAGAGACATCGATGAGGAATTTTCGGGAAGAGTTTCACCGATAGCCAAAAAATGGAACTCCAACGGTGAGAGATTAAATCGGTGGGAAAAAAAAATAAGTCTTCTCGATATCATATGTTACCCCGATATAGTGAATGCATACGATCATAATGCAAACAGGAGATTAATAAAATGTGACTATAGTGGAAAAATATTATTTTGAGGAATATAAATTTCACATTTTCACCGAGGAGGTTATAAGCTGATAAGTATTTCACCCAATCAATATCTTTATGTGAAAATGCATAAAATTGAGAATAAAACGTTTTTACCAAAATATAGGGAGACAAAATTAAAATTGAAGTATTGCCAAATACTTTATTTTTCAGAAGGAGGCAAATGCAAAGGGAATTTAAAAGTGGATAATTATTTTACCTAGGAGAGCATAAAAGGTAAAATTTATAAAAACATTTACACTGGGGGGTGGAATATTTTTCACCAAAGGAAATATGAGAGCAGGTAAACATTTTTTATTAATTGGGTGAAATGTTTCAACCAAGCAAAGATATAAACAAAAAATTTTCAGCAAATAAATTAAGATTAATGAAGATTACTAAGATTTCAAAAATATCGAGAAACAATAATTATTATTTTTCACCAGAACACAAAGGCGAAGATTAAAATATTTAATTTGCCAAAGGCAATTAATTAAATATTTTTGTTGAAGAAGAAGAATACTGAAGAGAAGAGGGGTCATGACTCTAAAATAATGTATATATGCCAAATGAAATCAAAGGAGAATGGGATTAGAATTAGGAGTTAGTAGGAGATATACAAAAAATACTTTCAGAATGTTTATTATATAAACTTTACTGTATGGACCATGATGGATGCATAAATTTTGGCTGAAATCAATGGAAGAACTTGAATTTTGTGGCTTAATATTGGTGTCTATTATTCTGGATATCTCCATACTACTACTTCTTTGTTGTTTGAAGTTGTATATCCAAGTTGATGTTTCAATTTCATCAAAACACACTTCTTGTTATTGTGTAGTCAAGTTGATTGGTTTTTATCAAAGAATTAAAATCCTTTTAATTGATTTAGATAATTGATAAGGTTGTCATGTTGTCTCCACTTTGATGTTATCTTGTTATTTAGATTAAAGATATATTTTATCTGTCAATACACATTTTTTGTTATTATGTGATTTTGTTGATTGGTTCCTTCAAAAAAGGATTAAAATCTTTTTGATAAATCACAATAACTTGATAGGATCAGTTGGATCATTAAAGAAGAGTCTACCAGTCACATATTTTCACGTTTATACAAGTTATAAAAATTCACAAGTGTCAAACAATTGGAAATGAAACCAATATTGATCACTCATCATTATATTTCATTGACTCTACATACCCAACAAAGCACTGGTCTTTCTATTCAATCATATATAATTCACCTTAGGAACTTTAGAAAGTATTCATTTCCAAATAACTACATCTGTTAACTAAACATATTTATATACATTGATATTGCTTATATAATTTATACCAAATTAGTCATTACATCTACTTCACTTTCCATTGCCACCGTAAGTAGATTTCATTAGTTAAGAATAACATAGCTTTCAAAACTGCTCCATTAGTAACATCAACCCACCTAGGTCTAGCAGAGCTTGAAGAGTAGGGAGTCATCAACCTAATAGGTTAACTTCATTCATTAGTTTAGAAACATTACAAGTCTGATCATAGAGCCTGGCATCCTCTTAGGACTTGAAACCTATATTTTTTAGATCCAACATGCTCGATGTCCTCCACATTGGAAACAAGTTCCACAAAAGCCTCCTCTTCTAGGGCTTTTTACAAACCTTCATCTTCCTCTTTGGTCACCATTATTTTTCTCATGAGGGTCGTAGGAATTACCTCCTTTCTGGTTCTAATTGTTGCTAGCTTCTTCCTTCTTTTGGTCTTCATTTCGTCCTCCATATGATCTTTCACCAATCCTTCCACCACAACCTCTTCCTCTTTGCTTGCTTTCAAATCTTCTATTCAACTTCTCTTCTAATTTTAGGGAAAACTAATAAGCATCTTTAATAGTAGTCATCCTAACCAAACTTAGCTCCTCTTGAATGCTTGGCTTCAACCCATTTATATAATGGGTTATCTTTTCCTTGGCCTCAAAATGGCTTGTTTTGATCATTAACCATATAAAACTCTTTTGTATACTCTTTGACAAACCTACATGCATGCTTCAAACCTTGTATTATTTTCAACAACTCTAACTCATAATCAATAGGAATGAACCGTCTCTTTAACTTTTCTATCATCTGATCCCATCTTGTTATTTTTTATTTCCCTCTTTTATTTCTTTCTAACTATACTTCTACCAAATATTGGCATGACCTTTTAGCTTGGTCTTCGTAAATTGACCCTCTCAAGATCTTCCACCTCCTCATACTCAAAGTAATCTATATCATTGAACCAATCGATCAACTCGTCTAGGTTAAGATTTCCAGAAAAACTAGAAACATCAATCTTTGGTTGTTTTCCAATCTTAGAGATGGTCTTAAATAATTTGACTTGCTTAGAATCTACTACATCATGTTCTTCGAACTATTTTTCTTCTTTAGCTTCATCTTCACATTCATCTCCCCTCCTCAGCTCAAACCCTTTGTGTAACTCCTCTTCCAATGCTTGAATTGGTCTTTGCAAGGCTTTAAAATCCTCTTATGGTACAACAATATTCCTTCCACCACCACAATTTATTCACAAAGGCATTTTGATCACTTTTCTTAGAAACCCACAACCACAAACCCTAGTACAAATTGCCTCACATTCGATGATTTGTTTACACGCTCAAGAACTCCTACTTTGATACCACTTGATGAGGGGGATACTCCACCCAACACCCACAAAGAACACAATAACAAATATCAATGCAAAAATGTAGAAAAAAAAACAACCCACTTTCGATTACTTTCAGAAAATAAAATTATAGATTCAGACTTTACAATGCTACAACCACATGGGCTTAATTCATTACAAATAAAATCAACTCTCTAAGAAAAACTTATTTAAAGCCACAATCTACACTAATGGAGTCGCCTCTTGTAACCTCACTTCCACCATTTATTTGACACCAATAACCGCTTTAGAATGTTCTAGAAAGTGTAACTCCCTCTTTTATTTTGGCACCAAAATCCCAATCATTCAATTTCTCGCTTAGGAAGATATTTTATTGAAATTCACTTTTTGGTGGAACAACTTCCCGAAGCCATAACTTTTGACTTGGGTGTCTAATTTGCTATTATAATATATCATTGGAAATCCCTCAAAGAGATCTACAATGCCAATATATATAAAGATCATTTAATCCGTTTTTTGAGCTTTGATGAGGCTTCTAAGGGTTTCAAATATGAGTTTGAAGCTATATTAGAGAAATTTCTTGGGACAAAAGCTTTCATATCTCCCAAACGGTACATGATATTGAGATGATTCTTCTGCCATCGGATACATTTTTCAATTCCGATCCTTAGGGTAAATTTTCAAGTCCATATGAGCCTATTTAGGCTGACTTGCTCAAAATAGTAAGTGACCATTTTTACCTTTTTCGACTTTTTATTGTCTTACACCCCTTAAGTGTCATCATGGGACTCAAAACCACAAAAGAAAATAACAAAAAAAAAAAATGGGTGATGCAAGATTACCTCTACACCACTAGATGCCCTTGCATTAGCATTTTAGTGTTTTTCTTTTCACCTACTAGACAATATCAAAATATGAATTTCTTTTGGAAGGTCCACCACATCTTTATTGGTCTTTTCAAAATCTCAATCAAACATATTGTATGGTTGTTATTCCCACTTTCAAATTTCAAGCTTTTGTAAGTCTAGTTAAGTCAAGTTTCTAGCCCCCATGTTTTGTTCATAATATGTCATTACCCTACACTAAAAATTGCAAGTTGTTTAGGGTTTTCCTTTTCAAATTCATAGCATCTAGATTTTTTTTATTCTACTTTCAAGCTATTTAAAATTCACCATTGTGTGTTTCATTACATCCAAAATTTCTCATAACCAAAAACCTCGAATCCTAAGCCTCCATAGACCATTGTCATGTCTAAATAAGTGCCACCTAAGACCTAATTGAGAAACTTACATTGGCAACAAAGAATTTAAGAAATCAATAGGGAAGTGGGTATTCATAGATCACCTTGAGGACTCCAAAGTATACATAAAAGATACTCTAACCTTTAGAGTAGGGTAGGAATTGTTTGAAATCGACTTCAACAAATATTTCAAGGGTGTTACCCCATGTAATGCTTGGAAATACGATTTGGACAAGGTCATTGTGTCAAACTTATTCATAAGTCTAGAACTAATAGAATGGTTATTCAAGAATTACAACCTTGTGATAAGGGATGTTGTAGATGCAAAGGGGAAGAAGTTGTTCACTATAAATTAAATTTTAATTCAGATTATTTTTAATTTAAACCCTAATGCATGAGTGCCTATCAATATGTAAACCCTAGCTATACAACACAATAAGGATAGATACAATCATAGATTAAAATGGTTCTCGTATCATAAAGTTAAGGATAAGAGTGAAGAAAATAGAGCCTACCCCTAGTGATGAACTAGAGCCATTTGATTTGAACATATTTGAGTGATACCACAAGGATATCGAGAAATAGGGCATGCCCTTACCATAAACACTTAGAAAAAGATGCAAAAAGAGATCATGATGTTAGTTTTAGGTGTGTGAAACCCTCATGTTTTGAACACTCATGCCACAAGTGCCAAAAACAACAAAACTTGAAATATCAATGAATGAAATACAAATGGTTTCTCTGTTGGTGTGAATAAATGTCTTCTACCTAGCTAATTTTCTCACTAGGGAATGAGGGGACATATTCACATGTTAAGTTTACTTAGGATTATAAGATTACTTCTAGAAGTCTTAGTTTTCATTTCTAGATCTTATCTTATCCTAGGTTGTTATGAGTTAGTTGTCTCATGTGATAGGATTAAGACACTTGTAACCATATTGTCTAATCGTATGTCTCACCTTGCCTTTATAAGTAAGGTATCTCATGTACATTTGCATATTCAGCCATATTCAACCAATATTCAACCATGTTTAATCTTGCATTGTTGAAGCAAGCATTCTTACCATTTTCTCTCTTGTGAAAGATATTTTGGTCTAGCAACTGTTCTTGGGGGTGTTGAGGAGTCACCATTAACTCCTACATGGTATTAGAGCTCCAGTGTTGTAGGTTCCTTCCCAGATCTGAGGGTTTTGTGTTGGCTTGAATATTTTTTTGGGTGCATGTTGGAGTTTCAAGGACCTCACAGTTGAATCCAAAGCATTAAAGAAAGTCGTGTTTGGCTTTCATTTCATCAAATTTTGTTATGTTTTGCCAAATCTATAAGGGTTTGAAAAAGTGTGAAGATCAACTGATCTAGGAGGTCACTATTTTTTCGGAGCACTTTAGGCCCAAATCAACCTCGCCATCGCATTTAGGAGGCCAATCTAATGATTTTTTTACTGCAAATTCATCCATTTCCAAAAAATTTGTTTTGGGGGCAAAAAAGAAATGCACAAGTAGGTCGTATGCCCCCCTAGACAGTACGGATTTATAATATTTAACAAAAAAAATTATATTAAAAATTTATGCAATTTTATTGTTTCGAGAATTTATTAAAAAAATTGCAGGGTTTTATTAAAAGTACCTAGGCGAATATTCTTCTCTATGTCATTATACTCGATGTCAACATTGTCAAATCAACAGGTACGAAACAACTTCTATTTGCAGATTATATTTATTAAACTTTGTATTTAAAAGTGCAATTTTTAAATAAGGCCAATGGTAGGTTTGTTTGGGATCGACCGAGGTCATATAGCCAACCACTGGCTACCTGACAGGGGCTAAGGTGTGGCTTCGCCTGCTGCCCAAGCGCCTCCCTGTTGCCGCCCTAGTGGCAGTTAAATTTTTTTAAACCTACAAACAGTGGGCAGTCACATTAACGACCGAGAGTTGAAAAATTAAGCCCCAACTGCTAAAATTTGCCCCTCTATAGCCCAAATTCGTTGTTTTTTTCATTTTGCAATAACTTTCGCCCCAAGAGGCCATTTTTTTCAAACAAGATATTGTTAGAAATTTGGTTCTCTAAATTTTCCAGTGATGTAGGTGATTTTGCAAAATTTTGTTGTTTGATAACAATTATTGATGATTGAAGTCAGATCTTGTATTTTGGCTCCCGAGCTCATAACTTTTTGCCACAATATCTGATTTTCACGATTCTTGCGTCGTTGGAAAGCTATTGAGGAGCTTTATCTGACCATCCATGCAATTTTTCTTGTTTCTATCCTATGTATATTGTGATTTCATTTTTTTCCCGGTGGGTATACTAGAGATTACTTGGATGTTTTGGTAGTTGGGAGGGTGTTGTTTTGATCATTGTACTTCATTTCAGTTCTATTGTATATATTAATCTCAAATTTTGTCATTTGAGAAGTGTATTATCATTGTAATCATGGGTTATGCAACTCATCCTTCTTTAATAGTTTTGACTAAGGACAATTATGAGTCATGGCAAAAAGGCATCATAACACATTGTAGGTGGCCAAATATTTTGCCTAATTTTTATGGTCTCATTCCTAAGCCAGACACAACATATGAGAAATATGTTTGGGGTAATAAGAATGATCATATCAGAGGATTGATTAGTTCTACTTTCAATGCAAGCATCCTCAAAGAGACCTATCATAAGATATTCTCAAAAATTGCATGCCCTCGCACAGTTTGGACCAAAGTTTGGAAGATTTTTGGAGCTCCACATAAGCCTCCCATTCCCAGATGATCCAGCTTTAGATTGCCTTATTCCACTTGATGATGTTGAAAACATACCCTATGATGATGACACCTTAGAGGAGTTTGAATATGATGCAGAACTTGAGCGTCTTGATGATCCAGAGACTTCTCTTGCAACTCGTACTTCTCTAATTGAGATCACACATTCATCTTTTGTTGGTGATTTATTGAGCACTTCTAGTGATTCATTGCAATAGGTATATATTTGTCTACCTGATTGGGATTCATATTTATCAGACATTGTTTCTTTGTTTGTGGAGTCTCACATTTCAGATTTGGAAGATCAATAAGAGGGTTTAGCTCTCTTATTTCATGATAGTCATGAATCAACTATTGTCACTTCATGTTTGTCTTCAGAATTTGTTCAAGATCAGTTTCCATTTGTTTATGGTTTGCCATAGTTTGTTGTGATTGGACATGTACCTAATTGGATTGTGGCATCATCATCTTCATCCAAGAACTTGGCAACATATGAGCAAGTTTTAGAGATACAATCTTCATACATATGGATTCCACTTCCTACCAATTCCTATCCAGAATGGGAAGCATTTTTGCATTTGTACTTGGTGTATATTCTTCCCAAAGGGAGAAACATTGTGTGTAGGCATTGGATTATGTTTTGTCTTCAGACATTAACCATATTTCTAGGTGATTACACATTGTGGGGGGCATATCTTGTCTCTCTTTTTCCCTTTTATGGGGGGGTTATTGATTGTATATACATGATGAATGTAGTCCTTAGAGGCATCATTGAGTCCTCCATACATCATCTTGTTTGTTTTCTTTTCTCCTTTGGAGAGAATTTTTGTCCCATTGGGTTGTCTCTTTTTCTTGGTTTGTGAGAGATTGCATTCATTGCATTTGCATTGTAAATGGGTATCTAACATAGCCTCGTAGTCGAGACCCATCTTCATTGTCATCTTTGCATAATTTGCATAATCATCTTCTCCCTAAGTTACACTTAAAGGGGGTGTTGGTGTGAATAAATGTCGTGTACCCAACTAATTTCCTCACTAGGGAATTAAGGGACATATTTGCATGTTAAGTTTACTTAGAATTGTAAGATTCCTTCTAGAAGTCCTAGTTTTAATTTCTAGATCTTATCTTATCCTAGGTTGTTATGAGTTAGTTGTCTTATGTGATAGGATTAAGACACTTGTCACAATCTTGGCTAATCATGTCTAACCTTGCCTTTATAAGCAAGGCATCTCATGTATATTTGCATATTCAACCATATTCAATCTTGCATTGTTGAAGCAAGTATTCTTGTCGTTTTCTCTCTTGTGGAGGATATTTTGGTCTAGCAATTATTCTTGGGGATGTTGAGGAGTCACCATTAACTCCTACATTCGCTTCATTTAACAACCAACTATATCTTCATCTTCCACATATGAATAGTTCTATGCAATAGATATTCACTTATAGTCTTCTACTTCTTAGCTAGCTCACAATTTTGGGTTGCCTTAGATATGATAAAAATTCTTCCAAAGTAGATAACTATCCTACTCCAAGGAAATCTATCCAAAAATGAAATCAAATCTTTTACTGAACCAAAACTAATTGCCTTATAAAAAGAGTAATCTACAAGCCAAATGGGATTAAGGTTATCTCATTCATAATTCAAAATGAAATCCTCAATATGTTATTTTTTTCAAGCTCCTATAACTATAATCCAAACATCAAATAAGTCCCTCTAATGTTGGCATTTCCTAAGTAATTGTGAAAACTTGGGGCTATTATAATTTACTACTTTGTTCTGATTGTATGGGAATAACAAGTTTTGAATGGACCTAAAGCCATTTACAACAAGTTTTGAATGGACCTAAAACCATTAACAAGCAAGTTTTGACAGGGACTCAAAACCCAAAGAAGGGACAAGCATGTTGCTAAAAAGATAAATTGTAGACCATCAATAGCACAACAGCAGCACCACGAAATAGAAAATACAAGACAACACCAGTTGCACAAAGGTTTTGAAGGGACCTTGAACCCTATACAACAAGGTTTTTATCGGGACCTTAAACACAAGAAAAGAAAATAAGAAATAAGAACCACCTGAGTTAGCCAAGTAACCATCAGCCTGTAATAGCCAAACTACAATAAAACACTTTGCAGCAACACTTAACAAATCCAAACTCCCCACTTCAATAGAGAAGTTTAAAATCGAAAATAAACACTAGAAAGCAACAGCCTTCTCCCAGCACCAATCGACCCAAAACACCAACCCAACCTCCACCTCGATAAGAGAGGGCTCCCCTCTATAGGAGAGGACGAAATGAGAACCTTTGGCATAGAACATAGATCTTCCCACAAGAACCACAACATCCCTCTCCACCTCAATAGGAGAAGGCTTCGCCTCAGAAAGAGAGGTCTCCACCTCCATAGAAGACATTAACTATAGAACTCGAAAGAAAGTAACTACTCCCATACAAAGGAAAGACATGACATCCTTTGGCATAGCAGCAAACTGGAGCACGGAAGAAAAAAATGAACACTCCTCAACCAATAGCCTTGAAAGAAAATACTTTTAAGCCTTTAGCATAAACATTTGAAGGAGCTCAACTATTTGGAAGAACATACCCACATGGGCAGCAAACACACCAATTGATTATGAGAAAAACTGGGTCTTAAAAAGGGCTTAGCACACAACCCAGCATATGTAACACTCATTAATCAACCCATTCAAATGAACAACCTTAAACAAGAACAGGCAAACACATATTTGCATGAAAAATAGAACAAACCCCAACAAAAGCATAAACATTTCAAGCCAAAAGGGGATCAAACACACACTTAGAACCCTAAGAAAGGAGAAGAAACTTCCAGCCAAACTAAAAAACCACTGGGATAGCAAAAATAACTTTAAGCATAGCCCAACTACAACCAATAAAACAAGAAAAAGGCCAACACACATTGCCTTCATCTCCAAACTAAAGGGAGCAACAGAGAAACAACTAAGGATAAAAGAATAGAGGTCAATGAGGAAGCCCTCTACAACCAGGCAAATCACAACAACAAGGAGAGTCTCAATAGTAGAACAAACATTAGGCCCAATCCTCTTGAGACCCAATAAACCCACGAAGGGGAGCTGCATAGAAACAACCCAAGAGTAGAAAAGCAAACACCTATCGAACACTCTGAAACAGAAACCCCAAAGAACAAAAAAAACCAAGGAAATTCCAAGACCCAAACAAACCTAGCAGGGCAACAACAACCAATCCCGAAAAATAGCTCCCTAATAGGCTAACGGCCACAACCAACACCAAACCACAGCTTCCCAATCGGACGAAAACAACCAACAAACCTGTAGTAGCGCAACCTAGGCCAAAGACAGCATCCAACACCATTCCACAACAACCCAATGGAACGGAACGACAACAACAACTAGCCCAACAGTCGAAAACCATCTGCATCTGCAAAATCATCACCATCCTCTCCATAATCATCCCCAAATTTCAAATTTCCCCCTCCGCTCCTTTTCCTACTCCCTCTTCGCTCCATGACTTTTTAATTTACTACTTTGTTAATCCTTGTTTACTTGTCTCTTTTCTTTTCAAAAGGAGTTGGGCACTCCAATATGTAGTGAACATATTATCCACACTCCAAATATTTAAATCTTTTAGGATTTGAAGATCCCCTTATTCTATACCTCATTTAAACTTGAATCTTGAGTGTCTTCCTCATTCACCTTATGTCCACCACGTTTGTCTTTAGACTATGAAGAAGCTCTAGTAGTGTGTTGTGAAGAACAAGTCATGTTGATGAATCTGCATCTATTACCTTTGCCTTGTTTCAAATAGTAGAAGGCTTACTATTTCCAACAACAAAATATCTACTACATTAGAATTCATAAAATCATCTAGTTTACTTGAGCCAAAAGTTCAACGCCCTAAAAAATTATTTTTGTTAAAAGACAAAGGTAGGTCATTCACTATCACTATAATCGTTATGTAATCATCCACTTGTCCAATACATGTTATGGTAATTTATTGACATAACATTGATTATGCTTCCCACATATTAACAACAATCCCAATGTGTAAATAATCCTATGTGATGTAGAAGTATCACTATAGAGTAAAGGAATTCATTTCTTTCCAACCTAGACTGAGTTTGTTCCATCTGATAGGTTGCATTTTCACCATTAAGCACACTTCATTGTATTTTCCATAGTCCTCTTATCAATAAAAAAAAAAATTGGAAGTTGATTCTAACTCTTTACTAAGATCTACAAGTTTGGTCATTTCTCCAAGTATAAAAAATCCTTGTTCACTAAAAGGAAAATGTGTTGCCTTAGTTCCAATGTTTCATATCTCACCAAAAGACAACATGTTGGCTCACTATCAACAAAGATCAACGTTGAAAATGATACAAAACTCCCCATATCATGAGACTAAGAAAAGGTTTATGTAAATTCAACCAAACTAAAGTGCTAGAAACAAAAAAAAAATGTTCACAAACTACAAACATGTGAGTTTTGAAGTTATCGAACTTAACTATTGGAAATATCAAAATGAAAGAAAAATCATAATCACAAAGGCAACATGGAATACCTTCCATGGGCAATGCACTTCACATCTTCATGTGTATAACAGGAAGAGAAAAAATGGAATCAAACCTCAAATTCAATAGCATTTTGAAATCTCAAAAGCTCAAGTCCTAGTAGACTTAAATTAAAAGATAAAATCTTAATAGTGGAAGCATTATTTGCTTATGAAATCAAATTAGTAAAACCATCAACATACTCAACAATGGAATGCCTACAAAATTTGTGATTTTAACATAGTCATCAATGAAAGAATTGTCTAGGCTAAAGGGGAAAAAATCACCTCCTTCAACAATTGAGAAAACCTTGAGAAAATTTATTAATATGCAAGAAAACTAAAAGGGCATCAAAAAGAGCCTCTTCAACCTCTTGGCCATGATTAAAGAAACCATCAAGAATGTTGCTACCAACCTCTACATCCTTCAATGAGAGCTACATAAAAGAAAAGGAGAGACTTCTCAAGAGGATCTTACAAAATGTAATAGAGCTAAAACTATGGCTAAAACTGAGGACTCAAGCACTCAAGCAGTTACATGAAGAACATGTTAACTTTCTCTCTATAGAGTGGCAGGCAACTAGAGGCTTGCAACATCTGACTAATAGGGATTAGTCTCTATTTCTTGGTTTTATTTCTCTACTATGTTTTTGCTAGTCCTATCCAAGCTTGTTCACTGTAATAGGATCTAAACCCTAAACTAGTCCCATTTTTAACATTAATTATAATTTGACAATGCAATAGTCCGTTGGATTTTAATGCCATGAAGATAAATAGGTGTGACTAAACCTTGGCTACAAGTCAATTACTGAAAACAATACTTAATGAAGCCTAAATTCCATGTCCTTCAATTGTGGAAGGAAATAAAATCAATGTAAATTTGAAAAGACCTCTCCCCACACAAACACACAAATATCCTAGTCATAAAACAAAAGGAATGATATGTAATATTCATCAAAGAATGCAAAATGAAAAACTGACACACACCCTAGTCATAAAACAAAAGGAATGATATGCAATATTCATCAAAGAATGCAAAATGAAAAACTCTCTCTCACACACACATTACTGAAAAACAATACTTAATGAAGCCTAAATTCCATGTCCTTCAATTGTGGAAGGAAAAAAGATCAATGTTAAATTTGAAAAGACCTCTCCACACACACACACACACACAAATATCCTAGTCATAAAACAAAAGGAATGATATGCAATATTCATCAAAGAATGCAAAATGAAAAATTGATACACACACACACGTCACACACACATATCCTAGTCATAAAACAAAAGGAATGATATGCAATATTCATCAAAGAATGCAAAATGAAAAACTAATACACACAGACATATCCTAGTCATAAAACAAAAGGAATGATATGCAATATTCATCAAAGAATGCAAAATGAAAAACTGACACACACACACACACATAGATATCCTAGTCATAAAACAAAAGGAATGATATGCAACATTCATCAAAGAATGCAAAATAAAAAACGGATACATTTTAAACTCAATTTAACACACACACACACACACACACACACACACACAAATATCTTAGTCATGAAACAAAAGGAATGATATGCAATATTCATCAAAGAATGCAAAATGAAAAGCTGATACATTTTAAACTCAATTTAACATTGGTGGTATTCTCCATCCTTAACCACAATGTACATGTCTCACATCCTAAACCATAACATACATGTTTCACAACAAACAACCTATCTGTTGTACAACATAGATATATGCAAACGTGGACTTTATAGCACACACACACACACATCCTAGTCATAAAACAGGAATCATATGCAATATTCATCAAAAAATGCAAAATGAAAAACTGATACATTTTAAACTCAATTTAACATTGGTGGTATTCTCCATCCTTAACCACAATGTACATGTCTCGCATCCTAAACCATAACATACATGTCTCACAACAAACAACCTATCTGTTGTACAACATAGATATATGCAAACATGGACTTTAAGCTTCTAAATATACACATATATCTTAGTCATAAAACAAAAGGAATAATATGCAATATTCATCAAAGAATAAAAAATGAAAAACTGATACATTTTAAACTCAATTTAACATTGGTGGTATTCTCCATCCTTAACCACAATGTACATGTTTCACATCCTAAACCATAACATACATGTCTCACAACAAACCATCTATTGCACAACACAGATATATGCAAACTTGGACTTTATATCTTCTAAATATCTATTCAATTCTGTTTTTCTGTTTTTCCTTTTGGTTCCCTAGAAGGTGATTGAATCATTCATATCCTCCGATATCCTATTCAAGTCCTCTGGAATCCTTCAAGGTATGTCGCACCCATTCATCTACATTGATTTTTCTATTAAGTCCTTCCTAGTACCGAGGGAGCTGCCCCTCGCCTTTATTTTATTATATATAATTTTTACCTTTACTAGGCCTCTTCTTTTAGGGTTTGCACTCTATTTTATAAGCTAAAATATTCCACACACTAAATGTTAGAAAAGGAAAACTTCTTTCTAACAACTGATGTAACGACGGAAAGCATCAAACAATGTTTTCATACGTGTCACTTGCACGAAATAGTAATGGATCACAATTTTATCACCTTTTTAAAATATCCACAATGGTTATCTAGCTATTGAAAAGATTAATTAATCTCAAATCAATCACACCAAAAGATAAATATGCATAAATTCAACTGAATAGTTATTGGAACGGGTCCATATTATGTAAGCCTGTGTATTTGAGATTAATATAGTGCATAGTTTGTTTTTCTTTGCCTCAATTCCAACAATGCAACCTACAACATTTGTGGAGACGTTTATTTTTTCCAGGATAACGTGTGTCTAGTGGTATGCCTGATTTTCCCACCTGTAGGTCACAAGTATCAAACTCACATTAAAAATTATTTCTTCCTGAAATAATTGGTATAGCGATTGCAGATTGCTTTCAGAAATATGCTTGCAATATCTTTCTTATGGCAAGCACCTATGTGATCACCATCGCAAAATATTTCTTCACATATCCAAAGCCTATGCATGCTACAGTTACATGGTTATGGACAAACCAAGGAAAGTATACAACAATGTTATGCCTCTGATCCGTTTTACACTGTATATGCATTATTTATTTCTTCCAAATAAGCACTTCCAAATAGGAACGATCTTGGAATATGATATAATAACTGGCATTATAGCTATGCATTAAATATCATCACAAGCAGGATTATTTGCCAAGATAGGATACTGCTAACCATCCAAGACATTCATAAAAGAAGGGCTAATGCAAGAACATCAATTTACTTTGGATTTCTATTAAAGCAAAATATTCTCAAAGGGAAATAAATTTTCAATTATAAAAAGACAAATTTAACCAATAAATTGCAAATATGACCCTGGCTGAATGAAGTTTTACCATCATCCATCATAGCATATGACAGAAAGAGCATAAAATGTGAAACATCATTTATACTAATTGACTGCTTTGTTTCCATTATTACGCTCTTAAGCATCTTAACAAAGGCAATTACATTGAAGCGAGGCTTATGTGATGGATTTTATAATTAGATACTTCAAACAACAATATTTTATTCAGTTCCATCATCATCAGTACTTGATACATTCCACCAAAAACTGACAGAAAAACTTGTGGTAAGAGATCTCACATAGTGCCACCACTTAGGTGGTATATACAACATCTCACCTTCGTCTAAGATACAGTCCAGAAAAGTGAGTTTTTCTGCTTGAGGGAACTTTATAGGATCTAGAATATCCAGATCCACCTGCATAAATGGTTATTATTAATTGTTAGTCAAGTGAACACCACAACACCTCAATGCTTTAACAAGAAAATGAATTAAAAGAAAATTGACTTAAGTATGCACAGAAACAGTGTTTGGAGATTTCAGATAGCATTGACTATAGACATTATGTTGTTGAAGAGGTTGGCAATGATCATAGTGGCTTCCCTAAGATTTTGGGTTTATGGAGACCCACATTCTTGGCGCTTGAGTAGGAATGGATTCTAATAAACAGACCTATCAACTATTTTCTTTGTTTCTCTATTTAGTTAAGGAGTGGGAGTTATTGGAAACAACTCAAAGAGAGGAAAATCACAATGGACACTAAGAAGAACCTTTACTTAATCCAACAACACAACTACAATTGCCGGAAGGAATGATCATGGCTACACAAATATACAATGACAATTAAAGGAGAAAAAATAATGACCAGTAGCAATAAATTGTTAGTTTAAAAAGGAAGGGTTCAAAAAAAAATGGTGGTCTAATGAAAAGAGACAAGCTGAACTTGACGGAGAAAATTGATCCAATAAAAGGGTGAGAATATCAAAACATTCTAGAATATAGTAAACATGGGAGCAAGGGCAATTTCAATGCCCTAGGCATGTACACTAGAATTATTATTGTGAAATGTCTTTTAAGTCTTGCTTGAGAGTGGTGGAATTATACACCAAGAGTAATGGGAGAAACTTGACTGCCTAAGGCATCATTGAATTAAAAAAAACTGCTCCAAATTAATAAGCTAAAGTTTTAAGTACATGGACTCATTTAAAATTTAACAAAAGTGTGGCCATGGATTATGTAAACATGCAGGAGGAAAAAATAAAAATAAATTAATGGAATTGAATCTCATACATTCGTGGATCCTTAGTACATAAATGATTTCTTATCAGAATAGATTCTTAGTGTAGATGCAGCAAACCAATAAGATGATAAACATTGGGATCTATACTCCCCCAAACATTTCTAATATCTATTTGTGCTAGTATAAATTGACCAACGAGATGAGCTATGATGCAATTCTGGGAGAAAAATGATTGTGAAGATATTACTTTATTGTATCTTGATACCATGTAGTTCATATTCAAAAAAGAGAAGGAAAAAAAAAAAAACAAATGGAGACAATCGCGAGATATCTAATGGTGGAGCCTGGTATAAATTGATCAACAAGATGAGTTACGATGCAATTATTGGATATAAATGAATGTACAAGATAATACTGTATCATATCAAAATGTACTTCATATTCAAAAAAGAAACAGTTAAAACAACTGGAGACAGTACTAACTTGAGCAATCTCTCAGTATCAGCATTGCAGATTAAAAGAATAGCCAAGAAAGGGAATTGGTTTCATCACATACTGATTAATTAAGTGAAGATGAATCAGGAAATTTTCATATCAATCTTAAATTCAAATCCACGTATGAAGGATACAAGATGTATCTCCAAATTATCCTCCAGGGTTTAGGTCACATGGCCACTAGCAATTCAAGAACTCGTATGCATTAAACTAAATCTCAGAACCAGACCCCTCTGAGGTTTTTATGGAAGAAAAGTAAATCAGCAAAAGCATAAGCATAGCGACTCCAAGGAACTCAACACTCAATTAATGCCAGGAAAAGAACAGCTCAAATTCATATCAACTGCCAAAACCCCATCTCCCAACCCTCAAAGTTCAAGCACAACCACCAAAAAGCCATGGATGAAGACTTGAAGAGAAAAATCTTGTATTGTAGAGCCCAAGGGGATAGGGAACAAAAAGAAGAAAAGGAAATTTTCTAGTGGACTTTTTTCTAGATCCTCCAAGATTACGGAAAACAGGAATATTCTGTAAAATCCCCAATGGGATCTGCCTTAAGATTCTGGAATTAAATTTCTGATATCTGCCCTGGAATTCTGCACTTTAGATTTCTGCTCAAAACCCTAATTTATGATTTTATTTTCTGCTCTTAAACAAATGATTACAGCAAACATAAACATGCCCAAACCTGACAAATAATGATGGCAAATGATACCGCAAGTTGATAATCATTACAAGCATGAAATACACAATGTAGCACAACCAAATTGAAACAAAAAATCTGATTTTCTGAATTAAACCCTGCTGCTACAAACTGAAAGTTCTAATCTGATTTTTACAATGGATTCTAGGGCACAACATGCCAAACAATGCCCAGAATTTCTTCATTATAAATCAGACTTATAGAGTATGATCTGTACATACCAAATACATGCAAATTAGAAGGCAAATGATAAACCCTAGCTGGGTGAATTCTCTAAGAGGTGCACCTAGGGTTTACTGTTCCAAACCACCTCCAAAACAAGTGAAATTGCCCTCAAGGATGGGCACTCCTAATCTGCCAAGTGTGGCGCTCAAGGTAGGGTCAAACCCTAATGCAACAATCTTCACAATTGCTACCAAGGTGCTGCTCCAAAATAGATCTTCAAATCTGAATATGCAATGTAGTTCTTCTCCTCCAAATGACGCCACTGAAGTACAATTAGGTCTCCGTGATGAGACCTCCACAAGGATGAGCTAGGGTTTCGTCCAACTCACCACAATCCTAAGGGTTTTTGTCCTTGGAATGAAGGCTAGCAATATTGCAGCCAAATGAGATAAAACTCGAGAAAATTCTATGTGAATGATAATGATATGACTTCAAAACACCTTTTATTTATAGCCCTCCAAAATAAACTCCTCCATGCTGACCTCCTCTTGGCAAATCCCTTTTATTTTATTTTATTCTTTTCTCCCATAGGGCAGACCTCCCTCTAGGTGCCAAGAATATCAAATAATTTTATTTTATTTTTATTATTCTTTCTCCACTTGGGCGACCACCTTTTAGGGCTTCATAATTCATTTTTAGGACCTCTCCTAGGTCGTCTTCCTCCAAGGAAGATTATCTGGATTTATTTTATTTTTTCCTTGGCATTACAAAAAAAATACCCAAAGTCATTTTCCATCCTTTATTTTCTCCTTCCCGGGTCACTCACCTCCTTAGCCATTTTATTAAATTATTTCTCCTTCACCAGATGGCTCATAAAAAATTCAGTTTGCCAAATAAAACTGATTAAAAATAATATTTAATCAATTAGGTCATTCCCTTAGCCCTCCGGCTTAGCTTACGAGAATAGGATATGCTACCCAACTCCATTAGGTGATCACTCCGAAAATGGGGACATGACATGTTCAATATACAAATCAATAAAATTATTCAGATCTGGAGTCCAAAAGCTTCTAGGTACATACAAGAAACTCAATAGGGGAACAAACCAAAACTAGTTCCTTATGTGAAGATTCCCTCATGGAATATAAGGGGTATTGGAGTCCAAAACATACTCCAAACTCCTCGAAGCAGCTGTAGTTTGAAAACAAATTTGATTTTTCTTTAAGAAATAAACCAGTCAAAAAAAATAAGGAGCTGGCATGGCAATGAGATATGGAGCAGCAAGCATCTACTCTTTTGTCCAGGCTCCAAAACCATGTTCTAATGGGATCCTTCAGAATCTGTTCTCACAAACCCCTCATCACAAAATTGGGACACCACGACAAATATTTTCTTAACTCAATGGCATGAGACTTTTATAGTATCAATATCATTATCAGTTATCCCCACCTTGGGCTACCACTGCTTAGACTACCTTCAGGACTTACTAGGATTGCTGCTCGACAAAGATAAGCAGCTCATAATAATTAGACTCCTTAACTCCATCAAAACAGCAGATGAAAAACAACGGGGAGGCAATTCAACACATGAAGAGCAGAAATGTTAACAGATCTTATCCAATTAGCAAGTCTTATCGAGCTGGATTTTCAAAATGGATAGTCACATGCACAAATGGAAGTAAAGCAGACAAAAATATCCAAGATGAAACCACTCTATCTGACCACTGTCCCATCACACACTAGCCTTTGATCCCCGTCCAAAGAAGCCCTTTCAGTTCAGATTTGGAAGTATGTAGCTAACACACCCAGATTTTCAGAAGTTGAACATTGGTGCCAAAGAATTTCAAAGATTGCTAGGAATATTATGTGTGAATTCCATAAATAATTGGCAGCTCTCCAGAAACATGGGCAACTGAGGTCCACAGCTACAATATGCCTACAACTCTATGAAAACCCTGTTCTCCAACCTACAACATCCTTCTATGAACACTTACCAAGAAAAGAACATGAGCTAGCCTTTTTACAAGGTCTTACAATTGTTTAACTTTATATAACTTTTACAATCCACTTAAGGTGGGTTTCTTTGCATATAACACTAGTAAGTGGAAGAGATTTTGCAACCATTGCTCTGCCCAAAAAAATAAAGCACGTGAAACCAGCACTTCAGTCAAACTGACAGCTAGTGTGATGGTGAAACCATGAAACCACCAAGGAATTTGTGAAACCACTGAGGCAGTCACAAAACTGCCCCTGCTGAAATTGGCAATTTCATCATCAACACCAAAATATTAAGTTTTTCTGACACTCCCCTAAGTCTTGACTTCCTTGAGATGCTTCAGATCAACCCAAGATAGTTTTCAGTACGAAGGAATGCTTGGTTGACTTCAAAACTGTCACCTACAATGTTTTATAAGTCTTCTAAGTCTCCTGACATCGTCTTGAATGTAAATGACAACTAACCTTTCAATCATGCTTCAAGATTTAATTTATGGATTGCACCTCCCCAATTAGAAGGCAGGATTCATCAAGTAAGAAAATTTCTTCCCCACATACTCTTTCAAATATCATCTTTCCTTGCTTGGGAACTTCCTCTTCAATCCAATTAAGCAAGTTTCACACACACCCCTACAAGTCTCCTCCTTCTGATGCACAATGTCACCTTCTAGCTCCTCTTGATTGTGTGGAGCAAGATAATAAATAGGAAGCAGCAACAAACCTTCTTCATCAAGAATTGAAGGCTCAATAACCATAGATTCTCAGCATTCACTATTGATAATATCTTCATGTATGGAGGCATATGAAGGCAAAAAGCATTCTCGCCCACTTGTTCCAAAACCTATAACAGGTCATAACTTAAGGGGTTGGACTTCCTTGCTTGATCTTGGAGTCCATCTTTACCTAGATACAACAAAACTTGATCCCTAACCTGAAACTTATGCTTGATCCAACATGATGGTGCCTCTTTTTGTATCTAGCTTGTGATTCCTTCAACTTCTCTTGGACACAAACATGAACTTACTGAATTCTTTCAATGAACTTTCCAGCTTTGTGGACTTTTGAATCTAGTTGTTCATTATCCTTATGTGGCTGTCCCAAGGCAACATCCAAAGGACTAGGCAGTAGGTACCTAAAACACGCCTCAAATGGTAACAAGCTTGTCAAAATATAGATTGCCCTATATAGTATTTATAACAGATTCGCATCCCATGACCTGGGATGTTTCTTCTTATACCCTTCACGAGCTGTAAAAGTATCTAAACCACCACCTCTATTTGCCCAATAGTTTGGGGATGAAAGGCAGTTTATCTCTTCAAACAAGCATCCATCTTTTCCCACAAAGCATACCAATACTTCCCCAAGAACCTTGCATCATGATCTGATATGATACTTCAAGTAATCCAAAGTGAGACACACATGAAAAAATAACAGCTCAGTAGCATCACTACCCTAAAAGTCTTCTTGCACAAACTGAGTACACACATCTTGCTAGAATGGTCCGCTACCACAAAGAGATATTCAAGGCCTCTTCTTCGCATCAGAAATCCTTCCACAAAACCCATGGAGATGATCTCCCATGGCCAAGATGGTACAAGTAATGGTTCATACAGCCCCCAAATCATGTTAATTGGCTTGCTTACACCACACAACTTGCAACCACAAATGAACTTTGAGGCAACAACTTGCATGTATGGCCAATACACATACCTTTGAAGATTTGCTAATCTCTTAGCAATCCCGAAATGAACAGCAATATTTGAAGGTTGAGTCTCTCTTAAGAACAGAAACCTCCTATATTTGGGAACACACAACTTGCCCAATTTGTAAAGTAACCCTAATGGTGATAGTAGTCTAGGTTTGGTTCAAAATCAGCAACCTCACCCCTTAAAGCTTTCTTGGAGATTTCTCCAAAATCCTCATCTTGCCCATCATCCTTTGCATACACTTCTTTGGTGAAGGCTTCATCTAAGAAAGAGTGCTAACCAGTAGAGATGGCATATACAACATGTCTACTAAATTGTTTGTCATACCCCATTTGTTTTATATAACCAAGTGGAATTGTTGCAAGAAACCCATCCACTTGTAATGCCTAGCCTACTGCAACTTGGCTTGGGCTTGCCAATATTGGAGGGGTTGATGATATGTATAAACAATTATCTCTTTGACCGCTAAGTAGTGCTTCCATTTTTGGCAGCTTGGGCTAGAGCATGCAATTCTTTATCATATGTGCAATACTTAAGGACTGATCTGCAGAAGAGTTCAAAATAATAGCATATTGATCTTTTTCCTTGAAGCAGAACAGTCCCCGTAGCATAATCACTAGCATCTATCCCTGCTACAAAAGTTTGTTGAAGATTGGGCAAGACCAACACAAGTGCATGACTGATTTTGTGCTTCAATTCCTCAAAATATCTGTGTTGTTTTCTTTACCATTTGAAGCACTTTCCATTTCCCATAATAGTGTCGAAGGGTGTTGCTATGGATGAGAAAAACTTCACAAACACCATGACATATTGCACTGCTCCTACAAGACTTCTATTCTCTATGACATTGGAAAGTGTAGGCCATCTCATTTTAGCTTCTATCTTAGCTGAATCTATCCTATCTCTCCATATCAAACCACATGTCCAACATAGACAAGTGTCAAACTTATCCTTATCTCTTCATATCAAACCACATGTCCAAGATAGACAAGTGATTGTTGTGCAAACTCACACTTCTTTCCATTCAGCAGCAATTTGTTCTCCTTTTAACACTTGCATGACTTGTTTGAAATGATCCAAATGTTCTTCACATGCCCTACTGAAAATTTTGAATGTCATCCAAGTAAACTATTGCATAAGAGTCAATAAATGGTCTCAATACTTCATTCATAAGCCTCATGAAAGTTGCTAATTCATTGCACAATCCGAATGGAAGTACCAACCATTCATAGAGCCATTGCTTTGTCTTAAATGATGGTTTCTGCACATATTTCTTAATTCTGACCTAGCGATATCTCGACTACAGATTTACTTGGTGGAATACTTAGCATGTTGTAATTGATCCATGAGATCATCTATCCATAGTAGTGGATATCTATTCTGGACAGTTATCTTAAGGCCCAACAGTCCACAGTCCACACACATCACCAAATACCACCTTTCTTAAGCACCATCACTATTGGAGAACAGCAAGGCGAGGATCTTATCACTCCTTGATCAATGAGTTCTTTCGGCTGATTTAACTTCATTGGCTTCAAGTAGGCTTTATAAATAGAGTCCTACTTTAGGAAGAGGACAATCAAGTAACAATTGGATTTCATGCTTTATTGTTCTTCTTGGAGATAAGTCCTAGACTCTTAAAAGAGCTCTCCTAACTGCTATATCAGCTGATCCATGGCCTTTTTTTCCTTGCTTCTTTGCAGCCTGTGTACTAATTTTATTGAAGCCACCATTTTTTCTTGCTTCCCACACAACAAAAGTAATGCAAACTTACCACTAGCATTGAGTAATCACTTAGGTCGTGAAGCTCTCATCATAGAAATCTTGGAATTCCCCACATATGAGTTGGGAAAATATTTGGCACCATCCTTGACCAGTCTTGTAATTGCTCCACTGTCAAACTGTCCCTATGGAATCCCAATCACTTTGCATACCAACCCTAATGGCCTTCAATAGAGAATAACAATAGATGATCACCCAACATGCATGCATATACAGCCATGATACCTTGGGAAACAATGGTAGTGGCTTCAAATGAACAGCAGCCCGCATCACATGAGGCTTGCCACCCTACCACTGCTCATGTGGATAAAATATTGACAAACGTAGCCTCTTTCCAAGTCAATGGCCATTAACACCAAGGAACAACATCGTCCCTCTCATGGTCTTCTGCTTTAAGACAGCTCTCAACAAAAATAACTACCACAACTGATTTGAAAAATTGAAACAAATGAAAACATAGATGCCTAGCACCACAAATCTCCCAATGATGTTCTAGACCAATGTCAAGGACCTGCAGATGCATTTCTCCACTCATACACACTCTACATTTCATTCTAGCATTCATCATATTTGTGAAAACAATGGCAATCCTCCTAATGATGATCCCAGCAAAAGAATATTGTCCTTATAACTTGAATGAGATCAGGAAACACTCCTTAAGTGAGCTCATGTCTTCTAGGATACAAGATATGACACCTATAGCAACTTATTTTCAAATGTAGCAGCCTGCTTAATACCTCTAGCAGCCTACATGATGCCTGTAGCAGCCTACATGGCACCTATAGCAGCCCATACAACACTTGTAGCAGCCTATAGAATGCATGTAGCACATAAAAATGATTCTGCAGCATGTACCTGACTTTGGAGCTTCTTGATCCAAAATACTAAACCATTTTTGGATCATCATACTATCAGCAAAATTCAAAACAACCTTAGCTGCTGCACCACCCAATAGCTTACCTTAGCAAAACAAATGCCACTAATAAGAAAATTTCTCCAATCAATGGATTTCTAATTAATGGCTATTCTATCTATCCAAAAAACAGTCCAAAAGGTATTGAAAAAATTTAGTGATTGGAACCAAAAGTTCTTCAAGTTCCCTTTATCACTAATCTAGCATATATTCAAAAAGGTAAAAGCAAGAAGGCTAAACACAAAAATTTTGATGAAGTTTAACCAATCTATGGCAATGAAATTTGCATGGTGTCCTCTAAATATTCACTCCCCTTGAGCAGAGATAATATCTTCCGGTCATGGAGTTTGCTATCATAGTAGGTCACCAAACTCAACAACCATCACCTATGAGAAGATGTGTCTGAAAATGAATGAAGCTACCAAGGAATGGCATAAATGGCAGATAGGAGATGGTACAAAAATAAGATTTCAGTATCACACCTTAACAAACATATCCCCATCACCCATTCAAGTTGTGGTAAACTACACCAAGGGTACACTAAGAAACCACAAATGGAATCTAGACATTTTCCAAGCATATAAAAATTTATTCCACCAATCCACACACCTAATTGAACTCATCCTAACAAGAAAACTCTTTCTCAAGAAAAAAAAATGCTTACATACGAACCAACACAAATAATGGTCAATACACTACTACTTCAACCTCTGTTATAGGGCTTTCCATGAACCTAAGATAAACATGGACCAGTCCAAACCAGAGTTAGATCCTATTCAAGGTACTAGGTCCAACCTCAGCCCAGATATTCAGTCCATGTATGTCTATGGCATAACCAAAACAAATGGCCAAGCCCTAGTCACACCTAGGGTGAACATAGGGAGGACCCACAAAGTTCCTAAAAATTTACTTTTACAAAAAAAGATTAAAAACATAATTTAAAAACTAACCTTTAAAATGCATTTTTATAATGATTTGGAGCTTGGTTAAAAGTGCTAAAGTTATGAAACATGGCATGCACCATGAATGTCCTTATGTCCTTGAAGACCTTTGTTTTGTGTCAACACTACTAGGGGTTGTTGCTCCTACTCTTCATTCTATATCAGAAAAGAAAAGCATAGAAATTGTTTTAGGCTATGCCAGATGGAAAAGCAACACCTTTTCCCAAGCTTTTTTTATTATCTTTGAACTAATTCAATTTCATCTATAATTTTGGTTTGTCAAAGCAATCTTGATTCCAAGTAATGCTACTACAATATAATACATTTTGATTTATTTTAAATAGTTATGATTTAACAATTTATTAGCCATTAACTATTGCATACAATAGACCTAGTCTAAACACTTTTATGACACCCACACACTGGCTTATTAGTCCATGACCACTCACTCTAAGCACATTTGAATCCATGCACGTTGTGAGTAATAAAAATATAGTAATTCATCAACAAACATGTGCATAACACATTGAATTACAATTCTAGCAAAGCTTCATAGTTTTCATTCATGGATATCAATTCATTACATCAATGGGATTTATAAAGGTGGTTGTCCCAAACACAACTAATTCCAAAATGTACATGCACTCATTTCTTAACATTTGAACAATCCCTATACATGTGCCATGCCCTTTAATACAATCTACTCTTAAAATAGTGATGCATCTTGTATGATTTCTACTCTTTTGAATAACTGTTTTTACAAAGGAGATTATACTCTCGAATGGGATCATCCATTGATATGATTATTCTTCGATTGAGGTTATTCATTGATATGGCTATACTCTTTATGAGAATCACTTATTAATGTGATATATTACTGAATGGAGTCAGTTATTTATGAATATTTAATCTATGATTAGATGAAGCTTATGTAGCTATACTTCAGATTATAAAGTTATACTTGGAACTAAGTCATCTATTGAAGAGAATAGCTTGTTTATGCAAAGTTATCTTGTAGATTAGAAAAGCTTATATGTTATACTTGGGATTGGAATATCCATGGAAGGGGTAACTTATGCTTAGGCTTTATTGGTAGCGATACCATTGTGTTTTGGGAAAGGGGGAATAAGTTATTTCTGAGGTTAGAGATTACCTATGGAAAGAAATTACCTAAGCATAGTATATGAACGGTCATAATCCAAACCGAGCTATAGAAGTGTATGTGAATAGGAAGACTGTCACTCAAAGTACTAGGTGAAAATACTTTGGCCAAAGTAGTGTAAGTTGCCACTAGTTACACTGTCAGTTCACTGTGTTCCTTTTATGCATTCTAGTCTAGGATTTTCATACTCGTAGGGTAACCACCGTATGAATAGGTTTTGGTCTGTAGGACACAACACTAAGCTCAGATAGGCTATTGTTATGGGGTTTAACAACCAATCTCTTCATCGAAGGGAAGAGTCGTCTTGTCATATGAGACAGATGTGCGGGGGACCGCATTTGAGTCTGTGGTTGGCGAAAAAGCGCTTGAGTGATGCTTCTCCTCATCAGTTGGCGACCGAGGTTTGCGGATGTTTGTGCCAGTATTGGGGGCAGCTGGAGTGTATGCACTAGGGAGCAGGAACATCCAAAATGTATGCACCAATGTAGCAACATCAAGACCAGTTGAATACCTATTGCCAGATGAAGCTCAAAAGAGCTATGTATGTATCATGTACGCATTTATATGGAAGGATGTAATCATGAATGATAAACTTGAGTTTATTCAATATGGAATCAATGTTATGGAAGGATTTGTGAAATTACAATGATATGCAATGGAGGTTTGGAAATAGTGTTATTTCAAATGTTATGGAAAGAAAAAAATTTATTGCTATGTTATGGCATCATGGATTTTTCACTTAACGTGAAAACTTTGGAATTTTACTGAGTAGAACACCGGGGTTGTTACACAAAACACATGATCATATAAAACAAAACCAAGAGAGAAGAACCCAAACATCATCAAAACCAAAAGTTTTATAATCAAAACCATAGTAGCAAAAATCATTCTCTAGTTAAAAAACTACCAAAAATTGCCAAAATATGTGATTTACGCATGGCTACAATTTTTATTGCAAATATAATAATTTATCAAGTCAAAACCATTGACCACAAATTTAACAAAAACTCACAGTTTTCACTTCAAAAAATCATTTATTGGGATTGCTTTATCACAATTTCTCACATTTTTTTGTCAATTATTGTAACTATGGTCAAAAAAAATATGCAAAGTTAAGGCACAATAGAGTGCAAACTTGTAACCTTAAGCACCGCAACCAAAATATCAGTTTTTAAAACCTATTACCATCACTTGTAGGCACCTATAACACTGTGCTCAAAAAGTGCAACATCCATAACAAGATGTACAACACTTTCACCAATTTCCTTAAGCTACATTTTTAGCTCCAAAAATTTCACACTTAAATCCTAAACTCCCTTAACCATATCATTCAACTATGCATGCACAATTTGTGGGAAGTCAAAAAAACTACTTGTAATCTCTACACATTAACTATCAATAATTCCAATTTGTACTTGCAACTATGCACCAATACTGGTGACCTTTCCATGGCTCTAATCTTCCCATTTAAAACTTTCCTACAAGCAGATGAGCTCAACCTAATAGGGGGAAGGCATGCCTTAACCCAATCTTTCCATTCAATGGCATGTGGCAAAATTATCCAAACCTATGGAACATCCTAATCAAAATCTATGCATACCTCCTTCAATATTGCCAATTGTGTAACCAAATCCCAACATTGCTCCATAATCCTCTTTACACCATGCCCCCTCTACTTCCAATTGTGCCATCAAATCTTGTAACTATAACAATAGTGCAAGAAGAGGTTAAATCAATTTTTTCTAGGTTGGCTAGATAATGAGAAGGTGTATCCATTAGAGAGACAACAACTATTCCCAAAGTAAATAGACCTACCTATAGGTGCAACTATAATGGAATTGTTCAAACTTTGGATCTACATGACAGAATGTTGTGCTAACTTCTTCAACTCTTCACTCAAATTTATATTTTTTAAGCACTTGAACTTCTGCAACTACATGGGCATCCCTACTTGTAATGATGCATTGCAAGGCATTTGCCTAGACCTTTGCCTCTTCCATTTTTATGATTGTTTTCTTAGCAGCCTCCTAATTGATTTGACTTTATTGATTTTGCATCTGGTTTTCATCTATACTGCAAATTCAATATGATAGCCCTTGATAATTCTTTATAGCATGGCTTAGAATGAAATCAAGGAAAGCCTTGCAAGGCTAGCATCCATCATGACATTTAGGGCCATAACAACCATCTCCAAGCCATCATCCCCCCTATCAACATTGATCCCTATGCTAGCAACTGGCATACAAATACTTTGAGCATGGTCAAAGAACTCATCCATAAACTAAAGCATGGTTGCTTTGAATTAAACTCATCTTCAAACATAAACTTAGGGAATTGGTTGCAAAACAAATTTTCTAGCATGAGGCACTATTGTTGGCCTATTGTAGTTGCAATAGTAGGTGAAGCAGGGACCAATACAACTCCAATTCCTACATTAGTTAACTAAGTAGACTCTATTGAGCCCTACCCACCCTATCAATCTTCCTATACAAGTGCTTCTTCCTTAACTAGTAGTGGTGAAGTAGGTGGCACATGTATTGGAGGTGGAGTGGTGCCCATATGTTGAGTTTTTGGCAATATGCAGTGCAGGGTTTGCCTATGTGACTTCTAAGTCTTATTGTGGTGGTGTCAACTACTCCTAACATGGATTGTGGATGAATACACTCATAAGTGTGCATCGATGCTTATTTGGACGGGGTGGCCCTATTGCAATCTCTTTTTCCTTTTGTCTTCTTGCACATAGCTAGTTTAACTTTGTTGTTGTTGAGAGTAACAACCCCTCATGTTGTTTTGCTTCTTGAACTAGTGATTGACACAATGGGCATGCAATGATTGGAGGCATTGTAGCTATGACATGTGTTCCTATATGAAGCCATGCATGCCTAGCCTCCAACATCTCAATGCAAGCATGTGAGGCAAATCAATCAATGACCTAGTATTGTTGACATCAGGAAGAGAACCCAAATGAAATGCATAAATAACTAGAATTTTGCTTGGGGATAAGCTTTGACACACTCTAGCACAACCCTATGATCATCCACACACATTACAATTACAATGTGTGTGTCAATTGCTCCATATTTGTGTGCGCCAACTAAGGCTGCATACCTATTTCAAGTACTCACTAGGACATTGCTTTGCTTTCTTTGTACACCACTAGCTCATAGTATTACAACGTATGAAGAACAAAAAGGGGGTTGCAGTGAAAATTTTGCATCATCACACACTTCTTGGGTGTTCTATATCATAGTTGGCAGACTTGGACTTAGCAAAAACTCGGCAAACTCAAAATTTGCAACTTGGCAAAGACTCAAGAAAAACTTGGCAAAAACTCGACAACTTTAAAAATTGCTTAAATTTCTTTAAAAACACTTTTTTTTTGGAAAATTCAATGAAAAAATATATCCAACAAGTCCATAAATGAGTACAAAAGTGTTTTCTATTAAATTTCATTCATTTAAATACAAATTGAATACAAAATCACATCATCATGTGAATCCCGATACAATAGTTAGCTAGCAACTATTATGAATTTATGATGATTACCTTTGAAAATTATAATAATTCATAAATTGCATATTACAACATTTTGCATCTTCTTCTTCCCTAGTCTAGTGAAATTTTGAAGAGAGGTTCTAATCTTCGCACTCCATTGCAGCTCCTTACTCAAGATTGAAGGTTGTGTTTGTGGCTCTAACTTGACCAAATCAATGACCTCTAATTTGTTGTCTACCTTTCTTGTGCAAAGTTGAAGGTTGTATTGTATTTTATAATAATAATGGCAATTGAATCTTTGATATTGGTAGTCTAATACTTCATCATTGATCAATGATATTATGATAGTAATAAAGATAATTGTCTAAGTTGACGATTCTAGTCTCCACTCCCAAATCCCCTCATTGTAATCAAATTTCTTATATGAGAAGAGATCCCAATAACTAGTGGGAGTCTAGGAGTGAAAACTCCAATTGGGTTGAGGGGCAGCTTCCCTCATGGGGTCTAGGGGCAATGCCCTTAGTAAAGTCAAGGGGCAACGCCCCTTGTGGAAAAGCCAGGACTTCATGTCGCACACTATTTTCACAATTTTATCACTCAAGGGAGAAATTACGTATTTGGCACATTTTTGTGTAGAATATTTGCTCTCCAACTATTGTCTGAGGAAGTGTGAGGGGAGTTCATGGTTTCACATTTTAAATGTATCTGGCAATTTTTTTGTCAAACTAGCCGAGTTTTTGGTGAGTACTCGCCAAATAAATGAGGAGTTTGATTGGCAAGTTAACCACGAGTAACTTGGCAAGTACTCACTGAGTTTGCCAGCTATGTTCTATATCATGTTGTAGGCACTAGAAAAGTAGTCATAGACTAGCCCCTTAATGCCAATTCAATAACCAACTTAAGCAGCTACCAATGGAACATCTATGTGGACTTTGGGCAAGAGCTTCATTCTTATCAAGACAGAGGCAGCCCTAACCTTAGGCATCTTCATTTTAGAAACCTTGACAATGTGCCCTATATGTGTCATCTCAACCATCGTGTCGATTTCTTCTTTCTTGTGCTTCACCTGAATTGCCTTGGAAAAATCTAGAAATGGTTCATCCCCGTCTAGCAATGCATGATTGCACGGTAGCATAGTCAATTTGAAATGGATAGGGGAATCACCACTATCATAGTCTTCTCAAGATAGAGCACCCCACTGTGAAACCTACTTAGGAGAAACTACAGCAAGGGTTCTACCTTCCCAAAATATGGCAACCAACACAAGTGCATAACTTGCATCTACATCAAAACTTACCATGATTATTCCAATGCCATCACTCTTTCTTAGTTGTGTCCTTCCCCACATCTCCCAAGCCATTATATGTCTAAACATCTGTGGTGGGGAGAAAATGGTTTGTATCCTTAGTGACACAGTTAGGCAACTCGCAATCATACATTGAATTGCTCTACATGCCAATGCAAACTTCATAAGCTCAAAATCCAAACTTTTGGCAACCTATGTGCCACCAATACCTTTCACCACTCCTTGACCTCTCTCCCATCCTTAGCTTCAAACTACAATATTTGGAGCCATTGTATCCTCATCAAATTTTGTTGTGCAATCAAGGATTCTACTAAGTGCTTTACCAATGATTTCACCAAATTTCATTTCCGTTGAGAGCTTGAATACTTTTTGTTTTCCATTGCAAAATAAGCATTTCAATAGCATCACTTCAACCTTTCCTACATTAGAAATGCTTTGCCAACCAATCTTTTAGAGATCCTTCAACACTAATTAAATGCCAAAATCATTCTAGAATCCAAGCCAATTCACATCATCTAGTCACCCATCCATACTTCCACACTCTTACAATAATTTCAAAGTTTACGTATATTATGATCAATTACAACACCTTTTCACTTTTCGCAATGCGCTTTTTATGGCACCCAACAATCACTTTTCATTCTCAATAAACACACGATGGATTTAATTCCTGCATAAAATCATTCTACATCACTCAATTTGGCATGCATCATGCACTTACTCACAATTTATCGTTGCCACATTAATGATAATTGCTCTCCTCCCCAATTGTAAAATCAATCAGAATCCCCATGCAAACATACAACTATTATTACATCATTTCTACACATGGCATTCACTTCATGCAAACATGTTTGCTTTGTGTGTGCTTTGTTCCTTTCTGCACACACTATCCCTATGCCTTGCATCATGTACTTCCTTGCTTCTGGTTCTAAAACAGCTATAAAAAAGTCCAATATTCTGGGAAGAGACATCCCCTAGGTGGCTGGTTGATAAATGGTGTTGGGGTGGCTCAAAAATAACCGATCAAGTATCTAGAGATTCCTTTTGCCCTAAATGCATCCTTCAAGATGTGGGGATGAGTGATAAATAAATTGAATGGTAAATGAGTAAGAAGAGCATCTACTCTCTCTTGCAGGCAAATTCCAAATCTGTCAAAATGTTTTATCCTCCTACACTATATATCTTTCATCTTGTTGGCTGGTTTCCTCCTCTCCTATGAACTAAATAAATAAGTTGATTAGGAGGTTTATGCAATTAGATGGCAAGGGTAATAAGAAAAGGCATGCAGTTTCTTGGGATCTTTGTACAAAACCAAAGGAGAGTGGGGAGATGGACTTAAAAAGTTTGTTCCTCCAAGGGGTTTCTCTTATTATTAAATGAATGATCAAGGCTATTACTAAAGATGAACCTTGGGAACAGCTGTTTAGGCATAATCTGATTAATAGCATATAAAAAAAGGTCCTCACTGGTCTGGATTGCATTTGGGATTTCTTTTGGCAAGTTCAAAGTGAGGCCTTGTGGTTCCCCTATTTTCAGTTCTATCTGGAAAGCCTAGATTATTGCTAAGAATTTTATTGGAGGGGATGAGGTTCTGAATAAAGGGAAAATCTTGGCATATTGGTCTATTTGGTGATGTCTTGAGCATAAAAACTCCCCCTTGGCTTCCACAACAGTTTGTTCTACAAAAATTTAGAATGCTAATGGGTCAAAGATTGTGTACCATATCATACAGGGATTGCTTTCTTGGGAGGTTCTCCAAGAAAAATTTCTGATCCCTAAGAAGCATAAGGGAACTTACACTTTGTTGTTAAGATTAGGGATTGAGGGGTGCAAGAAAAAGGTTTTGCAAAATGCAACCCACTATGAGTAGGATTAGAGGTTGTAAAATGCTGAATGCTTCTGCTAAATATCTTTGTTCTTTTCTTTCCTCTCTAACCAATGGTTTTACAAAGTCAATTCTATGTGGGAGTTGTCTAATCCAGCTGATGTGAGGGTTAAGGGATTTGAAAGGGTATAGTCTAGAACCAAAAAAGTCCTTTTGTTTGTTATTGTTGCATCAAAAGCTTGATGTTGGGGTTAACTGTCATTCTATTGAATCTAAATTATGTCTTGTATGTGGTCAGTTGAAATTATTATTCATTTGTTTTATGACTGTCTACTAGACTAGTCTGAGGATATTTTCTACCTTCTTGAGTAGATTGTTCAAATAAGAATGAAATTGATTGGATGGATATTGTCCTTGGTTTCATTAGTAGTGATGTTCCTTTATCTAATTTTTTGTCCAAATTGTGGTTAGTGTACTCATCTGAGATATTATGATTTATTTGGACTGAGCGGAATAAGGAATTTTGTCAAGGTCATAGAAGATTGCTCACTGATTTCTCAAGATAAGTCATCATTTCCATTATTTCTTGGTAGATAAGTTTGCAAATCCATAGAAGCCAGAAAGATGTGAAGAATTTTGTCCGAGATGGTCCTTCTTTTCTTGATATATAGCCTAAAGAAAAGATCATAACTAAGCTATTGGTGCTCAAGAAGTTTCGTATGCTGAAGACAGTTGGCCTGGTCAAGTTGGTGTCGTATGCTGAAGACAGTTGGCCTGGTCAAGTTGGTGACTATAATAACCCCAGATTTCCTACTAGCTTCACCCCTGTTGGTGTTAACAAAGATTCCAAATTTACTAGGAAAAAGATTGCACATGGTGATGAATAGGTCCCTGTTTCAGTCAAGGTTGGTTATGATAGTCCTAAAAATGATGAGCCAGATGATGCTTTTATTCTGTACTCTATTGTTCCCCTAATAGAAAAACTATGGATTCAGCATTAAGTCCCCAAAAAATTTAAAAACTCAGGGAAAAACTTAGCAAATTTATCAAACACTAAAAATACATAAAAAAATTAAAATATTCTGAAAAAGCACACATATTACTATTACTAAATTTATGGAACATATTGCCGATTTCCTTCATATGTGAATCAAAATTAGAATACAACACACATCATAGACCAAAAAATGGGTTCAACATGTATAAACTTCAAGTTTCAATATCAATAAAAATTACAAATCATAAATTTATTTTACAACTAAAGTTCAAAAAGGTATATTGCCGCTATGTGGGTGTTCAAATGGATGGTATAGCTGCATCATCCTCAATAGGAACCTCAGTGAATCTTTGCATGGATATGTAAATCATAAGAAAGAGGTGATGTTGACACTGGGAAATCAAAAGAAGCTATTGTTTGGAGTACATGAGATTTCACATGGTTAAATATAAAAAATAATAATCTCATGTGAAAAAGGTATAACAAAAGTTTGAAATTTATTAAAAACACTAAGTTAAAAGCTAAGAAAAGTTAGAAATAGGTAAAAGGCCACAAAAATAAATTGAATATAGAAATTTCATGCCATGTCTTAAAAGAATTCTTGAAGGAAATTAAAAAGGGTGAAATGGAATAAGGCAAAGCATGTAATTATAGGATCAACTCACACCTGATGTCTAGCAGCAAAGTGCAAACAAAGACCTCACGTTGTTTAAAAGCAACCCAGCAACTGAAACCCAAATCATGACCTGCAAAAACAGTGAATGGAAGCCCTCACACACATAGTAAGCTCGACCAAACCCTCAACAAGCTGGAAAAAATCAGTAAACACAAGAAAACCTGTCAAATGTTGATTTTTGCATTTAAATCATTTCTTTTATCACTGGAAAGTCAAACCCTAAGTCATGATTTTAACAGGTTTTGCTATGAGTTGTTCAACTTTTTACAAAAAACTGGCAGCGATTTTTTTGCATTACTTGGCCCCAAGTAATACTGTGAGCAACTTGCCCAACAAACTAGCTTGTGAGTTCTCACAATTTTGCAACTGTGGTTGCTCCTACCAGAGCTTATCCAAATTGGTGATAGGAAGTGTCTTGAGTTCAAGACAGATACCCTTGAGAGTCAGATTCAGAGTTTCAATTAAGGTATTGATCAAAAGAATACTGATAATAAAAAGAAGAAATGTCAAGTTGTCTTCAGTGCTGCTGATTTTGATTCTTTGTTGGTTCATGACTGAGTGCCTCCTTTTCGTGTTCTAATGGAATTG
This sequence comes from Sequoiadendron giganteum, assembly GCA_007115665.2. Classification (NCBI taxonomy): domain Eukaryota; kingdom Viridiplantae; phylum Streptophyta; class Pinopsida; order Cupressales; family Cupressaceae; genus Sequoiadendron; species Sequoiadendron giganteum. The sequence continues at coordinate 381,902,612 of CM021105.1, forward strand.
GACTTCTAAATGTTTTTTAGTTTGTATTACTGATATATTGCTCTTGGAGAGCTGACTCTGCATAGTTCTTTCAAGTATTAGTTTGAATTGTGCTTCCTAAGAGCTAATTTTGGTTTTATTTGTTCTCAGCTGCTCGTATAAAACATATTTGTGCACTTTTCTCCAATATATATATAAAGATTAATTAAAATGACTGAAGGTACATTCCACTTTGCAAGTAGGGGAATATAGAAGTATGATCTACACTGCACATAAGAGTTGTCGTGTTGTAAGAAATAAAGACGAAATAAAATGACTGAAGGTATAGTCCACTTTGCAAACAAGGGAATATAGAAGAATGATGTACACTACACATAAGAGTTGTCATATTGTAAGAAAACAGAGTGGCGCAGATTACAAATGACAGAAATAGAAGCATACTATGGACACGTATAAGTATCATGTGATTCACATTTATGAGTTATAAGACAGCATTAAAAATTGCTTTGATAAATATCTTGCAATTCAAGAATATTTCAGGAATTTAATGTGAATCACCTTTCCCACATTAAAATGACCAGACAAATTGAAGAATTTTAATTTCCATTCAAAGAAGTCAATCATATTCTGAGACAATATAATCCCTCACCTGACTAGAATTGCTCAGCATTGGTTCACCATAAGGATATAATTCTTCTGACACAGAAGCTGGGTAGAGCCTTACATACTTCCTGCCAACAACCTGCTGACAAAAATCACTGAAATTACAATAAGTGAAAATATACTTATCCAAACCTATATTATAGTGCTTCCTCTTTGAAGCAGGATAATTTACCTATTGATATTGACAGTAGAATGTTTTATGGCCATAGCAAGGTTCTTGAATGATTGAGCAAGAATTAGATTGGCACAACAGCACCCTTAAAATGCAAAATACTAACAATTTCACTCCAAACAGAAAATTTATCAATTGCATTTACATGAAAATCAAAAGAAAGCAATCGTCAATTCAGCTATTAATTTGTATCCACCCTCAAAATATATTAATTGAATTCCTTTCCAGAAATAGTGATGACTTCCTATGTTGGAAAAATATTGTCATTGACGTAAAAGGCATTTTGGTGATATTGGTGGCCCCAAATAAAATCAACGTACTCTTATATTGGTCACCCCCCTTTGGAGTACTGAAGATAAATAAATGGAAACAAAATTAAATGTTTTATCATTCATGAGGTCGACCCTCCTTATGATGCTGCCCCATGTTGGGGGAAATTAAATCAAAGATAAATTATTTTTTATCGGGCTGACCCCCTAGAGAAATGCGCCCAACCTTGGGCAATAAAATAAAAATTATTCTTGCTGTCTTGGCCGACCTCTCTTGGAGGAGTCGCCTCCCTTGGGTGAAAGGGCATCTTGAAGGTATAAATAGAGGTTTAAAGAGAGGAAAAATAAATCAATTTAAGGAAAATCATTCATATGAAAAGCAAAAATAAAAGGATATTTGAGCAGATCTACAAGAGATATTTGTTGATGTTGTAGCTTCGGGCTACATACTTCCGCCTTGCTTGTTGAACAATAAATTTCATATAGCCTAATGGCTATTTATTTATTGCATTTATTAAAGTGAAGAGGCACTTCACTTGGCAAGATATTATAATTCATTTGGGCCAACTTCCTTAATGTAGCCGACCTATTTAATTATTGCTATTTCTTAAAGGAGACCAACCTACATGAAGTGATACATTGTTTTGTATAAATACAAGGTGATGATCTCTCATTTGATTATAAAGGTTATTTCATTCAGATTCACATTCCTAGAAGAAGTTCGCACTTGTGCAGCAGATCATCAGCAGATCATCATATTGATGCAGCAGATCGATCTCAAGGAGAATCATATTCATTTCTGTATCTACGCATCTAGGAGAGATGCTATCATTCATTGTATCAAATTCGGCCTTGTGTTGGGCCTGAGTTGTAAGCAGATTTCTGCTCTTATTCCTGAATATATAAGTGATATATTTGTTGGGTTCTTCTCCCTCGAGTAGGAGGGTTTTCCCAGGGTATCTTGTGGTGTTCATTGTCTTATGTGTTGCATTTTTGATTGCTTTCATTTCTGATCCTAAAAACTAACATGGTATCAGAGCAGGTCTAGAAAAGATCTGTTCAGATTTTTTAAGCATTCTGAAGTAGAGTGTGAGAGATAAGGCAGTGTGTAGAAGGTAATCGCTCCTTTTCACAATCATGTACATTGGGCAGAAGCGAATTCATTTTTGGAATTGGGATTTTCAGTATAGTCGTGTGAGGCACTTTACCTTATTTTCATGCATCCCGAGCCCCTGCAAGAAGTTGGTGCTTCGGTGTTTGCCTAAGTTACAGGAGTGTGCTTTGTGTGAGGATATAGGGCATTATTTTACCTCAGGCAAATTTATGAATTATGGTATTCCTCTGGTGTATCTAATGAGTGGAAGTTGGATTATATTGGGTGCTTAGAGGACTGTAGATCATCACAAAGAATTGAATGATATTTGGTTTCCTACATTTGGATTTCTGCGAACAGAAAGCCTCAAGAATTTGTGGCTACAAAAGGATCAAATCCTTGATGTGGCTTTTGCATTGGAGAATCGAATTAAGGATTGGAAGGTCGGGTGGCGGTGGAAGTTAATATGGGAGCCGATATTGCTTATCACTCTAGACAATTTCACACCTGACCGAATGATGTATTTGGCTTAAGACATTTGTATGAAGTCGCAAGTCATTTGTATGTAGACACGGGTCCCTGTTATTCATGTACCACCTTGGTCACACATGTTTGGCACCGACGATGATTTATTTGCTGAAGCAAGAAATCGAAAAGATTGGCGAAATTGTCTTTAGTGACAACTTGTGAGTACGGGGAATATATTATTTAGCGACTGCTATTAAATCAGAGAACATCCAGAAGCATGCTCGTGGCATTCACAATTGATACACATTACAAATATCGGTATTGTCGTGGGTTTCTGTATTTCATCGTGTTGGATTTAGTTATGGTGATCAGGCCAATATTATTAATCGAGCCAATAATTTTAGCTAAGAATTCGATGCTGGTGCTCTTATTCTATCTAACGGGTGGTGGCTTTCATCATTATTATATCGTTGTTAGATGATTGTATATTCCTCCACAGCCAATATATGTATTGAATCAAGTTGTGTGGAAGACATCACCGGGATATTATATTCTTGGAATTACTTACTGGAGTTGTCAGCATGATTCTGAAGCTGCAGGTCGTGGTCATATTTGTTTAGTGTAGTCTCCCAAGACAAACGTCGGAATAAGATTTGAATGGTCTTCTGACCACATTCAAATATTAAGGAAATTGATCCTTCCTGTTGCCAGGCCTGCGTAAAGAAGGATAAGTCAGCAAATCTTAGCGTATGTTTCGGTGGAGAAAAGGCTATGAGAAATCTCTACTGGAGGAAAGGTTGTTTTCACATTCCTCCTGCATCATTTTCAGCAATCTACAGAAGGGGGATTCGCCTCTATTTACAATGATGTTTATCGGACCAAATAAAGAGAGAATGTCGATTCGGTATTGATGTGATTTCACCATATAATCTGAGATCTGGGAAGCCTTGGTGCCTTGGTTATTTGGAGATATTTGCCACTTGTGTTTGGAGATGATCTATGGATCACTACAAACTCCAAGATGTGGTTCCTATGTTGGGTGCAAATCATGGCATCACTGAAGGTGGCAAGGATTAATCACAGCCACCGATCCAACTCTATGGTGTAGCATCAATTAAGAGATAAGTATTTCATGTTTTGATTAATGTTCATGAATCTTTTATGTGTTTTTTTTAATCCATGCTATAACATTGGGATAGTGAACCTTGTATGCTTCTAGCTTTGGTATTTCTCCTTGGGATGGTTTTATAAACTATTAGTAATCTCTCTAAAATGCTTCCAGGACGAATCAAGGAGCAAGAAGGTGATGAGAGATTGCTTAGTGAGGAAAAGCTTGAGGCATCCTGTGAGGAAGTCATGTCGGCTGAAGACATGATCAAGAATGAAGTCACAGCTTGCAACTATGGGTCTGAGTTTGTGGCTGAAGACATCTCTCGAAGAGGAAGAACATATTCAAGTTGTCATTGTGATCATTTTCTTCGAAGAGGAGGAATTAACCTTCAGAGGTTGTCTATCAAACCAACAAAGGCAACCTTGGACGAGGAGGTCAGGAGGTTGATGCAAGAACTTGGAAATTCAGAGGGAGTCTACTGAACCAGAAGAGGATGATGATCCAGTTGAACCTTTTGGAACATTCTGATGGGCCAAGAGATATTGTCATAGGTCAAAAGAGACCTCTATGAGCTAGGCAAACAATGCAAGAGGCAAAAAGGTTTGCAGCTCCTAGAAAGCAAAAGACAACAGCAATTTCCAAGTTATGTTACATTAATGAGTCATATCAAAGCTGAGCCTTCCAGTATTGAGGAAGCATCAAGTCAGCAAATATGGAAGGATGCCATGGCTGAAGAATATCAATCTTTCTTCAAGAATGATGCAGATTCAAACCTGTACTTCAAGGTAGTTAATGGTGAGGCATTAATCTTGGTTCTTTATGTTGATCTATCTCTTACTGGAGAAGAACATTTCATTATCAAATGCAAGAAGGAGTTAGCTTCTGAATTTGAGATGAAGGACCTTAGATATATGCATTACTTCCTTGGATTAGAAGTATGGCAGAGGCCTAGTGAGATCATTCTAAGTCAAGGAAAGTATACTTTAGACATCTTGAGGAGATTTGGAATGATGGATTGCAAATCCATGTCTACACCGATGAAAACCAATTTTCAGAAGTTAAAAGAGGTTGCAACTAGTTCAGATCTGGTGGGTCCTACTATGTACAAGCAGTTGATTGGATCGTTGATGTATCTAGTCAATACTAGACCAGATATTTGCTATGCTGTGAGTGCACTTAGTCAGTTCATGTGTGAACCAAGGCAAATACATCTAGTTGCAGCTAAGCATATCCTGAGATACTTACGTGGCACAGTTGGATATGGCCTAAGATATACTTCCAATGTAGATCTTCCGTTGCGAGGATATTTTGATTCTGATTGGGCGGGGAATGTAGCTGATCGGAAGAGCACCTCTGGTTGTTGCTTTAATTTGAGATCTGCTATGATTTCCTAGTGGAGCAAGAAGCAGTCTTCAGTGGCACTAAGCACCGTAGAGGCAAAATATATTGCAGTTTGTGTGGCAACTCGAGAAGCAGTATGGCCTCGGAAGCTCCTTGCAAGATTGTTTGGACAATCATTGGAGCCAACTGTCATCCATTGTAATAACCAAAGTTGTGTGAAGCCTTCTGTCAATCCAATGTTTCATGACAGAACCAAACATGTTGAGATCAAATACCTCTATATTAGAGATATGGTATTGAGGAAAGCTATCCAGTTGAGATACATTTGCACTGAAGAGCAAACGGCTGACATTCTCACCAAGCTTGTCTCCAGAGTAAAGTTTGTGTACTTTCGAGACAAGCTTGAAATTGTGGAGAATGGCCCTAGCTAAGAGGGAGACTCAGCTTCAATGATCTTCCATGATTTGCTCTAATGCATTTTTCTCTATGAGAGAAATTTGAGGTGTAAGCCCTTGTTAATGCATCTTTCTCTGTGAGAGAAATTTGAGGTGAAAGCCCTTGTTTCCACCCTCTGGGAGTAGCCATGGTGGATGTCATGTTGAGTGAGTCCATGACAACATCACGTGAGAGAGTCTGTGATGATTTTCTTGTACTTGTGTTTATTCACCCTCTGGGAGTAGCCATGGTAAACGTCATGATGAGATGATGACATCATGTTGAGTGATTCTATGATGGACACTTGTGCACTTATGCTTGCCATACATGGGAGTAGCCATGATGGTTGATATCACGTTGAGTGACTCCATGATGTGTTCCTTTCCACATATGGGTCTAGCCATTGTGGGTGTCATGTTGAGAGATTCCACGACTGTGTATCAGAAGTATTCCTCCCTAGCTAAGAGGGAGTGTTGATGTTGTAGCTTTGGGCTACATAGTTTCGCCTTGCTTGTTGAACAATAAATTTCATATAGCCTAACGGCTATTTATTTATTGCATTTATTAAAGTGAAGAGGCGCTTCACTTGGCAAGATATTATAATTCATTTGGGCCAACTTCCTTAATGTGGCCGACCTATTTAATTATTGCTATTTATTAAAGGAGACCGACCTACATGAAGTGATACATTGTTTTGTATAAATACAAGGTGATGATCTCTCATTTGATTATAAAGGTTAATTCATTTAGATTCACATTCCTAGAAGAAGTTCGCACTTGTGCAGCAGATCATCATATTGATGCAGCAGATCGATCTCAAGGAGAATCATATTCATTTATGTATCTACGCATCTAGGAGAGGTGCTATTGTTCATTGTATCAAATTCAGCCTTGTGTTGGGCCTGAGTTGTAAGCAGATTTCTGCTCTTATTCCTGAATATATAAGTGATATATTTGTTGGGTTTTTCTCCCTCGAGTAGGAGGATTTTCCCAGGGTATCTTCTGGTGTTCATTGTCTTATGTGTTGCATTTTCTGATTGCTTTCATTTCTGATCCTAAAAACTAACATATTTGAGCAGATTTATGAGAGAGTTTTAGAAGCAATTTTGTGAGAAGAAAAGAAAAATAAAGGCAAGATCATGGAGTTCTTTAAGCAGAAATATTGAAGACTATATTGCAGATTCATGAGTGGATTATGGCAGATTTGTAAGCAGTTAATAGGGCAGATCTAAGAAGTTGCAAATAAAATTATTATATTGTTCTCGTGGAGGTTGGAGCCTCCTATTTGAAGAGATCGAGAGGTTGGAGCCTCTTATTAGAAGAGATTGGTGTCTCTTGCTAGGCTGGTGCTCAATGGTAGGGATAGAAGTCTCTAGCGGATTCGTGACAACGAAATTTGTAAGAAGATTAATACAAGCAATATTTTTCCGTGGTTTTCTCCTGTAAAGGTTTCCACGTAAAATCATGTCTCTCTTACGTGTGTTCTTAATTGCTAGATCTTGCATGTATGGTATTGCTATGAATGATTAAGTTTTGAAGTAATACTATTGTGATTACTTAAGTTGTGAAAAGTAAAGTTTTGATCTATACTGATTCACTCCCCACCCCCCTCTATGTTGTGAAAAGTAAAGTTTTTATCATCCTATTGATAGTAGATAATAGTGGTTGTTGAGGACTGGCTAGTGGGTATTTCTAGTGGATATTTGAGAATAGAGAAAGTGATCATGTGCCATTCTATAGACTATAGTGAAATGTTCTACACCTTAGTTAAAATACATATGTAAATAAGGTCAATACTACATCATCTCAATTTTATGCAAGTTTAATCAAAATCTTACCTTGATGATCTCATCCATGATCTTGAGAAATTATCATCAAAAATGGTCTTCACGACCCTCTTTGCTTCATCCTTCTTGCAATAAGAACTCTCCAACCCCTTTCACTCACAAACATGCACTCAAGGTTGGACAATGTAGTTGCTATACTCTGCAAGGTGAGGAAATCAGTGGCAAAGCATGTGAATCTTGAATGCACAAGCTCCTTGCCATTAGTGTGCTCTCTCGTGAAATTCAAGACCCATGTGTGATTGTAGATGTATTTACTAATACTTCTTGGATCTTCCACTACATTTTTCACCCAACTTAATTTCCCTGTCCCCAAGGAGAAGGTCAAGGCAATAGGTGGCAAAAGGGCTCCAAAACAATGTAGGGTGCCTCAACTCTAGTAATATACCAGCTACCACATATTCAAATGCATTGTCCATAACTATCTAGATAACATTATCCACTCCAACCTTCATCACCACCTCATCAACAAGCTACACAAGGTCTCGGCATTTTTTACTTCACTGCTTTTAAAAGACCAACTATCCTCTTGAAGCAACTAGAAAATTAATAAGTGTCGTATTTCTAACATTTGTCCACCCATCAGATAAAATGCAACAACAATTGCTTTTCCAAATCTGTTTTTGCTCCTCTACTACCTGTTGATGCGTGTTTTGTGACACACCAAACACTTTAGAATAAAGTATCCATAGACGCTCTATCCTCTCTTGAAAATCTACCTCTTGTGCTAAGATTGCAAGAAAGGTCACACGGTAATTCCAATGTTTCGTAAGTTGGGGTGTGGATAAGCTCTATGGTCGTTGTCGATTTGCTAGTAATCACGAGGGAACTTACGCTAGGCTTGTTTAATTCACAATGAAGGTCTAGACAATAAAGATCTATTGTTTGGGTCCTGGATCAAACAAACTAAAAAAAGAGATAAGGGTTTAGAATTTCTAATCTACTTTCTAAGAATCCAAGAGACGGTATTAACTTGGTGAAACCAATAACCACGCTTTGCTTCACCACGCTCAACGACAACTACGCAAAGTGGGTGCAATCTTCTGGGGTTTTGTGCTTAAGATTTCATTACTAAAAACAATACCATCAATAGAACAACATTATTCGAGGTAAACATTGAAGCATACACATCAAAAACTCAATCTAACTTTACGCATTGAATAAAAAGCATCCATCCAAAAAAAGTATGAGCCAAGTTTACACCATAAATCAATACTTATCAGATCTTGCATTCGTCTAACATACATGAAATAAAATCTAAACTATGATGAGGGATAAGAACCATGCCAACTCCAAAATAAGAGAAATAATCACCATCAATTTGACCAATGCATTACTTATTACTTTGGCAGTCGTATGTGTTGTGACCTATTTCACACATCGCCCCATTGCAAATGGGGACCCCCAAGTTTTGATGTCGCCCTCTGAATCGCCAATTTAGAGTCCTAAATTTGAATAACTTTTTGAGAGTCAGTCCGGCCAAGGTGAGATTTTGCACCCGTTTGAATGCTTAAACGTCATGGAAATGCTCAGAAGACCCAGTCGACGAGGAACGCCATTGCTTTCGGTCAATTCTGACACTTCCTATTTTTTAGGGATTCTGCTTTTTTGCTTTTTGCTTTTTTGATTTTCGGCATTTTTAGGCCATTCTGGAGTTCCTATTTTTTAGGGATGATTTTTGCTTTTTCTATTTTTAGAAAGTTTCTATTTTTGGAAAGTTTCTATTTCTGGATCCCATTAGGGAAGAAATCAACACGCCTCCAGATGTCAAAAGAATCAAGGTAAAAATGGCAAAAGTTTTGAAAAATGGCTAAGTCATGAAGATGGCGCCCTCAAGGAAGGAATGGCATGAAGTCTAAGAAGTCCGCCCTACCTTTGGCATGCCAAAGGTAGCCATTGGCAAGCCAAGGCTGAAGTCCGCCCATGGCATGGAGGTCTCCAAGTCCGCCATGGCACAAGGAGAGCCAAGTCCGCCCTTGGCAAGGAGGAAGCCAAGTCCGCCCTTGGCATGAAGAACATGAAGTCCACCCAAAGGAGAAGAGTGGATGGCGCAAGACAAGGCAAGTCCGCCCATGGCATGGAGAGAGCCAAGTCCGCCCATGGCACAAAATGGTCAAAGTCCGCCCAAAGAAGTCAACGGCATGAAGTCTATAAAGTCCACCATATGCTAAAATGGCAAGAGGTATGAGAAGTCCGCCCCAAGAAGTTTGGAGAAGGGTAAAAATATGAAGGGGTTCACTCCAAGATGTTTGGAAGGGGTGAAATTGCAGGGAAAACTCGCCTTATGTGGAATTAAATGGCCAATACAAGTGAAGTCCACCATTGGACAAGGCACGAATAAAACTCGCCATGGCAAGGAAAGTGTGAAGTCCGCTTTAGACAAATGGAGATTAAGATACGCCATTGGCAAGGAATTACAAGAAACTCGTCCAACTTTGAAAGGTAAATTTTTCTAAGGCATGAAAAACGGAGAAATGTCCAGAGGAAGAAGAGGTTTGGCCGGCACAAAAATCACTCCTCAACACAACGGAATGAAATTCTTTGGCATAAAATGAAGAGTGTTTGGCAGAGCAACCATGAAGTCCGCCCCTCTCAGCTTGGAAAAATTCCTAAAGCACTAATAAAAAATGGCAAAGTGGCAGAGATCTCCAAGTTTGCCCAACCCAAAAGATGAATCATTTGGCTAAATAAAAATGTCGAGAAGGGTCATAACTTCGCCTAGAGATTTGAAATTTGGCAAATGAACTATTGAGCACATTTTGGCTAGGCAGACAATTTGAAAAGAAATATTTGGCCGTGGACAAACAAACTTAGCCATGTATCAATTTTAAACGGGTTGGAATTAAATATTTTGATATTTTTAATTATTTCCCAACACTTAAGGAATTTTAATTAAAATATTCGAAGTCCGGAGATTATTTGGAAGATTAAATTATTTTGCCTTAGGTAAATTTAAAATTGCCATGATTCGAAGATTTAAAGTACGTTGGAAAATTAATTTTAAACAATTAATTTGATATCTTTTGATATTTTCTCCAACACTTAGGCAATTTTTTGAGAAATTCGAAAATCTCAAACAGAGATGGCACAAAGATGAAAATTAGAAACTTGCCTCGACAACTGAAAGTGAAATTAGAAACTTGCCGATCTGAGAAGAAAAACGTTTCTAAAAATTGGAAGAAAATCAGAGAAAAGAAAGCAATTCCTTGAGGAAAATCGCACTTCTCAGCCATAAAATGAGTTTCAGCAACTCATTTTTTCACAATTTCGGCTGAGAAGAAGCTATCTTTCTCGAATCTTCTAGGAATCGTTTGCGAAGGAAAATTTAGTGCAAGTATCGTTGCTGTGAGAATCAAGGAAGTAATTTATTGTTGACAGGCGTGATTTTTAGAGAGAAATAATTTATTTCTTTGCTGAAAATCGTACTTCCCAGCATATTGGCGCACTTCCTCTGGCAGATTTTCAGAATTTTTAAATTCATTTGCAGCCAGAACACGACCTTTGAGGTTTGGAAATTAATCGACAATGTGTTTGTGCCTCGTTTCTATCTTCTACTTTCTTTCCGGCACGAGTTTCATTCACAGATGGGCGAATTTGATTACTTTCAGCTTGCTTTTTGACAGAAATTTTAATTTAATAAGCTGAAAGTGCGATTTTGTCTAAGTTACACCCCGGAGTAATTTGATTTTAAAAGTTCTTATATTAATGTTAAGCATTTTGTACTTGCAGGTTGACAGTCAATCAAGAAGAGACGTCCAGGCAAGCACAGATGAAGTTCGCGAACAAAGGATCGCAGCCAGAGACTAAAATAAAATCAAAATGGAAGAACATCTCGGACACCAATCTTGGTCATATAGACCTCGATGAATTCAAGAGAAGAGTATATGGGCACAATGGGCCTTTACCCACGCCTGCAGCCAGGAGAATGGTAAGAAATGGAATCTTTCAAGCTGTCGGATTTCCGCCTGCGCTTGAATGTGCTGAATTGATGGTGGAGTGTGCGCTTCATTATAATGCTGAGTTGAGACAAATTGTGGCGCCTGACGGGAGAATATTGGCACATCTGGGAGAGTTGGCCATACAAGAGGCCTTTGGCATTCCTTCGTATCCTAAGACCACTTATAAAACTAAGGAAGATGCCCAGAGATTGTATGATGAGCAGCCTGACCTTTGTGCCGCCAACATCAACAAGTCATGGCTGGACAAGCCTAGGCCGTCGGTCAAGAAAATGCCCAAGAAGTTGATGCGTACGGACTTCAAGGAGGACTACGGAGACATCATTATCTTGCTGAACAGAATAGCAGGCAGTCCTTTGGGGGCGCCATTTGAGCCATGGATGTACTATTTTATTGAGGACATCACAGAGGGCGTAAAGATGTTTAACTGGTCACGAATGATTAGCAACAACCTCCACGAGCAGCTTGTCAACTTAGAGAAAACTAAAACGTTTTATATGAGTTCTTATGTCATCTACATGTTGGCTAGGACTTACAAGTATGCAGGCTTGATATGCAAGGGCACGGTCGGCAGTGGATCAAATGAGCTGAAGGCATACGACTGCTATCCACAATTGCAGTTGAAAGAAAAGGCGCACTTTCGGCGAGCTCATGACGCCTTCCTTATGTATATCACCAAGATACTCCAGGGAGGGGCACATCAACGATTGACTCCTAAGGCCAAGAAGTTGATTGGCAAATATGGGTCCTAGTTTATCCAGTATCCCTGATATACTTACATCAGAATCCAGGGATTCACTGGGAGCCCATATCGTTTGCCCATTTTCCCAACTAACAAGATGGTCTTGTTGGAAGTACTAAGGCAGCTAGAAGAATTTCAAGGCCTCCAACGGACAAAACAAAAGGCGGCAGTAACCTTTCCCTTCTTTATAGGGAACATGCTAGAGTCTTGTCCATCATCACAGGCAGTAGATAGTGCCAAGCTCGAGATTCAGCATTATCCTTTTGCTACCTATCCATCTAGGAGCCACTTCGACTTGCATCATCACATCAAGAAGGTGGATGGAAGGAGGTACAAGCATAGGGTTGGAAGATTTCTGGGCAAACGCTGCGGACGAGTTTCAGGTTAGGCGAAAGATGTGGTCCAGATTGCCTGTCAGTTTGATCAGAGCAACAGAACTTTGTCGAGTGCCGGATCAGTTGGAGGAAGATGGACAGCAGGTACAGCCGCACTTTGATGAGAGTTTGCCTTTCTCGGTAGTCAAGTGGTCAGAATCCGAGCACGCCAATTTAAATACTTTGATGAGACCAGTCATCAAGTATACACAATGGTGGGTTGATCAACAGATTCAGGAACTCAGGCGAAAAAGGATAACCTTAACTTATGATATGTTGAGTGAGGTGAAATCCTATTCTTCCAATGCGGACGCATCCCAGGGCATAGAGATGATAGAGGCCACCACTTCCAAGAAAAGGAAGGAGATAGCTGCAGGCAAGGAGCCAGTTCAGAAGCAAGCTAAGGTAAAGCCTTCACACTCGGCTGCATCTAGGAATATTGAGGAGATGTTGGCTACTGTAGATGCTTCACCGGCTGACATTAGGGATCCTTCCCCGATTCCGGAAAACAATATGGAGCCTCAGCCGGATGAAGATGCGCCACCATCTCCCACGGGCACAAAAATATTGGAGTCCGATGATGAAAATGTGGACACCCAAAACGAGGATTTCCAGGAAGGAATGATTTCAGCCCTTTGGGGAATTCTGGAAGTCCCTGACAGAGAAGACAGGCCGAAGGATGAAGGCATAGAGCAGCCGATGATTCCAGATTGACTAAGGGAGAGGCTAAAAGTACAGGCGCCAGTAGAGGAGCCAGAAGAGGATGACACTGCTGACTTCTTGGCCAAACTTACGCAGACTGCAGTTAAGAAGCCAGCAAAGAAATTCTCGAGCATACAAAGAGATGGAGTCGGCAACAGGACAGTGCAGATCACAGTGCCTACAATGGACAGGCCACAGGAGGGCATGGCTCCACAAGATTATGCCATCACAACCATTGACTTGGGTCCAACCACGAAGGGCCAAGAAATTGAAGACTTGGACAATTCTGTGTCCACTATCAAGTCAAGGTTGGTGAAGGAGGTAGCTAAGAGGAAGAAGTGCCAGTTAGAAATTGAGCGCCTAAAGGAGTATATCCAGCACTTGATCAAGCCACTTGATCAAGACAACACGGTAGCTCCTCTACTCCCGAACTCTTCACAGGGGGCCTTTAAAGAGATAGAAGAAAACGTGGTCACAGTTCGGGAAACCAGAGAATGGATAGCAACGAAGGGGACTGAAGTTGAGGCATTCGTAGAGAGGTTGACTCTGGTTTATGGTCAGGCCACTGCCCTACTTTCTAGGCTGGCCGCTTTGGCAGAAGTGTGGAATAACCTTCCGGATGTGCAAGATAGGATAATCCCTTGCCTTAGGATTTTGAAAGGAGTTCCTGAGCAGGAGCTGATAGACGGAGGTGTTATTGCAGCAGGAGCAGCCTATGACTTCCACACCTGGTATTGGGCCTTGACGGCACGAGGCGAAGTCTTGGAGAGGGTGAAGGTTGATGGTATCTGATTGGAAGAACAGGTCAAAGAAGTTCAAGCCAAACTTCTCAACATGATCGCCGATATCCTGGATAAGGAGGCTCTACGAGAGAATGACCTGCAGTTAGAGGTTTTGAAAGGGAAGGTCCAAGAAGGCATCTTTGCCATCACAGGACCTATTTTGAAGCAGGACTGGGCCAAATTGGCGAACTTCTTAAGCATCTGAGAGTCTTTTGAGAAGACCAAGCTAGAGTGGGAGGATACTTTTGCCAGATGCGCCGAGAGTGTGGACGGACTGGAATTCAGGATCGGAATGCTTCCTCAGGTCACCATGGATGAAGTTGCCTTGATCGTGTCCAGATTCATCGAACACACGGCAACGCGGGAGGATCGGGATGTAATTCCTTGAAAATAGCTCCAAGTGCCACATCACCCTGTCAACTCTCTGTTCATTGAAGTCATTTTGGGAAACCCTAATTAGGGTTTATTTGTTTTGATCTTGGCCGTTGGCTCATTTTTAATCTGAGCCGTTTATTCAAATTCATGAACTCTATATAAACTTGATTACTCTCATTTACAATTTGTGAAGTGAGTAGTATAATATTGTTGCGACAAGACTATTTCCGTCAATAAAAGCTCTAGTGCATGATTTGCTTAGAATCACTTTTGTTTTCAAATAGTGTGCAAGGTTTAATATTTCTCCTTCAACACTTAGAGTAGAATTAGATTAGTATTTGGTTCATATGTTTGTTAAGTGGATGATAGATTTGATAGCGGTGATAGATAAAATTTAGCTCATACTTTTGTCAAATGGATGATTTGCATTTGATGTGTAAAGTTAGTCTGAGCCGTTGATTTGTGGATGCTTAACTTCTGTTTGTTTTCAATTCAAACATGAAAATTATTATCACTTCCTTTGAAGATTGCACCCACTTCGCGTAGTTGTCCAAAGGAGGCGAAACAAAGTGTGGTTACCCTATTTTATCTCGTCACGGCCGTCTCTTGAGTTCTTAGACGTAGTTTAGATTTCTAAACCCTTATCCTTTTGCCCTTTTTTCTGGAAAATCTGAAACACCCATCGAAAGAGCCTCAATGATAAAACTGTCTAAGTCCTCAACTCGCGAAATGAATTTTCTATAAGTCCCCTTGTGATTACCAACGAATCACAACGCCCATTGACCTTGTCCATATGTCATAACCTGGCCAAAAGAAACATTGGAGTCATTGTATTATCTTCTAGGTATTTGCAATTACTTTTCAAGAGAGGATAAAGTGTCCTTGGGCATTTTATTGTGTATGGTGGCATATTCAAAACACACACCAACAGTATGCAACAATTTACTTATCTCAACATGTTTTGCAACATGCTCCCATGCTTTACAAATGAGGGATGAGCTCAATTTATAGGCTCCCCAATTACAATTCAATGGCCAAGATTGATTTAGACTCAACGGCCGAGATTACTAAAATAAAACCCTAATTAGGGCTTGTCATAACTAACTACATCTCGACCAATGAGAAAATTACATTTTGGGACACTTGTCCTTCCTGCTAAATATGAACCGACAATAAAATAGAAAGTTGCCGCATTGTGGAGTGCCAGGTTCACTGAATCTGGACGTGCCGACTTGGAACAATTTGATTGGTCGAGGCACCACTTCAGCAGGTTGGATGTCCTCCTTGGTCTCCTTGTTCGTTTTTTCATGTTCTTGCCTTAGAATATTTTCTTTGCCGACGGCTTTGTCCTTGGTGCTTGTTCCTTCCTAGCTTTGATCTTGGATTCCTTTTGAGACTTTGATTTCTTCTTCTCACCTGTATTGGAAGTCTCGCCTTGGAGCACATGTTTAGACTGGAAGTCATTAAGGTTTTCTTTCCTAATTGCTACAAGCGCCTTGAATTTGGAGAAAAACTCCCCTGTGCTTTCACCACAATGGAGGAAATTGGAACTTTCTTTGTGAAGTATTTCCCGTACTTAGCCAAATTTTGGCTATTCAATTTCATTTTGTAACACCTTCACGTGGACCATTCAACACTTAACCAAGATTTTGGCCATCTTTATGCCCGAATGAACTTTGCCTATGGATTTGCCTTCAATTCTGAGTTTGGCTTGTGCTATGTAGGACAAATTTCATCCTTGGACAAGGACTTTATTCACTTCCTCTTTATTTTCCTCTTCATTCCTCTTGTTTTCTTTCCAACACTTAGTCAATTTTCTGAATTTCCCTCCCCAAGGCATCAACACTTAGTCAATTTTTTGAGTTTTCCTTGGCGGACTTCATCTTCTCTTGGGCAAGGCGGACTTTGAAGCTGCTTTGGACATGCTTTCTAGTCATGTCGGACTTTCTTGGTTCTTGGACATTGCTTTGATGAGGGAGGTTGGACTTCACTTGGGCTTTTCCAACCAAATTTTCAAATTTCCTTGGCTAGGCGTCCTTGACCTTGTGGCTGGACATCTTCATGGCAGACTTGGAGCTTGTCTTGGCCAAACATACTTGGGCGGACTTCATGCTTGGCTGGACATTTTTCTATCTTCTCTTCTAAGCGCTTCATGCCTTAGAAAAAATTTCCATCATACTTGAGGGCGGACTTTGGAGTGCTCTGGACGTTGCTCCATACTTAGCCAAATTTTGAGTTTTCCCCTCCTCTTCTTAGCTGGGCGGACTTTAAGACTTCTTTGCCATCCAGACTTGTCCAAGGCGGACTTCAAGTTTTTCATGCCTTTGAAAATTTTCTTGCCATCCAAGGGCTGACTTCATCATGGCTTTTGCCATTTTCCACATGCTAGGGCGGACTTTCTCTAGTCTCATGCCATGATTTATCTTCTTGGAACGGACTTTCTTCATTCCCAAGCCATCAAACTTGGGCGGACTTCCCTATGGCTTGTGCCATTTTCCACATGTGTTGGGTGAACTTGCCTATGGCTTGTGCCATTTTTCCATCTTGGGGCGGACTTGGCCTTGTGCCAAGACATTTTTCCTTGGTGTTGGGCGGACTTGGCCTATCCTCCGGCCATTTCCTTGGGCGGACTTCATCAGTGTCCAAGCTATCTTCCATTTTTCCTTGGGCGGACTTGGCTTGGACTTAGCCATTCTTCATGGGCGGACTTCCTTGATGGTTGTGCCATGATCTTTCTTCCAATGGTGGACTTGTCCAATGTCCATGCCATTTTTCCTTTCTTCATGCTTGGGTGAATTTAGCACATGCCTGTCCATGCCTTAGGCAAATTTTCAGATTTTTCAATTTTTTCCATTTCAGAGGTTTCTAGAGTTGATCCCGACAAAGCCATGACCTGCACATTTTCCAAAAATAGAAACCTCGACAAAAATAGAATTTTTTCCAAAAATAGAAACTTTCTAAAAATAGGAAGTCCAGAATGGGCTAAAAATGCCCAAAATAAAAGTTCCTAAAAAATAGGGGGTTGGGGTGAAAACCCTAAAATTTAGGAAGTGTCAGAATTGACCGAAATGACAATCGATCTTCGTCCACGAGGCCCTCTAAACACTTTGGCGATGTCCGTGCACTGATTTGGACTCAAAATCATTTCTTGACTCGGGTGATCCTTCAAAAAACTCAAACTACTCATTGTAAAAGAAACATGGTAACTAGCAGTTGCGACGCCAAGACAAAAAGCAAAAAAGAAAAAAAGCCAAGAGGGTCCCCATTTGCAATGGGGCGATGTGTGAAAAGGTCACAACACTACCTTATATATGTTTTGAACCTCATCCTCCAATAATGGTCCACTCAATTTACAACTGCTTGGGGCTTCATACCCCTTACTTACCATAGTCAATGTGCTAATCAACTCCTTCCAATAAGGAATTGAAACGACATTAAAGGGAATATTATTGTAATACCAAAATTTGACACATGCCAGCTTCACCTCATGACGCAATTCCCTATTCCATGCAATACCTTCCAATGAAGGTTGCATATCAAGAGTGTTACAAGGAACAAAAGAACGGTAAATGTGCTTAACCACACAACCTAAGTCTCGTATTTGTGGCCCAAGGGAAGAAGAGCCCCCCATATCTACCCCAGTGTTTGACCTTGTAGAATTGTGATATGTGGGTGAGGCTACCATTGCATTTGTTATATTTTTCTTTCCATTGTTTTACACTCAAATGCGAAAATGAGAGCTCACACCTAATTCTAAACCTCTAGAGTTGTGTTAGAACATAGCATAGCATCTCAACAAAGGACCTATACAAGGTAATATTTCACACAATTTATACCTCTTCTCATATCTTTAAACAATGGTTGCAAACAACCATTCCCTTTTTTGGACCTTCCATCCCATGTTTCCAAAAAGGATCCTTAGGCATGCCACCTTTATTAGTTGTAGTCATGGATGCCATATTCTTTTCAAAAAATGGAAATCAAGCCTAGCAAAAATGAAATTAACAGAAAACAAGAATTAACATTGTAGGCACAGCTCAAAATAAAATCATCATTAACAAACAGTATTCAGCATACAAGGAATGCCCAAGGCCTTGGCATCAAAGTTGAGGCAATACACTGCCAAGTTACTGCATAACATCTGCTAATCAGTGATTTAGTCTCTTTGCAGTGAGTGTTTCTCCAATGGCTTCAGATCTACATTGAAGACTGATAGGTCATGTCACATTAAATCAAGAAATTGGTTTAATTTTGTAAGGAATACATGCAATTTGAGATAATTATCTTTTTGGTCTTGCATGTAGGAGACTAAGAGGAAGACACAATTTTGCAGTATGGTGTTTTCAATCTGTTTTGCATCCATGGCAGCCAATGAGTCTTGCAAAGACTCATTAATATAGGCAACGGAAATATTAAGGGGGCATTTTTACACAGATTATTTAACTTATAATTTTTAGACTGCTAGCAGCAAGCCTCATACTGAAGGCTTAACAACAAAGCACTAAACATTTCTCAGCAAACAGCAGCCCAATCTCACTCCTGCCCACAAATCAGGAAAAAAGGAAAAGAACCTACTACTTGGTGGATGGACTTCCATCAGCAGGTTGACTTCCATTCTATGAAGGTCCTTTAATGAGAACCATGGCACCAAGAATTTTTTGTAAGCGAAGGATTCTTTGGGCAGTATACACTGAATAAAGAACAAGTAGATTTAATAAACAATTGAGATTATACTTTAATTTAATTATTTAGCATGGAACTTAAAGTCCATGGTGAGCAGTTGACAATATAAACGAAATTGTGGAAGGGCGTATTCTATACACACTGCAAAAGAACAAATTTATAACTTCATTTTTCCTTTTAAATTTTGTTGTCTATAGTTTCTAAACAGACAGTAATAAACAATAATAGGAATTGGATGAAACCAACTTAGCAAGCACGAGACAAAAATTTCAATTTGGAACGGATTTTTATGCTTCTCATACACTCCACACAACTTCAATATAAGAAAAGGAAAAACTATGCATGACAAACTAATACAAAAAGAAAATATAAAAAGAATCATTATGATTAACTAAAGATTCAAAATACATGTAAAATATTGCAGGTTGCAATAGAGTCACAGACTTGTTATCAAAGATTCAAAAGCCTAAAGGAAGCCAAAGTACATATGGACGGGGAGATCCTAAACCCACGGCAGCATCAAAATCTTAAAAACATGAACTAAAACCTTTGCAACGTCTTAAAAACGTGCTTTATAAATCCAAAAGAAATCGCCTCCAAATGTTATTACTTTTAGTTGGTCGATTCCAGCCCTAAGTCACAAGTCAGGTGAATTTTTGACAAGTTTAAGTGATTTTTTCCACTGGAATCACAGCGATTTTTGGCAGGTAATTGCAAACAAGTATTATTGCAAGTTACTTGGCAAGGTTTTTGCCTCGCACAGAATTTTTTAATCATTGTTTAGATTAGATTAATTTTTGTGATAGGGAGCTTCCCCTTGTAATTTGAAGAGCAATTATAATGTACATGTTCATTTTTGTGTCACACTAAAAGGTGCAAATTAAAATGCTAACAATATGCAAACAATTTGCACAATTAACCCTATGAGAGGAGTCAAAAGCTATCTGATCTATGCAATTTTCAGCAATATTGCAAAATAACAACACAAAATAAATACCAAGAATGAAATACCACAATGAAGCACACACATGAGTACGAGTACAATACTAGGAAAACCTTTTTTGAGAAAAATCAACCTCCAAAGCTACAAACTAATGCATTATTCAGCAACCAAAAAGATTACAATAAACTTCCAATCTCCGAACTCTTCCAAGAGATCCAACACCCACACTCAAGGAGGAATCAAACACAAGATGATATGAATAACCTCCTATCCAAGCCCTCTATTTATAGGCAAGAAAGAAACAATTAAAGATAAGCTTACTAGAAGCTTCCTAACCATTTTGCCACCAAAATTCAATGCCTCAAGCAAAAATATTCGATGCATCATGTGAGCCCAAGCCTTTAGTGCTTTTACAATATTGAAAGCATTCTAGTATTCAACAAGACCACAAAATATATTAAAAAACAATCATCCAATGATCCCAATTGACCATGTGCTCACTAAATTATGACCCCCCCAATATGCCGCCCACATTAAATACTTCTGCAATTGCATTTACAACCTCCCCAAGGAAAATATATCCCAATTACAAAATATTTATATAAGTATACTAAAAATATATAAAATAATCTGCAAAACTATTTTGGGAATTTCAACATCTCTATACATCATTTCTCTACTCGACAGTTCTTGTATCAGTGTGTCAATATGCAGCAATGCAGATTTTACAAAAGTTTAGGACAGATAAGGTATCTGCAAGAGTATTCTGGGCTTGTCACTAAGCCTTTTTAACATCAATATGCAGCAATGCTCTATCAAGGATTCATGAATCAGTATTTTGTTATGCATGAAGCAGATGATACAAAATTTTAGGTTAGATTTTAAAAATGCATGCAACTCATCTATTTTAATATCATTTAAAGCATTACCATATGGAAAAATTCAAAATGTGCTTTAAATTTACCTACTTTCAAATTAACAACAGTGTTCTTTGCTCTGACAAGACACCATTTTGAACAGAGTCTCAGATTATAACCATAGTGACAAGACCTGATTAAAAATTCAAAACTGCCTCCCTAGATTATAACCATAATGACATGACAAATTTTGAACAGAGCCTCAGATTCAGCAAAAAGGATTCAGCAATTTTTTTAAATATAATATATATGGAATTGCTTTTTTAAATTGATTCTAATTTTTTGGGCAGTTGCCAAGTCTGCCTGTCAGGACAGATTCACAGATCCCAACAGGCAGAACCCTTGAATCTGTGAAATGGTTAAGTTGCGCTCACAAGTCAGAAAGTGCTTGCCAAGTCACCAGGCCTCATATCTATGAGAGAACTACACATAAGGAGTTAGGATATATAAGAACTGTGAGAAACACAAATATATTAACTGCCTGGAGAGCAGCATCAATGCATGCCACACAAAAATACTTTTCTCAGTTGACAATACCAATTTTTCAAAACCATGCAGAAGATATAATTTCTGCTTTTAGTGGCCTAAAAGTATTTTTTCAACACTTACTTGAGCTAGAAAATTATGATGTGGGTCATGGTGCAAAGGTGTTACTGTTCCAGCTGGACCAAACCATGCATTAACTGAATGCAGTTCACCATTGCTTGCACTGCAGTAGTCAGGCACAAAAATATCCTTGCCCAGTTGTGATATCTGCCAGCATAGAAATGGCATTTAAACACATGCAGTATTCAAAAGTATATCTTTAAATCAAATCTGAAGAAGAAATTTCAACGAGAAATATTTGATTCAACTCTCTAAGACAATATCAGGAAAAAGTTCTAGTGATCAAACGAATGAATGGA
This sequence comes from Sequoiadendron giganteum, assembly GCA_007115665.2. Taxonomy (NCBI): domain Eukaryota; kingdom Viridiplantae; phylum Streptophyta; class Pinopsida; order Cupressales; family Cupressaceae; genus Sequoiadendron; species Sequoiadendron giganteum. The sequence continues at coordinate 381,924,366 of CM021105.1, forward strand.
ACCTGCTCAAATAAAGGATGTTGTGCAAGATATGTAGGTCCCATAGATGAATGCTCATTAGATTGAATCCTTTCAAGAAGTTGAGAAATGGTTATCAGCTCTTGCTTCCACCCAGGAGCCAGGTAGTTATGTCCAACCTGCATTTTTTTAAATAGGATTTTGCCAGATAATGTATATGTAATCCAAAATCCATTTTTGCATGGAAGTAGAAACACAACAAAACGCAATCTAGCTGATGCAGGTTAACAGTTTCCTCTTACTCTTAACAAACACAAAATGAGGACTCTATAAACAAAGTTATAAAGTGTGATTTTCAAAGCATTGTATAAAACAAGTTAAATGATGCACAATCAGCTACTAAATGGTAAAACTAAATGACTTGATTACATGTTTATAGAACATCAACTTAATGACAAAATTCGAAGCATATAGAAAACTGAAATAGAAGTATCATGCAGGATGCTGCTTTACTTGACTGCCATTAATCAAAATTTCCTTGTACTACACCACTTGGCATCAATATCAAAATATTATCTAACTGTGTAAGTATATCTATGAAAAGAAAGGGTTCTGAAACCTACAGCAGTCAGAAAAACATTAAAAGAAAAGAGGAAGGAGAGCCCTAGTGTGCAAGATGAATACCCATCCTCTATTGCTTTCCTTCTTTTTGCTTTTTGTTCTGATTCATTCTACTTGCATTTTCTTGGTCTCCTTTGTGTTTATTGTCTTGCTTTTGTGCTAATTTAGGCAATTTAGTTTGTAGTTTCGGCATCCTTTTTGTTGTGTTTATTATACTTCTTATATTGGATTGTGTTTGCACATGTTTGTTCAAAGGCTCTGGGTTTGGGGTGTACTAAGGCCTATTTCCCAGTGTGCACACTCCTACAAGTGGTTCAATCTTGCAATTTTTGGAGATGGTTGTAGACAAAGGCCCTTGGCTTGATGGAGGCAGGTAGTGATGGGCTGAAGGTTGGTATTGGAGATAGTGCCCTATCTTTCAAAAAGGTTCTAGTTTTAGAAAAGAAAACTGTCATAGTGAAAGGAGCAGAGTTTTTGCGTTCAAGCCAATGGAGGGGCTTTGCAAAGACAAGAGCAAGCAGATGGCATGCAAGGTGAGCAACCCTCTATTTCAGCCTTGATGCCTAACAATGGCGCAATCAAGGCCCTTTGTTTCACCATTCTTAATAAAGAGGAGTCGAGACTAAAATCTACAACATCCCTCATGGGGCTTTGGGGGCAACGCCCCCAACGAGGTCAAGGGGCAGCACCCCTCATGGAGGTCTGGGAGCAGCACCCCCATCGAGGTTGAGGGAGAGTGTTCCTCCTAGGGGTCCAAGGGCTATGCCCCTAATAGGGTCGAGGGGAAACACCCATAGAAGCATAAATCCTCAAAAAATCGCAAAAATCACGATTTTTAAAAAATCTTCAGTCGAAACAATTTTTTCCCCAAAAAATCCTGATTTTTAATCAGCTGTGATTTTCAACAATTTTTCAGGATTTAAATTGTGAAAAAATCATGTAAAAATCACGGAAAAATTGCCCAACCAACCCATCGTGAAACCATAATAGTGCAAAATCGCTATTTAATCAAGCTTTTTCATTGATTTTTAGCAAAAAACTGAGCATTGGTCATTGGGATGTGGTCCACCATCAAAGGTTCACTAGATTTCATCAAGTTGCTGAGGAAAATCGCAGGCAAGCAACCTTGAATTGACGTATATTTCTAATAGATGTTAAGGACATTAAAATAGAGACACGTTCTTTGGTATGCTTCTATGTTTGATGTTAAGGAAATTAACATGGAATGGTTAAAAGATGTGTTGCTTTTTTCTCTATATTCCACACTAATATCATTTTCCTTAGGCTTGTAGTAATGTTTTCCATGTATATAAATCCAAAGACACAATTTAGTGGGAAATAGTAGACAATATCAAAAATACTAAGTAAGGCTTCTATCTTATTTTTTTAACATATTTGAACCTTATAAAAGTACTTGCCAAAAGGAAATATAGAAAGTCAGACTAAACTGAAACGAAACTCTATTGGCTTGATATCAATCTAAAGAGGTTTGTTTTCTTTGAATTCTTGTGATCCTGACTATTCAGAAGAATTTTAACATTTCAATTGTCAACAATAATACCAAGGTGGTTGTTTAGATTATCAAGGTTAGGTTGGACAAATTTCCTTTTCAAATGCTAACAAAAGGAGCTTCAATTTGACACTGGCCATCAAGTTTTAATGATAAACGGGTAGGGTAGTGACAATTGTATAATCAAGTGGGAAGCATAAGTATATACATAATAATATATAGACATTGTGGAATCAAAAGCAGAATGGTTCCTATCAGAAAGATAGAAATCAGCTTGTAGTGCTGAAAAAATAAATTTAGCAGTATTTTATATCAAAATAAAGGATTGTTTTGGTTATATTTAAATTTCCTATATATTTTGCAAGCTTAATGCTTTGTTAATTGGTGAAACTCACTACTTAAATCACGCCCTACACTTGTTCAGCAACTACATTCCATTTAGGAATATACATGGAGGTTCAGAAGGCCTGCAAGGAGTACAATAGCAGTGCATGAATGCTTTAGTGTAGCATTCCATGCATGTTAAATAAGTATCAGGCAAACTAATACATGCCTTAAGAGAAGTCATGCCCTAGTCTTGTGGGCTTATCTTAATCTCTCCTGAAGCAAGCCTCATCTATTTTCTCTTTAACGATCTAGATAGATTTCAGCAGCAACTATCCCATTGAAAGGTTCCTTGTGCTTTGATTTTCCATTGAAACTTGTACTTATAATCTCTCAAATTCTCAACTCAAAGTCCATCAATGTTTTTAGCTCCATCATCCACTTATACACAAAATCAAGGAAAATTTACTTGAATAATAATAGCTAAAATTGTGGCTCAAATGGTTGTTCTCCTCTTTTGTACTAGCAGATCTTTATTATCTAATGGAAAAATATTTAACACTCCCTTTACTCTTTTACAAATCTACTAAAATACTTATCAATGAGAACATTTCAATATCATTTATGGTCCTTTGAAATTTAAGATTTTGTTTCAAAAGCATTTTCTATTACTCTATCTTGAGCTATTTGATTCAAAACCTATTAAGTTGAACTTTGCAGTTGCTTTCTTTGTCATATAATTTCCCTTTCACAATCTTCATATAGTTCTCTTTGACATTGTTCTAGAAATCACAAGTGCTGTTAAATCACAAATATGAACCAGTTGATTCCCGTTTTGTAATTTATGATTACTCAACAAATGAAATTTGTCTTTTTAATGACTTTCTTGAGCCTAAGGATTTTGAGATCCTAGAGGCTAACTGTAATGTCCCCTTCTTGCACCTAATCAGTTGGTGAGTTCCATTAGCCTATTCCAGAGTTCTCATAGGCTAAGTGGTGTTGATTAGGGGACTTAGAGCCAGTATGTGATCTGTGGTGGTTTTCGGTGCTTTCTAGCAAGACTTTCTATTTTTAGCAATGGCCAATTTAAGTACTTCCTATTTATAGACAGTCATAGCGTATCTCATTTTTATGTCAGTTGGATGTATGGGAGTACTTACTATATTTAGCATTTGCTATTTATAGTAAGTGTATTTTTGGCAACTGGCCCAGGCCTATGTTACTCCAACAATGTATATTTCTTGTTTTGTCGTTGGTGAGTCTAAGGTTGATTAAAATAATGTTGTATTTTTCTGTCACTTAAGTTACTTTTATAAACTCACTTTATAACTTAAGTGAGGGTCTTGGGGTCATCGAAAAAGTACCTTGTCATGCCTAGTTGATTAACGTTGTTTTTAAAAAGGCCAAATATTAAGCCTCAAAAGGTGCACGCCACCCTAGGGAGATATAAGGGATTTTTAAATAGAATAAAAGGGCTCATGAGGGGGGCATAGTAGTCTATGAGGGAAAATAATTCAAAAAAGGTTGCCCTAATTTCCCTCACTTCTATAAAGCAAGATTTTGGCTCTCATTTCTTCATCTTTCATTTGGCAACATAACAGGATGTTGTTGGAATGCTTCAAAGGTTCTATTGCTACGTGTTGAGGACAAAAACCCTCACCTTCTGAAGCTAGTTTCAGTGGTGAAAGATCCACCCTAGCCAAATAGGAGTGATTCTACTTCAGGGATCACCTTGGGTGTCAATAGAGTTCTAATTTTCAGTTTTTTGGTGGTTGAATGATGAAGCTTTTTGTGGTTTATTTGACATGGGTTTCAAGTTTTTGGAGTGTTTGATCTTTGGCTTCATTTTGGTGGTGATTGGAAGTGTTTTGGAGCTTTTTTTGAAGTCTGATTTGCACTTCCAAAATTTTGGAAACTCTCTTTTTGACAGTGGCTGAAGGTGAAATCCATTCATAACTCTTTACATGCTTGGTCAATCATTCAAGGTACTGGTTCATTGCATTCCTCATGCTTGGGCACCACATTTCAAGTATTTACTTGAATTTATTGATGATGCAATGATTTTTGGAGACAAGTCGCCCTCCTAGGGAGTCATGCCAATCAAGGTTTGTTGGAAACTTGGGTCTGCTGCTACAGAGGTCTGAAATATTCCTATTGGAGGTTGTTTTTGCTGTTCTTCGCAGTGACCAGGTCTTGGTTGAGTTCATGTGTGTAAATGCTCACTCTATGGTGAAAGCTTGCAATGTATGGTGAATAAATATGACTATATTGGCTCCTATTGAGTCTGAAATATCCCCCTTACTTCTTTTTTTAAATTTTAACACACAACACTACACCCATTAAGGTTAGCCCAATAAACATAACCAGCTTGAAAGGAACCCTTCACTTTTTGATCACCAAGATCCCAGTGTGGACGAGGTGAGAACATACGGTGTGAGGGGATCGTTAGATGAAAACTGGAAATGAAAGTACAATGTTGCAGGCAGCTAGCCAACCATTCTGAAAAGTAAATGCTAGAAATGTAAATGTAGGCGGATAACCAACCATAAGAGTTTGACCACTTATTTAGCAGGAGCGGAAATACAATTAGAAATGTAAACAACTCAACCACTTATTCAACGGGAGTGAAAGAACAAACTGAAATGTAAAACAACTCGACCACTTATTTAGTGGGAGTGAGATATACAAAAGGTAAAGTGCAGAAATATAAATGTTGATCAGTACTACTGAAATCAGCATTACAACATATGCTCTCATGCAAATAATATTATGATGATTCAACCCTCTAATCAATCTAAATGATTTGCAATATTCCTTATTACAATTATGAAGGTAAATACCAAGGAAATATAGAAAATAACTGAAATAATCAAGTCTGATATGAAAACACAGCAATGAAAACACAAGAATGCTCACAACTTCACCAATAGGAGCTTTGATCTTTGTCAATTTGGATGCAAATGAACAATATAGGCTAGGCGTCCAGGATCCAAGAGATAGACACCTCCAAATAGCACCCAAGAGTATGGCATGAATCCCAATGCAATGTTCCAAGATGAGGCGGTCTCCAAGAGAGGTCGACCTTGTCTAGAAAATTCCACACTTCACCATAAAATCTGAAACCATTAGGAATGAGGCACCTAGGGTTGTAGAATAAATGGCGCCGATCCCCAAAACCAAATAAAAATCACTCCAAGAGCAATGGCCAAAAAAGTGCTTCAGTCAAGCACAACTAGCAACTTCAAAATCAGAAATATCAATCAAACAATTCATTGTGAAGCTCAATTTGCAACCTCCGGATGAAGAAGCAGTCTCAAATCAGCTAGGTATTATCTCTCAAACACGAAACTGATATTAGCTAGAAGGTATGCGTTCCTCGAAGCAAGGGGTCTGAAATCATTTCACCAACAATTTGTTATCATAAGCAATGGATGTCAAATGAGGAGACAAAGCCTTGTATTTATAGCACTTTTGAGATGAACTTTCACATTCTCCTTTTCCCTCCAAAAGGGGACGCCCAAACCAAGAATTCAAATTAATATTTCAAACACCTTTTATCACCTCTTCCTAGGCATCCAAATACTTAGGGAAATATTATCACTTTTAGATATTTAATTCCTCCACATGGGGCATCCAAACCCAAAGACCCACTTTTAAAAACAACTTGAAGCTATTCATCTAGGCATGGGGTCCAAAAAGATATTAAAATATAAAATGACTTAAATCATTAAACTTGCCAAAATGAGCCCAAAAGTGTCGGAAACCAAACTACCAAACTGCTCTGCCAGAAATAGAAACTGCACTAAACTGCAGAATTGTTGCCAAACATAGCACTGCTAGAAATAGCACTTACTAAAAATAGCATATTGCTAAAAATAGTGACTCCAAACTCATTTTAACCACAATCCGAGCAGTCGTCGTAACTTACTAAAAATAGTAAGTCCGAAAAAGGTCATCAGATGCAGATGCATGTTACACCATTTTTGAAGCTCTCTGAAAACCCAAAAAGACCAGAAACCTTACTGCAAAACTCCTACATACAAACCTTCAAAAGCTCAACTGAAACCTCCTACAAAATAGGAAACCCTAATTTCCACTTTTGACTAGCCTATGGGTCTCTAGAGATAGGCTAACAATTACTAAAAGCGTAGGGCTAAAATGGGGACATTATAGGGTTTGCAACTCATTTGTATCAGGTTTGAAATATATTTCTTTAAGTCTGAAAATACATTGGTCTTCAGTGCTATCATGAGTTGTTATGAATCGGTTTGAAAACGAAACTATTTCATTGTATTTTTTGTTCATGCATTATTTCCTATTCACACTTTATTATGATGCAAACATGTGAAAAAAAACAAACAAATACATCAGCAAAAAACATATCAGATAGCAGACAAAATCAAAAAAAAAAATGGGGTGGTTGTCATAGTGGTCTTAGAGTTGTTGATCTTGCCAGCCTATTGGGAAGCTAACCCTTGTTGTAGATTTTTAGTTGCATGTAGTGATCAATACTTGCATGTCAGAATTAAGAATCGATGAAAGCATTTCAGTTGAATATGTCAGAAAAGTGGCATTTTGCATGTTGGTGACCCACACTTGCATGTTCATTTGAGTGTAAAAGATGCCTACAGTTGATAAGTCTATATGTGAGTTGATGTAAGAGTTGTCTAATCTGATTAAGGACCCAAACATTAAAAGGGAATGTTTAAAGATAGTTGCAAAACCCAAACATATGAAACGAAGTGTGAAAGAAGATGAGCAAAAGAATCTACATCAAAGAACTCGGGTGGATCTTGAAACTACAATAAATGAAGAAACTGGCACAAAGGAAGAGTCAGAAAAGATGTTAAAACCAATAACAAATGATGATGAAGTTGAAATTTCAAAAGCAATTATAGTGGAAGGGTACTTGAATCCTTCTAAAGAGGATAACATAGAGTGTCCTTATGAAGGAGAGTTAGACCATAGGGATGATTGGCCTAAACAAAATGTTGGAAGTAACTTTTAGGTTTTTGATAATCCACTTTTTGAGATGGAAGCAAAGATACCTTATGATAACCCACTTTACGAAGTGGAGTTCCAAGATGTACATGAGAAAGATGCCCCACTTAATTTGAATGATGGTTTGGAGCATGTTGAAATTTTCAAATCAGCAACTATTGATAAGCCTTTTGATCATTCAGATGATGTTAATGTAGCCTATGAGCAAAGCGTTTCAATTCACGAAACATACAGGTTTGATTTATAGAAAAGCTTTGTTGAGGATTATGCACTTGAGCAAAATGTTTGGTTTGAGCTTGCTGCAATTTTCAAATTAACAATTGAAGGTAAGCAATTTGATTGTCTTCTGGATTATAACCCAATGCATGAAGGTAATCAAGAGAGCAAAGGATTAATGTTTTGTACTATGTTATTACAAAGTTGTTTTCAACAAAGGAAGCATCATAAGAAAGGTGAAGGAATCCATGCATAGCTACACATAAGAGTATGGGATCCGGGGGCTCCATTAAGATATTGGGTTATCGAGAATAAAGGGTTGTCCTCCATATAAGAGTCACAGTTTGCAAATTATGACAGCAGTAGTTCTCTTATTTTGCCATGGCATGACATGTGGTGTTGCATCTTGTATAAGTGAAATCACTAGAATAATAGCTCCAAAGAAGTCTTATAGCAACAGGTTCGTGAAGGAAGTTTTCCAATTGATTGTGGAGAATTTTCAAGGTTTGGACCATTTCAACAGTCCACTGTTTGTTAAGAGGGTAACTATACTTGAGATTTTTGCAAAGTTCAAGTTTGGTTACATTATGCTAGATATTGCTTGTGAGGAAATGATATTTGTCATGTTTCAAAACTTTCGGGCTGCCATTAATGATGCTCATACCAAGAATATTACAACCTCCATACACCATCATATCATTAATTTTGGATTAAGATGATGATATCGCTAACATCTTGTTGGCTGTTTCGAGACTTGTAAGATAAAATTTCAGATTTGGTTCAACTGTCATCGTTTCAATCAGCCATCACATAATTTCAGTTGCTTACAAACAGGTGGATTGGCAAGAATTTTCAGTCAAGGAATGGAGTATTTATCGGTTGGATTTTAGTGATGAAAAATTCTCAATCTTTGAATGAGTGTTTTCGATCATTTCAATGCTCACACCTCCTATGCATATAAGAATGATTCATTATTGCAGTTGTTGTCCCAGTTTTGCATTGTTGATTTTGATTAAATCAACCCATGAGCTGATTTATTTTGAGTACTTACAGGTAATGAGCACATTTCAAATAGTGATTGATGAGTTATATGAGGATGTCATTGGTAGGAGTCATTACCTTGTTGATATGCAAGATTTCCTAGATAAGCAAGAGATGGTATTTGTGGAACCAAGCTACATACAAGATATGGCATTCCATGATAGTCCTACCATTCCTTGCATCATGAAGACATCTCTACTTGTTATCTCAATGGTTGGGCACAAGGTATGTAGAGAATTCGATATCATGAATTTGGAAAAAATGTGGAGTTTGCATTGGATGTATCTTATTGAAAAGATAATTACAAAAACATGACATTACCTTTTGGGAAGATACTTCATTATAATAATGTGTGGTTTGTATTGGTCACTCTTTTGAGGGGGATGTTGAATGAGGAAATCATGGTTTCCGATTCCCACTTTGCTGCTCTCCATTCATTACTAGCAGATGAACAATTATTTGCTTCACAAGATTGGCAAAGTTTCAGCAATATGCAGCGAATTGTGGCAGAGTTTCCAGTCATGGTCCAATTGTTTCTAACTTCCACATTGGTGATTAATGATTGTTGCAATCATTTTATGTTGGAAATCTTCATATTTTTAGATGTTGCATTGATTGCATTTGATTGCATTCATTAGGAGATTGTACTTGCACATTGTCCCAAAAAATCTAAAATAGGAGTTTGGTTCAGCAGGAGGATTGGTCTGATTTTGGAGTTGGGGATAATTCTTAGTTTGTTGATAACCCTTTGTTTGAGGTGACTTATGATAATCTACTCTTTAAGTTGGATGATGGAACTCTCTCTAATTTCAATGATGACATTCGAGTCAATCACAAGATTTGGGATCCAGGTGCAATTCCTAGCTATGAAATGTTGTCTCAAGATTGGAGTTGTGGGAAAAATCCCAGTGTTAGTACTGCTGTCCACTTTTCGATCAGCCTATGCATGACTTCAGCTCTTGGCCCACAGATGATGCAAGAGGGACTCCCTCTGCCAAACACACACACTCACAACTCACAAAAATAGATTGCAAATAACACACATGCTTCCTTTTATTGAAATCAACAACAAATTACATAAAATATAACATCATAAAAGTCTGCAACAAACTTGGCCTTTCATGGCCTCTCAAACTCTACAACAAAACTCCTTTCTTTGCTCTCACACTCTCACAATAGCTTTCCTTCACAAGCCCCTCTCATGAGCTGAGATGTCTCAATTTCCATGGGAGAAATCTGCTTCAAATCTGCAGCAACATTTTCTTTTTATTCACTTCCCCAATCTTGAACTTCTTTTCAAATTCCCATATGAGGCATTGAAGGGTCTTCAAAAACCTTTCATTTCTCTTCCTATATGTGGCGCTTAAAATGCAAATGCCTTAACCAAATAGATATGTCAAAATATTAATATTAAAACAATTAAAATCCCTCCAATAATACCTTTGAGTCTACATATATAAAAAAAAATTAAAAATCCTTTATGCAACTGCAGTAAAGTGCATCGAACAAGCTGAAAAATGAATTTTTCCATAACTATTTTCCAGAAACTTTGTTTTGTATGAAAACTTGCCAAGACATGTATAATGACCTCCTTAAGCTTCCCCTAAAAGGAATTTGCGACCAGTATTTACAAATCTTCAAAAATGAAAAATGTCATAAAATCACCGACACATTAATATCTCTTAAACCGTGAAGAATGTTTCCACAAAACCTTCATGAATGTGAGTGAAACACCTTTAATATTATCCCCCTCAAAGAATTTGTCTTCAACCTTCACCAATTTTTTTTAAAAAAAATTGTAAGAAAATTCCCCAATGGGCAAAACTGTGTGGGAACTCCCATTTTGCAAATTTGAAGAAACGAGATGTTTTATAATGCTGAGAAATGCCAAGAACACCAATTTAAACCAAAATGCACACCAAAATTGAGTAAAGCAAATGCATTTTTTTTGGGCGATGCAAGATTGCCTATGAACTCGGATGCTCCTGCATCAGACACACTGAGTAGAAAGATTGTGAGCATAGGCTCACAATGGTGGAGTTGAGTAGTTGCACTACTCTTCCAGGTTGCCATCAACCTACAGCAAACTCCTTCGTTGTCCAAGTGCTCAAGATAAATATTTCTTCGCTTTTTCCAACATCGTGTCAAAACATGCACTATCTCCCTCTAGCAACACTGCATCTTCCTCCATTTCCCCCTCGTGGACTCATGTCCACCAAAGCCCAACCTCCTCCGCCAAACACTTTGCACTCTTTTCTCCTCTTTTGTGGATTCAAACCCACCTCTAACCATCCACCTCCACCAAAAACAACCTACAACATCTTCTACCATTTCTACACACAACCATACAACATCTACAACATGCTCTTTCTTTCTATCCATCTCTCCTACTACCCCATCTGAAAACAAAATAACATCACAAAGTTGATTTACCTCATCTTCATTCGTAGCTGCAACATTGAATTTCACTGTGACATCTTCCACATCCTTGTCAACTGCAACATTTTGTTCATCTTCCTTCGCTGCAACAATGAGCTTCGACATCCATTCTTCCTCAATTGCCAACATTTGGCTAACAAATCTTCTTTGCCATCCACTATGACCTCTTTGCTACTCCCTTCTTTTCTTCCTTTTCCTCCATGCCTTCCTCATGGCATGTCTCGGCTGCTCATGGCATGTCTCGGCTGCAACTTCTTCGATAGGAGCTACATCTTCCTCTTTCCATCTCAGACTATTGTCATTGCTCTTCTTCTCACTCCTCTTTACCACTTTCCTCTCACCTTTGCCAATATTTTTTTCCAACTTATCTATTTGTGCCTCGATCTTTCCCACTTTTTCACAAATCATTTGTTCAATCTTCTCAAACTTTTCGTCCTCCACTTTCTCCCAATGCTACTCCCAAAACAATATTCACATAGGTCTCCTCACAACCCAACCCATCTTACTTACTACAACCCCACCTTCTACAATTTGCTATCACACTCAATCTACAAAACAAATTATTTCGTGATTTCAAACTCTCTCGTTGCTCAGGACTCCTCTTACCTGCAACAACCCTCACAAGCTTCCTCTCTACTGCTTCACACTTACTTTATGGTGTGAACTGCCTCACGATTGGCAATTTGTTCACACTTTCACCCTCAAGTCCTAGTGGATCATCTCCACGATCAAGATTACCCACTCTGATACCAATTGATGCAAGAGGGACTCCCTCTGCCAAACACACACACTCACAACTCACAAAAATAGATTGCAAATAACACACATGCTTCCTTTTATTGAAATCAACAACAAATTACATAAAATATAACATCATAAAAGTCTGCAACAAACTTGGCCTTTCATGGCCTCTCAAACTCTACAAAAAAACTCCTTTCTTCACTCTCACACTCTCACAATAGTTTTCCTTCACAAGCCCCTCTCATGAGCTGAGATCTCTCAATTTCCATGGGAGAAATTTGCCTCAAATCTGCAGCAACATTTTCTTTTTATTTACTTCCCCAATTTGCAACTTCCTTTCAACCCATATGAGGCATTGAAGGGTCTTCGAAAACCATTCATTTATCTTCCTGTATGTGGCGCTTAGAATGCAAACACCTCCAACCAAATTGATATGCCAAAATATTAATATTAAAACAATTAAAACCCCTTCAATAATACCTTTGAGTCTACAGGCTGAAAAATGAATTTTCTCATAACTATTTTCCAGAAGCTTTGTTTTGCATGAAAACTCGCCAAGACGTGTATAATGACCTCCTTAAGCTTCCCCTAAAAGGAATTTGCTCCAATATTTACGAATCTTCAAAATTAAAAATGTCGTAAAATCACCAACATATTAATATCTCTCAAACCGTGAAGAATTTTTCCACAAAACCTTCATAAATGTGAGTGAAACACCTTTAATATTTATCCCTCAAAGGATTTTTCTTCAACCTTCACCAATTTTTAAAAAAAATTCCCATTGGGCAAAATTGTGTGGAAACTCAAATTTTGCAATTTTGAACAAATGAGATGTTTCATAATGTTAAGAAATGCCAAGAACACCAATTTAAACCAAAATGCACAGCAAAATTGAAAAAAGCAAATGAATTTTTTTTGGGAGATGCAGGATTGCCTATGAACTCGGATGCTCCTACATCAACAGATGAGTTGGATGGCTTCTTCAAACCAACAATTGAGTACTTTATGGTTGAGGCTGGTTGGTAGAGGTGATTTGACCATAGGAGATGACTCTTCAGCTACTTCCATACTCATCTCGCCTATGTTTTTGGTGGGATTTCAGATTGATTACCGTTGCCCTTACATTTCCACATTGGTTATGGTGACATCTTTTTATGAGAAAATTGATTTTGAGCTTTGGCAGGCTTTAGTGTAGCTAGTTGTTAGAGTTTTTTCGGACGCAATTCATTTAATTATTGCTTCCACTCTGGTGGGTGATCGTCACTGCAGATACTACATGGAGATGGTATGCATATCTTCAAATGATGCCTTATTGATTACAATGTGTTGGGTGTGTTGGTGTGTTCAAAACCGTTCCATTGACACTTGGAGATTAAGTGTTAATGACATGTTTTCAGTTGGCGACAACAAAGGCATTCCTTGGTTGGCAAACTTCAGAGTTGTGACAGTGATTGATTCATTTCATTTTTGGGATGTCATGAAGGGATATACTAAGATTTATGTGTTATGGTTGAGCAGGGTATTTTTCCATTGCCCAAGATTGTGATTGGCAATGAGTTCGTTGATATGGTCTTCTTTGAGTTGCCTTGGTAGGATATATTTCAGGGCATTATTTCAGTCTTCGTATTTCAGATGGGCTTTGATGATGTTTACTTTTGGGGGTTCCAAGATAGGGGAGCGCAGTTTGGGCACAATGGTTTGACTATTATGATCATAGTGGCGTAGCGTCAGCATGGTGGCACTTTTTTGAGGCTAACTTGGAACCTTGGGATCATGCTGGTTTGCAGTTCAACAATTGCTAGGGATGAGGGAGCCAATGTTGGCTTACTAGAGTTTACTTCTATGGTATTTCAGCTTGGCTCTTTCGAAGAGCAGTTCCCTAAGAAGATGACTGAGTTTGTGCAGTATTTAGTTGCTCTTCTTACATGAGGTTTTCAAGAGGTTTTGATTTGGGCACCTTGCAAGAAAGTGTCTTCAGTAGATGGTGCTACAGATTTCCTAGGTTGACTTGGGACCCTGGAATCATTCGTGGTTTCAGTTTGGTTCAGTCTATTGATTGTGGGGTTGTGATGGCATTGCTTGAAAGATCCCAAGCCAATCTGGGATGGTTTTTTTCTGATCTATTTATAACTGCAGACTGATGTTTTGTGTTTGATTGCAAGTGTTTTCTTGAAGAATGCCAATATTCAATTCTTTGGAACTCAATATACAGAAATATAATGGACTGATAATAAATCCAGAATTCTGATTATTGATACAGCAATAAAATAATTTCAGAATTAATGAATCTAATTCATCATAACATCTAGTTGCATACCAGAAGTCCAACACTCTATTCCAGGAGGTGGTTTTATTGACAATCGTGAGTAAATCACTATGTAAGTGCTTCCAAGGAGGTCCAATGACTCCAATGAAGTTTATTTGCATCAACCATAATTACCAAAAACAAATATATTGGAACTACTAAGAAATGTGCTTGGCCTGTAGGGAAGATTATTGACTTAATCAAGTTTTCCTCAAAGAATTACTGGTCTGGTCCACATACGCCTCCTGTAGCCTGATGTAACCATCAAATCTTTGTTGATAGGTGTCAACAATGAAGAAAGAAACAAATTCAAACCCTATCCTATGATGTACAGCTGATCCTAGCAACCTAGGACCTGCACAATGGAACGGCCTACTATGGAAGAATATGGCTGCTGAAATTAAAGGTACGGTTGCCTTCTGAAGTCTCCAAACCCTGATCCACCTACAAATAGTTCTCTATATCTGCTGAAATAAGTCTGATCTGAAACACAATTAGGAATTCTACGTGAATCCGTCCACTCTCTGAACTGGGGTTTCATCCAAGTCCATCTACATTCAAGGAGTTTTCGTTCCTCAAGCTGCTTTGCTGCTGAAAGTAATTTGCAGAGCAAAATTTCCAAAATCTGATTGTAAAGTGAATGAATGAATGACAAAAGAATGCCCAACACCTTACTTAAAAAGCCTCCAACCCTAGCCGTACCAAATAAGGTTTCCTTATTCAATAAAAATGAATTTATTAAAAATAAACTCCCATTTAGAGAGTCTGACCCCTTGAGGGTCTTATTCCTCATTAAAATTAAAGCCATCTTTTAAAACAACATTAAGTTGTCTAAGTGGGCGCCAAGGGAGTGCTTTATGACTTAGTTTAACTTTATAAATCCTTCTTATAAAGTCACTTTAAAATATTTCTAATTTTAGCATAAAAGTGACTTTATGATAAAATAACATAAAGTACTTATAAAATAAGCCATCCAAGCTTAGGAAATGGTTAAGTGTAAAACCCCTTGCTAGTGTTGGCATCTCCTAACCATAAGATTTGTCTACGGAGATGGAAATAGACAGATCTCTGCAACTGAGTGATCTACTCAGAAAGTGGGGACATTACATTGCTTGAGGACAAGCAATCTTTGGGAAGGGAGGACTATAATGTCCCCTTCTTGCACCTAATCAATTGATGAGTTCCATTAGCCTATTCCAGAGTTCCTATAGGCTAAGTGGTGTTGATTAAGGGACTTAGAGCCAGTATGGGCTCTATGGTGGTTTTTGGTGCTTTCTAGCAGGACTTTCTATTTTTAGCAGTTGCCAATTTAAGTACTTACTATTTATAGTAAGTCACAACGTATCTCAGTTTTATGCCAATTTGATGTTTGGGAGTACTTACTATTTTTAGCAATTGCTATTTATAGTAAGTGTATTTTTGGCAACTAGCCCAGGCCTATGTTACTCCAACTGTGTTTATTTATTGTTTTGGCATTGGTGAGTCTAAGGTTGATTAAAATAATGTTGTACTTTTTCGTCACTTAAGTTATTTTTATAGTCATTTTATAACTTAAGTGAGGGTCTTGGGGTCATCAGAAAAGTACCTTGTCACACCTACTTGATTAAAGTTTTTTTTTAAAAGGCCAAATATGAAGCCTCAAACGGTGGACGCCACCCTAGAGAAATATAAGGGATTTTTAAATAAAATAAAAGGGCTCATGAGGGGGGCATGGGAGTCTTGGAGGGAAAATAATTCAAAAAAGGTTGCCCTAATTTCCCTCTCACTTCTATAAAGCAACATTTTGGCTCTCATTTGTTCATCTTTCATTTGGCAACATAACAGGATGTTGTTGGAATGCTTTCAGGGTTCTATTGTTGTGTGTTGAGGACAACAAACCCTCACTGTTTGGAGCTGGTTTCGTTAGTGAGAGATCCAACCTAGCCGGATAGGAGTGATTCTATTTCAAGGATCACCTTGGGTGTCAATAGAGTTCTGATTTGCAATCTTTTGGTGGTGGAATGATGAAGATTTTTGTGGATTTTTGACGTGGGTTTGAAGTTTTTGGAGTGCTTGATCTTTGGCTTCATTTTGGTGGTGATTGGAGGTGTTTTGGAGCTTTTTCTGAGGTCTGATTTGCATTTCCAGAATTCTGGAAACTCTCTTTTTGACAGTGGCTGAAGGTGAAATCCGTTCATAACTCTATGCACGCTTGGTCAATCATTCAGGGTACCGGTTCATTGGATTCCTCTTGCTTGGGCACCACATTTCAAGTATTTACTTGAATTTATTGATGAAGCAGTGATTTTTGGAGACAAGTCACCCTCCTAGGAGTCATGCCAATTTGGGTTTGTTGGAAACTTGGGTCTACTACTACAGAGGTCTGAAATCTACCTATTGGAGGTTGTTTTTGCTGTTCTTTGCAGTGACCAGGTCTTGGTTGAGTTCATGTGTGTAAATGCTCACTCTATGGTGAAAGCTTGCATTGCATGGTGAATAAATATGACTGTATTGACTCCTATTAGGTCTGCAACTCATTTGTATCAGGTCTGAAATATATTTCTTTAAGTCTGGAAATACATTAGTCTTCATTGCTATCATGAGTTATGAATCGATTTGAAAACAAAACCATTTCATTGTATTTTTTGTTCATGCATTATTTCCTATGCAAACTTTATTATGATGCAAACATGTGAAAACAAACAAACAAACACATCAGATAGCAAACAAAATAAAAAAAAATCAGGGTGTTTGTTACACGAACTTGGATATCATGAGGTTGAATGACTTGGGAGAAACTCTAAACCAAGAGCTTCATCATCAGGGCGTGCAACCCTCTAGCATAGCTCTATTTGTAGTAGCAAGAGTCATTGGCTACGTTCAATTTTTTGGAACTTTGTACTTAGTTTATAGGTTGGCTTTGTACAAACTATATTGTAATTGAAATTTTATAAACTATAACCATCTAGTTATTATTTATGCACTATGAATTTTGCTTTGTGCAATACAATGTAATCAATGATATGAATATAAACAACAAAATCCTATTTTCTACAATTCATGTGTTAAACTCTCTATTTTGTTTGCTCTCTATATCTCTATGCTATGGAAATGCCCTTAAATTTCAAAAAAAGCAATGTCCTTGTGAAGGACACACAAGTAACTTTTGGTACTCAAGAGAGACCCTAGGCGAACCCAATGGGGAACTAGTTTGGGACCCAAGCCCAAACCATACCCATTGGGGTATGGATGGGATTTCAAAGGAACCCAGTAACATAGAATATTACAATTGAAATTTTGAAAAGCTTATCTCAATCCCAATGATTCACAAGATGGTAGGATTCTAGCTCTAATACCACTAAAATGTCCCTAAATAGATTTATGAAACTCCCTGATTTTTCTTTTTGATGTTTTCAATGATACTAGAATATAACAGCCAATATTTAGTTCTAAAAATATAATTTTCTGATTTCCAAAATAAATCCTAGCTGCCACAAATTTAGAACAAACCCTATGTCGGTGGAAAATGGCTTAAAACCTATGTTCCACCGAGTCTCCGAGATGGGGGGACGGCGGGACGAGTTTCGGGGACGGCAATTTTTTGAGGGGATTTTAGGGGACAGGGGGACGGCTATATAGTATATATATAGATATAGATATAGATAGATAGATAGATAGATAGATAAATTTTAAAAATATAGGGAAATTTGAATTTCAAATATTCATATGAGTAATGATAATCATAACAATGAACATTCATAAAGTTGCAAATGTAATCACCAATCATATTGACATATGCATCATAGAATCGAATTATCGAACTAATTAATACTACAACTACCTAATTGCTTCCATGGACCATAATTCACGTCAAATAGTCAATGTGCATATGATATAAAAAATTTTAAATAATAAAATGCCCAAAAGGCTACAAGTTTGTACTACAAATGTCAAAATGACAAAGTCACAAGTGTCCAAAACATAGTAATAGAAAGTATGATGGCTGCCGCTACTTGGCATCTGCCAACATTGCATCAAAATCAGACTAAAAGTTTGAGTCATTGTCACTGTGAGGGGCTGGCTCATCTAATGGAACTCCAACCAATACCTCTTTCACTTCTCTTGCTGGTTGCTGCCTTAATGCTCTCTTTTTTTCCTCCTAAATGCTGGTTTTTCTTTTCCAACAGCTCCTTCAAACCCTCCTCTTTCTCTTCTCACTTTTTCTTTTCGCTGCAATATTTTTTTGGCAAGTTAAAATGAGGTCAAATGAAGGTAAGAAGATGTTTTAAGTGGCCATATTAGGGTTGGGAGGACATAGGGTCCACAAAGGAAAGAATTTAAAAAAAAAAATTTAAAATTACCTTCTTTGTTTGTGTTTAAATTGTTGTTGGGCAAAGGGGGACGGCTGGCTGTCCCCGGGACGGTTAGGGGACGGCTGGCTGTCCCCGGGACGGTTAGGGGACGGCTAGGAGTCCCCTATCCGTCCCTTGGACGGCTGGCCATCCCCCTTTGTGTCCGGGACGTTTCCTCCAATCGGGGACGTCCCCAATTTTCGGGGACTTTTTGGGGACGACTGTCAACCGTCCCCCAGGCATCCCCCGTCCCCGAGACGTTTCCGGGACGAGTATAGGGGGCAAAAACCCAGGGGACGCGTCCCCATGGAACATAGCTTAAAACCCTTCAAAAAAATTGATTTATTTCATGAAAAATCATATTACCTATTTACAATGCCAACATGCAATTTCTAGGAATTTTCATAATTTACTACTCCTTGTACAGTCCCTACAGCCATACAGCTAGGATTTTTTTGTTGTACAGATGGCTATGAATGCTCCTACTTCTGTATGGTTGCTGGGAAAATTAATAATAATTTACCTACTACTGTTTAAACCCTAAAAAATGCAGTATTTAGATTATGCCCTCATCTAAACTGTATGGTGCTAGTCAACTATGCTGCACAACCACCTGGGAAAATGCACAGCAGGCTGGAAATGCTCAAATCTGATTGTTTGAAGCCCTCCTTGCTAGCTGGCATGAGTTTGGCAAGGCTGGAATATCTTGACAACCAAAAAAAAGAATTTTGTTTCCAACTCACACTAGATCACTGTTGGAATATGCTTGAAACCCTAGAAATCTGCAATATTGAAAACAAGGGTTTTTGTCCTTGATTCAATATGATGAATTCCAAGAGGCTTTTCGTCCTCTAGAATTCGAACAGACCAAGGGTATTCGTCCTTGGATTCCCTAAATTGAACAATTGCTCGAATTTAAAAGTAGTATGCAAAATGATAGCTTGAATGATGATCCCCAAATGAAGATAGGCGGCCTTGATATACCCTTTTCGAATCGGACCCTTGAGTCCTAAATTTCCCTCCAAGTATTTAAAAATACTTTTTAATTTTTAATTTTATTTTACTTTAAGTATTTAAAAATCATAGTTGTCACGAGACTGGTACTGGTACTGGTACGAGACACCGGTACCGGTATTTGTACGGGTTTTTTTTTAAATAGGAGACGGGGGTACTTGGAGACGCCATTTTTTTTAATATAAATAAAAATTTAAAATATAAAAAATTTAATAATTTATAGAAAATATGATGACATTGAACTTTCAAAACAAGAGCAGTAGTAAAGTTTAACAATGAACATTAACTTTAAATACACAAATGTCATTGCATCAAAGAGTCAAAGAGTTCATACTTCATATTTCATAATCATAGTTCACATTTTCATTTGACATTTGCATATTTGATATTTAATATTCGATTACATATTGAAATTCAGAAATATTGATATTTTGATAGGCTCATACACAAACAAAAAACAAAAATCAGAAATCTATCATCTACACCAAATCATGATCATCCATGTCAAGGTCTTCAGCTATGATGCTCTCCAAATACTCATCACTCTCTAACTCAAGTTCCTCTGCTGGCAGTAGAATTGGGGGTAAATCACTAAGGCCATCTTACCTAGCGGCGGCGGCTAGAAATCTAGTGTGGCCTTCCTCAGACGTCAACGCAAGCAGCAATGAGCAATGTTATCGCCTGAACCGTGGTCGGGAGTCTTAGTCGCATCAAACCAACACTATACATTATGCTTTAATTTTTAAAGTTTCAAATGTTATAAAAATTTTAGGTTTTTTATGCGGGAGACATCATTTTTTGCAACGAGAGACGGCAGGGTACTCGGGAAACTCTGGCAGAAGTCTCCAAGCAGCAGCAGGCATCTCCAGAGACATCTTCGATACCGGAGACGGATCTCCGAGGGAGGGAGACGCGTCTCCCGGTAACTATGTTAAAAATACTTATATTTTAGTGCCAATGTTTAAAACCACCTTTTATTTTAAATATAGGAATATTATTAAGCTGCCCTTAAATTAGGAATTACTAAGCCCAACTTAAATAATAATTTATTTTAATCTGAAAAGAGGACATGACACCAAGTGACAAGTTGAATCCTTGAATGTGATAACTCCTTTAGATATAGAATAATATGAATTAAATCCAATATAAATTTATAACCCTTTTCCTAATCAAAAATTCCCTGATTGAATTCTTGTATACTGGAATCATTACTAGATTTAAATTACTTCTTTATTTAAGACATTTAAATCATATATTGCAGCTAAAGAAATTGTTCCTTAACTCGCCTAGCTGAGTTTTGCCAAGTTAATGAATTGAAGTCTTTTTCTTAATTTACAGAGTTTTTTCCATTTCACTGAATTCAAGTCTTTGGTTTGCCAAATCCCAAGTTTTCAAACTATGGTTTAACTAATTATAGCCTGCCATGAAACAAGATGGGATTTTGCCTCATATACAATTTGTGAAGAACTATATTCCACGATGTTTTGGGGACGGGGACGGCAGTGGACGCGTTTTCGGGACGTTTCCTAGGGCAACGATTTACTAATCTTGCATTACTGATCACGCGCTTGGCAGTAGAGAATGTGTCTCAGAATTCAGGCGATCCAATCGAGTTGTTCCCTTTCTATTTAAGGAATAACCACAGGTCTTCATCTAGATTCTTTGTCTCAATAGGAGCCCTGTCGTCTCTATCTGTGGAGTGATTCACTATAGATAGAGACGATAGGGCGGGGGCATTTTTAGGGGACGGCAACATACAAAATATATATATATATATATATATGAATTTTTCAAATTTTATTAATATATTATAGAGAGAGAGAGAGAGAGGGGGGGGGAAAGAGAGAGATATGTCAATAAATTAATAATTGATAACAACATTATCAATATGTAAATAAATCGTGAGAGCAGTAGTATAACAGCATAATAAATGTCATTAAAGCATTATAAAATTTATAACAGCGGTCTCAAACATCAATAAAACCATGGTCTATCAATATCCAAATGTCTCAAACATGTATCCAAAAGTCTCAAAGTTCAAACATGAAAATTAAAATACTAAATACAGTAGTCTATGAAATTAAGCCTCATTCTGGCTATGAATATCCAAAGACTCATAACTATCTAACACCAATGCCTTTAGTGCACAAAGTCTTTGTCATATTTGAATGTATATCTAAAATCACAAACATTATACCAACTCCTCTCAGACCAACTCCTATTTTAATTTTGAATTACAGAGCTGCTATTTTTCAATTATTTGAATCAACTGTCTAGTTTCTTTGAATATTGAATAACTGAAATAAAGAAGGATAAAGAATTTTGTGTACTAGAGGCATTGCTGTTAATGGATAAGCTGGTAAACTATTTTTGCATAGTCACGAGATATTAGCAACAGAAATCATGTAGAGTGTCTTCATGTCAAAAATGTCCAAGCTGAATGTCCACAACATGGTGTTTCGAAGCAGGAAATAACAGTTGTATGTAGCTGGAGTTCTTCTAAAGAAGAAAATTGTATAGTTTGCACCAAGGATCTTGCCTAATTCCTCCAGGACTTTTCCAAAACACTTAACATCACAGCAGCAACAACTTCAATCACACTTCATTAATTAGTGGGTGTGTCCCTTCAAGCAGATCAAGTATGCAAGAAGTTCAAAAGATTTTGCTGCTAAATAAAAGGGAACAAACTCTAAAAGGGAACATAAAGAAATGCAAATTCGTCAAAGCGAGATAGCTAAAACAATGGTTGTTTTTATTATGGCTAGTGCAAGAAACCAAGGCATGTCCTAAAGAATTGCTAGAATGGGAAGTGTGACTTGTAATAAGAAATTAAATGGCAGACATCTTATTAAAGAAAACAATAATGAAGAGTCTGTTTTTGTATTTACATAGGAATATATTATTATGAGTATTGTACGTTGATTCTAGAGCTATGAAGCATGTAAGGGTTCAAGGTGCTCGCCAAAAAAGTTAAAAAAAAAATAAAGTCATCCTAGGAGTTAAATTGAAGATTGCAAGTCTCGGGAATCTCATTTATGTTCCTAAAGATGCAACAATCTTTCATCTGGCTATGAGATGGCGAAGCAGACAAGATGAATGATGGAATGGATTACTAGTACTCCAAAAAGAAAACAAAGACTTGTCGAGACTCATTATTGTTCCAATTAATCAGAAGGTTATGGTGGTTTATGGTGGTGGCTTGTAGATCATCTGACACTCTGTAGCATTGCTGATTTCACCACTTGAATTTTGCATACCTTGACTTTTTCAATAAGAGAAGCTTGGTTCTTCAATCACTAAATACTAAATGGAATGAAGAGAAACCTTGTGAATATTGCTTAGCTTGAAAGGAGAGAAGTTAGATGTTTGAAAAGTCCATGGAGCAAACCAAGCATCTTGTGCATCTTATTCATAATGACATCTATGGGAAACCAAATTAATATTATACTGCTTCCACTAATGAGTTTCTAGAAGGATTTGAGTGAATTTCCTTAAGGAAAAAGCTGAGGCATTTGATGCAATCAAGAGTTTCAATGTGATGGTGGAGAGCTTCAATGGGTGGAAGATAAAGATTTGCAGAAACAAAAAATGGTGGTGAATGTCTCAGATTTATTTTAAAAACTTTGCAAAGTGGAATGCATCACAAGAAGATTTATTTCCTTTAACTTCACAGTTGAATGTAGCATCTGAAAGTTTAAAACAATGATAATGGAGGCAGCTAAAAATATGTTGAAAGAAAAAGGTCTTCCAAATGCTTTTTGGGGAGAGGCGGAGAGTACAGCAATGATCTTACTAAATCAAAATCATATAAAGAGAATAAAAAATGTCACACTTGGAGAGGCTTGGTCTGACTAGAAGCCATTGCTAAAACATCTTGAGGTACTTGGCTGTCCTGTGTATAAACTCATTCCTAAGGAGAAAAGACTGGCTTGACCAATTATTGCAGGAAATATATCTTTGTTGGATATGGCACAATGATAGCGGGATACAGCTTGTCTGATCTAAAAAGCAAAAGATGATAACAGTTCAAAATGACTCAGAACTCTGAAGTGACAATAGGTGAAAAGTTGGAAAAAACACTTAGATAGCAAATAAGAAAGTTAAAAGTGGTATTATGTCAATTTTGGGGACATAAAATTGAATGAATTTGGATGAAACTATGAAGACTAGAACTGCTCTAAACAAGAAAACAGATTCCAACTTTCTGGCCTGAATTAAAGCATTGATGGGTTTGAATGCTATAAATGCAACAAGTTCAAAGAAACTCAAGGTGAAGAGATTTTGCAACAGGCAATTAAGATGTAGGATGACACCCTGATACGAGATGACATTGGAGCACTTACCATGTTGAAAAGACAAAATCCATAGTTGGTAAGTGGATTTATAAAACAAAGTGCAAAAAATTGCACCATTGACAACCATAAGGCTAGACTTGCAGCCAATGGATACAATCAAATAGGAGATTATCAAAGGAAACATGCATCTCCACTTTAGAAAGAGTGATTATTCAGTTGGCCGTAGCTAAAGCAATTCAATTTTGTAGGAAGATCTACCAGATGATCAAAATTTTCTTCCTAATCGTGACTTGGAACAGGAAGCACAACAACACAGCCACATAGATTTAAAATTTTAAAGTGATAAGGAAGAAAAGGTTTGTAATTGGCCAAGCCTTTAAATAGCTTGAAGTAGGCTCCATATGCCAAGACCAGAAACTATCTCATAGACAAGCAATTTGTCAAGATAGCTTTGGGTTAATGCAGCTTCCACTGGTTAGAGCAATATCAAAAAAGTTGTGACATTTAATGTGTGATTAACTAGGAGGAATCAGTCTGTCATGCCCACACAAGTATAAACAAATTCATCAGGAAGAAGAGATAAGATAGAGGAAACAAGTCAATAAATTTGGCAAGCCAAGATCCACTGGCAACTATGTTCACAAAACATTTTTCTTCTGTATTTAAGCCAGCGATTGCTGTTTAGTGTAATGTCCCCTCTTCAAAATGGAACTCGAGCTCCCGAAATTCCATTACTAAACAAATATTGGCAGGATGTACTTACAGATACATTTTATTAAAATTGTTGTATTCTCTGAGTTTTGCAGAGCAAACAGCAGATGAATCAGATAACAGTGGGCTCTCCTCGGCAGTTATTACCAGGATTTTTCAGTCCTCATCTTGGCATATGCAAATCTGTAGAACATTTCCCACTCCTCAACTATCAAGTTTTCTTAAAATTAATCACAGCATTCATGGGAGTTGCCACCACACACAGCTCTTCAATGAAATTGCAATTTTATGAAATAAGAAGGAATCGGCAAATGAGAAGACAAATCGCAGTATTTAAGGTGGCCATTTCCAAAAGGGGTTAATTAATATAATAAACTGAAAACTATAATTGAAGTTTATTTTCAATAATATCAAGTGGCATGTGAAGAGTTGTGCCTATTGGAGGAAAAAGGTATTTAAGAGAGACCAAGCAAGGAGGAGTACCATTGATAAATATTTTATTTCACTAATTTCTACTCCTTGTAGAGCATGGAACTACAGTTCAATAAACCTAAGGACGAAAAACTTTCTAGGTCTGGAATTGGAAGACGAAAAACCACTAGATCTGGAATTGGAGGATGAAAACCCACAATTCCTTAAAGTGATCTTGCATGGAGGTCACCATTGTGCAAATTTGATTAATTACAATTTGAATTAAAATATCCTTTCATCTAGTAGCAGGTCATGGCATTCTAAGATGGATATCAGGCAAATTTGGAGGCATTTCATTAAGAAGTAGATTGCTGTAGACTTGAAGATTAATTAGCAGCCACTGCCAAAGATAAATTCGGGCTTTTCTGAGCTATATTCTAAACATTGTATCTGAATTAGATAGTAAACTATTAAACTGCAATTTCTGAGCTGATTTTATATTTATGTTTAATTGTGCAAAGTTGCAAACTATTATTGTGAGCTAGGGTTTATGATGTTTAAAAAAAATGGATATCAAATTTAGTCCAATAATAGCATTACGAGGGGCATTGGAAATAGTGGTTGTAGGATATCAACACGTACGATAACCATTGTCTGATAATTTTGGGGTATCAACATTAGCATTTGAATTATAATATTTTTGTCTATATGAGTTAAATATAGAAGATTGAAAAGCACGTACAAAGGAGATGGGAATTGTTCTCTTTTGTTTGTTTGACGATTGCTGGATATTCAAAGTTTGTTTTAATGTCTACATATTTCAGCATTTTACTTGAACAATGGATTAGACAAGATTTTACCAATCTTGTGTACTGCTGCTACATTTCTGCTAGTTTCTTTCATCCTATGCAATCCAGGCAAGAGTTAGGTAACCCTAACTATGAAAGCTAATTCTCTTATATGAAGTGCCCAAGGTTGATTTTATATTCTAAGCTAAGTTTCAAGTTTGGGTTCAGATTCAGGTTTCGGTATGGGGTTTTAGATAGGCTGGTAACAGCAAAAAAAGGGTGGGGTTGGGTATGTTTTAGGTACATCTGTACAGAAAAAACATATAAAAAATCATCAATATATACATATTTTTAATTTTATCCTAAAAACAGGAATTAAGTTCAGATAACCTATATATACATGTTTTAAGTTGTTTTACTTTTAAGGTCCAATTTAGGGTTTAGTCTTAGGTTTTCAGGTTGACAGTTAACCTATGAAAACCAAAAATCAAAAACAAAAAAGAAATGTGTTGTACCCAAACCAAATTTTTTGCTTCATTAAGGCTTTTTGCTTAGAATGGTCTAAACCTTGTCAAAATGATGTCAAAACATAGTTTTTGGGAAAATCAAGTATGGGCTTTGAGTCAGTGTGTTGCCACAAAGATACTAGCAAAATTTGAAAAAATTGAAAATTAGGGTTTTTGGACCCCTATTTTTAGGTCGAAAACCCTAAAAAATTGAAACTTGTCAGAATTGGCTGAAAATTGTTTTGATTGGCTTATTTTGCTTCACGATCACAATGGTGAAGTCAAATTAAGTTAAAACTCAGTTTAAGCCTGGTGGGTAGTTTTCGTTTTTTTCAAGTGAAAAGTTAGGTTTTCTGAGCTCTTCAATGGCAGATGACCAGGTGTTAAGTGTCAAAAGCTAAGCTCAAAACACTTCGAGGATGTTTCTATGGCAAGTTTTGTCTGAAAAGATACTTTGTCTCAGAGGGGTTTTTCGACAAGGTGAAAATGCTGGAAAAATAGCTAACTCTGGATGCAAAAGTGCACCTCTCAGCCAAGGGCGCCCTTGATTCTGGAGGCCTAGATCAACTTTTTCAGACTTGTCTCTTCCAAGATGACTTCTCCAGAATCCTATCACCTTTGCGATGAGGCAGCTAGCCAGTCCAATGGATCTCTCTATCACCTAAAACTGGAGATTGAACGCAAACGAGGGAAATGAAAAAATGACTTAATTCTAGAGTGAAAAGCACGCCTCTCAGCCAAGGGCGCCCATCTTTTTGGAGCTTCAGATGAAGTTTTCTGTTCAAGTGACACCTAGGAGGTTTGTTTCAGTTTTGATATGGCTTCGTAACGCATCTGTCAACAAGTGAATCAGAGTTGTCGAGTTGCTAGTACCAGAGGTCAAACTTGGGGTTCTAGCTATGGTCAGAAATGTTCAAAAACAGCAAAAGCGCCCCTAAAGACCAAGGGCGCCCAAGGTTTTGATGCCTTGAATTCAGTCTGTTTGATGGTTTCAAGTGCTCATCCTATCTGTGTTGGTTTCAGCTTTCCGTTGCATATCTCAGTCGGGTCAGATTACTTCTCAACAGCCTGTAGTCGGAGGTTTAGTGGATTTTAGCTAGTTTGAGAAATGGCCAAGTCCAGGAGGAAAAGCACCCCTGGAGGCCAAGGGCACCCATGTTGTTAAGCTGTCAAACGATGTTTTTACGAGAAGTGCTCTCCAAGAGCTCTTGTTCAAAATCCAGCCAGCTCCGCAATGAGCCAATCAACTAGTTCTGAGGTTTTGCCGGACACTGGGAAACGCAAAGTGAAGTAAGGTCAAAATCACTGTGAAAATGATGGAAAATGCATTCCATCGAAAATTTCCCAAGTCTGAGGTCAAAAGCGCCCCTGAAGGCCAGGCGCACCCTACTTTTTGAGACCTCAGATGGATGAATTAGGGTTTGTCACCTCAAAGAGTCTTTTGTTAGATTTGATCCTGCTCTTCAACGAAACTGTCAGCCAATCAATCTGACATGTCAGTCAATCAGAATCAGTGGTCAAACGTGAGCTCCGGTGAGGTTTTCAAATTCAATTTTTTAGAAAAATGGCTGTCTAGAAAGAGGCACCTAAAGTCAAAGGTTGACTTTTTGAACTCAAGAAAAGTGGTGCGCATGAGAGGTGGTTTCAATTAACTAAAATTAACTCTTCAATTAACTGTTTTAAAAGTCAACTTCTTCTAAACCTATTTTTAGTCTGTAACTGAGTAGATCAGCATGCATGCGCCAGTTAACTGAACTATTGAAGGTGGCGTCCTAATTAGGGCATATTCATCATTCAATTAACTGATTTTAAAGCCAATTATAGGCCATGCGTGGGTTTTGAAGGTTCAGTTAGAGTTCAAGTGCACTTTCCAAGGCTGTGCATGCATTTGACATGCCTTTAAGGATAAATTCTTATATATTTTGCATATGGCGTCCATTATTTATCATAATGAGTTGATTAAAAACGTCTTTCTTGAGCATAAAAATGATCTGAAGGTGCTACGGGTGTCAGAATTCAATGTTCTTCGTAGCTACAGATTCAAAATGTTCAAAGGAAGAATATTTCAGACTTTGTTTTCCATTTGCATGCAGGTTTCATCAGATCCATTTCAAGCGTAGGCGAATTTTTACAAAAGAAGATTTAAACAAAACACAAAACTTATTTCTTCTATTCTCGTCTTAGGTATTCTTTGCATGTCAAAGAAAACGGCAAAATCTTCAGAAATGCATCATCTGGGTTCGTGTATTTCAGCATCAATGACAATACCCATGTCTTAGATTATTTTGTGAAAATTGCCCCACTGCCTCTATTCTAGAGCACTGTGCTTTTTTCCAGAATTTTCTTTGCATGTGGGCCTAAAACACATTTTTTTGCAAATCTGTCAATCTGGGTTGTCTTAGAATTCAATTATACACAAAACCCATGTTCCAATTTTTTGCAGGAAAAATTGCCCCTAGTGCCCCTAACTGCCAATTCAAATCTCAATTGAAAACCATTTGCATGTAGGCCTAAAATCTCGTTTTTTTCACAATTTTGTCGATTTAGGTTGTCTTAGAATTCATTTTTGCACAAAACCCATAGCTCAAAATTTTTCTACTTGCTATTTTTAACCTATCCCCGAGCTTTTTCAGCCTTTTCTAAAGTTGTCCGAACATACCCAACTTTACAGTCTATAATCTAGTTTTTCATAATGCAATACAATCCCATAGATTACAAGGCCAAACAGGTCTTTGTTCATGATTTTCTGAAAACTACCGATACTAACTTGGGTCATGTTTATCCTATCATCAATTTGAGTACATTGGAGGGTACTAGCAGCACTACAGTCAGAAACCTTGAGCGTTCGGGGATACTTGCAGCAGCATCGATTCCCATCTCGGTCTTCAATCTAGAGTTTGTAATCGCTTGCATCAAGCATTATGACTCATCTACCAGACAAATCAAGTCAGTCGATGGAAGGGTCGTTTGTAGCCTCAAACCGAGGGACATTGAGAAATGATTTTCTATCCCTCCACGTTCAGATCACTTTACAGTATCCATTCCAAATTGTGACAAGATATGGGAAGAGGACAAGGATAGATCACAAAAGAAAGTAGCTCAGCGATGGTTAAAAGTTCAGAAAACCAACCTGCCGAAGAAAGTTGGGCGTGGTGAGTTCAAGGACGAGATTGCCATTTTAATAACTTTACTCAACTGAGTATCAAGTCAAGAAGATGCAAGCGTTTTTTGACCATGGATGTTCTACCTCATCTCTCGAGCCATTGATAAGAAAGAAACCTTTGATTGGGCAATGTCTATCGTGAGTGTCTTCACCAGCAGATTACAGAGTTCTTGAGAAAGCACGAATTTCATATGGTGACTTTTCTAGTTTACTTGGTTGCGTTTCAAGGCAGCTTTAGACTATTAAAGACTCATGGAGTTCTTGGCATTTAGCGAGTGCACAAATACTACTCTCAATTAGAGTTTTCGAAAGCTGAACAGAACTTTAAGGCGGTGAATGATCACTTTCTTATGAGGACAGTAAGGGATTTAGACAACGAGATGCATGTTAGAATTTCCTCAAAGGCCAAATCAGCGATAGAAAGTTGGGTGGATTGGTTCATCCAATTCCCTACTTTCACGTATATCCATGTGTATGGTTACATAGGAGAGCCTCTGATGCTACCGAGGTACCCGACGGACAAAGTCCTTTTCATGGAGCTTATGAGACAAGCACACGAGGTTCACACTTTCCTTCACAATCGACACAAGCCAGCTTTCACCTTTCCTTTCGGATTGGGTATCTACAAGTGTAAGACAACTCTTGATTGCAAGCTAATGGCGAATGAGTTAGAGAAACTTCGGCTCGAGTGTTTTCCTCAGAGGCGTACCTATGATCCGTTGGGTCATTATTCAGCAAGGTTGGAGCAAAGGATTTCACATTCGGCAATGCTTGAGGACTTCTGGGTCAATTGTGAGGATGATTTTGAGGTGCGTCGACGTCATTATTGTAGGCTTACTCTCCCACAGATTGTTGATTTCCTGTCAAAAGATGTGGAGGGTTTGTCTGATGATGATGGAGAAGTGCTCCTCAATTCGTTCATTAAAGACCAAGTCGCTTGCCAGCCACTTCACCAACCTGATTGGTATGTTCCAGTGAATACTTCAAAAAAGGATTTGTCCAGATCAGTTATTAAAACGAGCATGTACTTCCTTGAGAGCAAGCGGAAGCAAAGGGTAATTCCAGTCACAGAGCCGCCAGTAGGGGTTTCTTCATTACCTTATACTTCTAGGACGAAGCCTCGAGTCAAAGTTATCTTGAAGCCGCCTGAGGGAGTCAAGGTTGGGGCGAATTCAAAAGGGAAGAGCATCACCAAGCGGAAACAAGTTGAGAGAGAGCCAGTAGTTCTAGTGGAACCAGTAGTACAGACTGAGGTTGGTTCGTCATCTCCAGGTCCACCTTTTTCACCACACTCATCTCTTATGGACATTGATTCGGAGCCTAAGTCTCCAGTACATGAGACCTTCATGCCAGTTGATCCGCCAGTGGTTGACACAGCAAGAGCAGCTCCTCTTCAAGAGAACAACGTGAATCTTTCATCCTGGCTCAAGAGGTCATTGAGTAGACAAAGGCGTATGCCTTCATATGAGCTTGACTTGTCCAAGTTTGGTGATCCTTATTAGGACAGGTTGAATAAGAGGGCCAAGAAGCAGGTCAACATTGAGAAGAATCTTGAAGCAGAACTCATCATAGAAGTTGCTACACCTCCAAAAGGCAAGAACCTAGATGAGGTTGATGTTGGTGACTTTACCTTCGTCAAAGAAAATCTAGTTAAGAGTACTCGACACACCGATGTGAGCCTATTCAAGGTCGTCGCGAGTAATCTGGAGGAGCGTGTCATGAAAGACGGTGAAGATAAGGCAGCCCTCAAGGCTGAAGTCAAGCAACTCCGACAATACATCTTGAGTTTGCTTCATGGAAATGCAGGGCAGGCACCTTTACTCCCACAGCTTCGAGAGACAGTTGCAGATCAGCAGAGGATTCGTTACTTGATTAATCGAGGAAAGCTTTTAGATACCTAGATTAAGGACTTCATCGTTGTTGGTCGACATCTCCTTACAGAGTTGTATCAGTTGAGGGTTGACGCACATAGTCTTTGACAGAGGATTCAAGAGCTCGAGATATTCATAGCAAAGCGTAGGCCAAAGGATCCGATTCTCATCTCTTAGCTTGCAGTTGCCTATGACGCAGGCAGCGGAAGATAAAAAGAAGGTTTTCACTTGGAGAGAATTGTATCTTTGCAAAGTGGAAACATATGACAAAATCTCTGCTAAGATGGCCACACTTCAAGAGAAGGTTGCTTCAACTCTTCGATTGATCAATGAGTTCATCACTCAGATCCCATGCCATTATCGATGTGAAGATGGTACATATGTTGAGTTGGAAGCAGTTCAACTTCAGGTTGAGTTCGAAGAGCTAATTCGTGATAACCTAGGTGGAGATCCTGAGGCGTCTAAGTTGTAGGAGTTCTCAATGTTGACTATTAGTTTTAAGAAGGTGACTACAGAGGTTAGAGACAGTCAGAGGGCGATCCAGGAAGGAGACAAAGAGTTAGACAGGCGGTTCATCATCATGGACAGCATCAAAGTGCCAGATGATGATATGATCAACAAATTCCTGGACGAGGTGATAAATAGAAAGGGCTTGTAGTAGATGCCCAGTTGGATCCTACTGTTATTTACGAGGATGGGTCAGAAGCAACAATTAACTCAACGTCATTTCTTGAGTTTTCCTTGTTAATATCAAGCACGCCTATCTCATTCTTGGAGATTTCTTCGCAGGAGGATGGACTTTTAATTAGTGCCAGTTAACTGATGTTAGTTATCAGTTAGCTTTATTTTCAATAAGGACGTGCATGCTGCACATGTCCAATGAGTCTTGTTTGTATCGGTTAACTGATGGTAGCTTTCCAGTTAACTGTATAGTTTCTTTTATTTAAACTTAGAAAATAAAATCTTGCATGCTCGCAAGACTCTAGTTGACTCAAGGTGATTTTAGGGTTGCCTACACCTTTAATGTCTATAAATAAGAGCATTCAGCTCATTTGTAAATAACTTTTGCACGTGATAGCAATAAATGTTAAGCCTACCTTGCCTGTAATATTGTTATTCTGTATTTGTTCATGAGTGATTACTATATTAATAAATAGATGAGCCCACCTTGCCTTCATGTTATTATTATGGTGTTTATTCAATCGTAGTTAAATGGGGTTGCTAGTTTGATCGTTTGTTGTATGCGTGTTTCGCTAATACAATTTGTTGTCCTAGTTGTTTACCTTTTTGTTTGTTTATAATAAGCCTATTCAGAAGAGCAAATAGTTGAGCCCACCTTGCCTTCACGTTGCTAATCTGTACTCAAAGCTTATCGTTCGATGTGTGTAGTAGTAAACCTATTCAGCCAAGCAGATAGTTGAGCCTACCTTGCCTTCATGTTGTGAAGTTGTACCCGGTTTACCTTATATTTGTTTGTTTTAATAAACTTCTTCCCAGCCAAGCAAATAGTTGAGCCCACCTTGCCTTCACATTGTGAATTTGTACCTGAAGTTTATCGTGTAACACATTCCTATTCCGCTTCCTTATGCTCTGTTTTCTTAAGGAGATTTGATAGTTTAAAGCTTTAGTTTTTAGTTGTAGTTAAGACCTACGAAACTAAAGAAAACCCTTAGCTGCAACGTCCTTGGTTTCCTTAACCTTGTGCCTCTTTCAGCTGAGTCGAAAAAGATAGGTTTAGATTACTTTACTTTAGAAACGCATATCAGCAAAAGAGGGAGCTTCCCCTCCTAACTTGAAGAGCAATCATCGCGTACTGTGCATATTTGTCCATACCAACTCAAACTCCAGAGGTGCTAATTGTTACGCCAACAATTTTGCGATAGCAATATATGTTGAGCCTACCTTGCCTGTGATATTGTTATTCTGTATATGTTCATGAGTGATTACTATATTAATAAATAGATGAGCCCACCTTGCCTTCATGTTATTATTATGGTGTTTATTCAATCGTAGTTAAATGGGGTTGCTAGTTTGATCGTTTGTTGTATGCATGTTTCGCTAATACAATTTGTTGTCCTAGTTGCTTACCTTTTTGTTTGTTTATAATAAGCCTATTCAGAAGAGCAAATAGTTGAGCCCACCTTGCCTTCATGTTGTGAATCTGTACTTGAAGTTTATCGTGTAACACATTCCTGCTTCGTTTCCTCATGCTCCGTTTTCTTGAGGAGATTGGATAGTTTAAAGCTTTAGTTTTTAGTTGTAGTTGAGACCTGCGAAACCAGAGAAAACCCTTAGCTGCAACGTCCTTGGTTTCCTTAACCTTGTGCCTCTTCCAGCTGAGTCGAAAAAGATAGGTTTAGATTACTTTACTTTAGAAACGCATATCAACAAAAGAGGGAGCTTTCCCTCCTAATTTGAAGAGCAGTCATCACATACTGTGCATAGCTGTCTGTACCAACTCGCACTCCAGAGGTGCTAATTGTTATGCCAACAAAATGAAAGAAAATCACTATAGGCCCTACCTGTACTCAGAGTGACCAACCCAAACTTGAACCCAGAATTAGCCATGAATCTAAAGGGCATAACAGCAATCCTCAGCATTTATCAAGGAAACTTTCTGAAAGTCAATGATGCTTTTATTGAACTCTTAGAAGCATTGGGCAAGGAGGCCTATAGAACAGGCAAGTATTATGATATCATGTCAATTTTGGAAATAAAAATGGACATAAAATATGTCACAATATAATTTTCAGTTACAATATAAACACAAAATATACGATATATTTTTTAGCTATGATTAGTTTAATTAATATAATATTTCTAATAATGTTAAGTACTGTAATATCTTTATTATAATGATTATCCGATTTAAGTTTCTTATAATAGCATTAGTATACTGTATATCAATAAACTATCTTTTCTCCTATTAATTTTTTTATTTTTTATTTTCTTTTATTGAATTTTCTTTCTAATACTGGTTTTATTTGTCTCTAAGTTTTTCTCTCTCCCTTTGACACTTGTTTCCCACTCCTCTCCTTCCCCTCCTTTTCTTTTAAATAGTCAAAGTCTGCAATATATTTCAAGTTTCTTACTCCTTGGATAATGGATCGAGTGTGATCCAAAACATTGATGCAAAAATGTCACACACAGTTAAAGCCAGAAGCACTCTTGAATCACCAAACACATTGCTAAATGGAATTACCACATGTACAAATGATGGGATATTTCAAATGAGATAATATTGATTTGATCTTGATCCCAAGAACTACTTCTAGTATTCATTGTTATACCTTGCCATCAGATACATGACATTGACCTTTGAAGATATCCCAAAATAGTAATTCTATACAGATATAGGGAAATCTCAATAATTGCTAACAATTCAACAACACTTGTTCTTGTTTCAATTGCTTAATTCTCCTATTATTGCACAGAATTGATCATGTACTTGTGGTTGAAGAAATATATGAATTCCAAACAATTTAGCAACACTCTGTCCTGCTTCAAATGCTTAATTCTCTTATAATGGCAAAAAACTGATCATGTACTCACGGTTGTATAGAATATGCATCTTCACTAATAGATCTAGACACAAATAATTTGAACAGCAGTATAGACATCAAAAGAGCTAATGATCCATCATTTAATCTAATTGCAATTCAAGTAAATTATTTATTCTCTCCCATCCCTGTAATACCTTGCATGCATAAATAGAAGATAATTTTACATTCACAATAATATAAATAAAATTACCTCAACTGGAACAGTGCGGTCCCCTACAACCCTCTTTAAGTATTCCATGTCTTTCCACTTCTTCATTGCGGGCCAATGTGACATGGCACCACTGATTACAACTGGAAGACGAAGTAGAAAGAAGTCACAGAGGAAGGCCTCAAGAGACAACATATGCTTTTTTTCAATTAATTTAAAGCACAGAGATCCATGTGGTAGACCCTTAAGCACCTGTATGAAAATCACAAAGCACCATTAATTATATCATAATGAAAGTAACTTACTCCTAATATAGTGATTATCAGAAACAAAGCAAAAATTTAGAAAACTTTCAAATTTAAAGAGAATAACTCTTGCTCAGAAGTCAACAATCATTAATATCTAACATAAAAAAAAATCACCAGTAGATTATTCAGATCAAGAAGGAACTACACCCCCAAATAGTCAAATACTGCCAGGCAGATAATTTATAAGCAACAGGTAAAAATAATTGATAATATTCGCCATTTACATGTTTCATCTCTAAGGTCCCTGCATACCATGCAAAGAAACTAAATTCATAGAAAGTTTTGAGTAATTTATTTGGAAGTGCTTTTAAGACAATTAGTAGTCTGTTGCATCTATAGGTCTTAACATGCTACACTGCTGCTTGCATTGTCCCATATATCATATATGTCAAAGTAAATTATCCAATTCCTGAGCAGGTGCCTATTGATGATTTTGTTCACACATGAAGTCACTTCATATTTAGCAAACAATACAAACCTTCAAAAACTGAGAATCTTTGTACGATTGAGATGTCCATTCATCTTCATTAGATGTGTCCAAAGTTGTAAATTTCCGTTTCTCCTTATGTGAGCCATGCTCAGTAGAGGATGCAGCCCCTTCCTTCAACAATAATCCAATATCCCCATAAGGCACGAAACTGCCTGCATCATAATTCTGTCTGGAGAAACTTTGGGTTGATCTCTCTTCTGAAACAATTTCGTCTGATTCAACAGCAGCTGGCATACCCGAGTCATTTTTCTTTACAGATGGAGAAACACATGCTGCTTCGTCAATATAATTACTTGTTGAAATTGACCCTCCTTGGAGAAATGATATAGAGGAATTTAAATCAAGACGAAGCAGCGGACCACCCATTATCAAACCCATGTCCAGAATCCGCAAGGCTTCCTCCCTTTTTCCATCACGGTGATATAAAGATGCCATGTGGAGACAAGAAAGGGAATAGGCATCTCGCCAAATTGGCTCA
Source organism: Sequoiadendron giganteum (assembly GCA_007115665.2). Lineage (NCBI taxonomy): Eukaryota > Viridiplantae > Streptophyta > Pinopsida > Cupressales > Cupressaceae > Sequoiadendron > Sequoiadendron giganteum. Next base: position 381,960,599 of record CM021105.1, read on the forward strand.
ACTGAATGCCATGGGGCTGAATGCAACTGTTCCCAAGCCATGTCATGGGCTGCCTCTGCAGCATGAACATCCCCTGTTGCTGCAAGCATCTCTAAAGCAACATATGCAAAGCCTCCTTCCTGGCGTACTTTATTCAAAAGCTCGTCTCTTTGGGTGTCCAAAGCTGGCATCAGTAAAGGCTTATCCATTCAGATTAACACAAGAAGAATATCCTGCAGTCGACCACAGAAAATTGACATTCATATGCCCACAATGTGGCAGAGCTAATTCTTGAATATCAAATGTGGAAACGATTGACTAGACTTGTCTAAACTAATAGATGGTCTACAGAGTTTCTGCTACACAACATTGATTTTCTCTATATCACTCCATTAAAAAACGTCTTTTTTTTTCTTTTTTATTAGCAATATAGATGAAGTTTACCTGCCAATACATGCTTAGGCACAATCTCAAACATGGAAACTCTTGACTAGACTTGTCTAGTTTGCAAGCCATTTACAGATTTTCTGCTACCAAACATTGATTTTCTCTGTATCTCTCCATTAACAAACATTTAATTTTGGCCTTTTATTGGCATTACTTGTGGCTTTAAATTGAATATTTGATGAAGTTTACCTGCAAATACTTTTCAGGTACATGATTCAGGCACATTTTAGCATGGAATTGATATCGCTGGCCCTGAACAAAGAGCCAGGAGCTATGACTGAGGATAATAAATACCACCTTCAATGCCTGTCAAAGACCATTAAAGCCATTAGTAAGCCTCCATAATATTTTCATATTTAAAATATTAGACTGCGCTAAAGAATTTTAAAACAAGACAAGTTAATGAAAGTTTTCTTCAATAAATCCATCTACTTTAGCAACTGTACTGAATTTTCACTACAATGGCAAAAATTCCATTTTTGCTGTAGTATTTTGTTTGTTCTTGCTCACCACTAAGCATTTTGAAGCCTTTGGAGGCTTGGAGAATCCCTAGCGGTTGATTTCCTTTACTCTAACAACATGCAGAGTTTTGCTATCTGACGACAGAAAGTTATCAAAGAAAAGTCCTGCCATGTTGACATATCAGCAGTGGTGAAGCCATGATAACTTTACTTTCCATTCAGCACTGAGAACTCTTCATCAACAGTGGGGTCCACATATATTTTGTTAACAACGTTTGGCCACATTGACTTTTGACAACATGCCACATGGCATACAACCAAGGTTTCAAGCAGAAAGATTCTTGACTTTTCATGAAGCAGTGGGCGTCATCCATTTTAACACATAATCTCAGATCTAATGGCCCACAATTAATAAGGCAAATATCTTAACAGTTTTTGAATGCAACAAAATCTGCTAACAGAATTTTGATCATGGAAGGATTTCAAAGAGGCTTTAATATCATTAGAGAGGCAGTTTGGCATACAACAAACCTTCCCACTCCATCCTAACCATATGCAGTTGCAAAGGGCTCGAATCAAGTAGGAATTCATGCCTTCTCTTTCATTTTGTCATGCAACACTCAATAGATTTCCTTCACCAACATAGGTTTTGTGCCTTGGATGTTTTTTGGGGGATTTTCATTAGTTTGTTAGGGTTTTTCTATAAAAAAGCTTATTTGTAACCAAATTGGCTTTGTGGACATGAACTCTATGAGCCTTGTATACAATTTTATTTCTGGTTTCCTTGTTTTTAAACCCTAGAGGAACTTATGTTCTCTGTCCAGGAATTTACCAGCTTCTCATAATGTAACTATGCAAATATCTATTACGTTTGATATACAAAGTTGAGATTCTTGTTATCCTACTTCTGAAAGTTGTTTATGGATAAATTATCTTTTAATTTTTCATGATCATGCTCTAATTTAGATTATGTAATGTTCCCTTTTTTAGGGTTTCCTCATTTGGTAGTTGGTGCCATCTTTTGGGATTTGTGTCTACATATTCAAAGGAGTATATTGATGTCGCTAGAGAGCTTTTTGGGTTTTTCTGGGTTTTCTTTGATCATTGGTGGGCAGTATTGCTATTTTTAGCAATGACTATTTTTAGCACTCTATTTTTAGTAAGTTTCAAGGCATCTTAATTTGGGTCAGTTTGGTGTTTGGACATACTATTTTTAACAGTATGCTATTTTTAGTAAGTGCTATTTTGGGAAATTGGTCTTGGTAGCAATGCAGTGCAGGGTTTCCAATTTGGACAGTGCTTGGCAGTTGCAGTTTGGTGAGTTCTAATGTTTTGGCATATTATTCTCTTAAGTCTTCAAAAGGGGATTTTATGACTTATGTTATTAAGTTATTAAAGACCCCCTTGGCCTAGTAGAGCAAAGTTGTTTTTTAAAAGGGGCCAATGTTTTATCTTGTGTGATGCCTAAAAGGAGTTTATTTACCAATTTTTAAGACTAATGTTATGCCTTAGAAGGTGGGATGCCTGGTTTGGGCTTAATGTCAATTTTAAATAAAAAATCAGAAGTGAAATTTTGGAGGCATAAAGTTGGACGCCCCTTTTGGGGTAATTTCACGTCATTTCATAAAGTGAAATCAAAGGGAAAAAACATTCAAATTCAAATGCAAGTTGCTCTAAATTTTCCCTCACTTTATAAATTTGAGTTTGAGCTCTCATGTGCACATGAGAATTTTGGCAACTTAAGAAAACTCTGTTGGATTTTCTCCAGTATTTGCATACTGTTGGTTGAGAATGAAAACCCTCTATCTCTAATTGTTGGTTTCTATGGTGAGAGATCCACCCTAGCTGGTTGGAGTGATTCTACTTCAAGGATCACCTTTGCATTCACAGATTTAATGATATTCATCATTTTGATTGTGTTAGAATGAAGATATTTTCCGTATTTTGAGTTGGGATCGAAGATTTTGGTTTGATAAATGGTTTGCATCTTTTGGGAGTGTGTTTGGAGCTATTTGATTACATTTTCAGAAATCTGATACACTTTTTCTGAATTCTGGAAAAGAACATTTTTAGAGTGGTTGGAAGCATAAATCTGCTCGTAACTCCGTATGTGGGAAGTGCATCATTCTGGGTGTTGTTTCTATGGATTCCTTGCAATTGGGCGCCTCATTTTGAGCCCTCATTTGTATTGTTTGGTGAAGGATTAATTTACTAGAGCTGATCGCTCCTCCTAGGGAGCCATACCATTTCGGGGGTTTGCATTTTCAGACTTCCTTCTCAGAAAAGCAACTTACAAAGGTCTGCAACAGCATGTTAATGGTGTCTTTTCTTAGTTGAATGTTGACCAATGTGAAGGAGAGTGTTGTGGTTTGATAGTTTATGCATTTGGTGTCTTCAGTGAGGAGTTGTATGCATTTTCTGCTCAATCTATGACAGTAGAAGGGACCTTATATGACTGTAATCAGGTCTGATATGTATTTCTTTAAGTCTGATTTCAATTATTATTATATGCTAAGATGATTTGTAATGGTTCAATATGATATGTTGCAAGTCCATGACATTTCCTTTCAATGCAAAGTTATTTCTATAAATGCCACACATGTTGAATGGAACCTTGAAACAAAACGAATCTACAATCTAAATTGTACTCAGTAAACAAACAAACAAACAAAAAAACCAGGGGTGGTTATTACAGATTATGTAAACTATTATTTGGTATGTTAAAAAGCTCTATAAGAGATTAAAAGGGAAACATTTGTTCTAGCGCATCCCTTCATTTGATTTTTAGTCATTTACTTTGGCAATTCCTCATTTTTTCTTTGTCAAGATTAGGCTTAAGCTAGAACAAATAAGAAGCCAGTCTCTTAATCCTAGAGATTGTTTTATAGATCACATCCTATATCTATACAAACTTTCCATGCTTGATGCTTTGCATGGTGAAGATTGTTGCAAAACAAATCTAGGCATCAATAATTTTGGAGATGCCTGGTGGGACCCTATATTCCATGCTGATTTAAGTTCTAATAGAAATCTTAGTCTACTTTACTCTCTAAAACATATTCTTCATTCACTTGGTGACCACAAATAAGAGGAACATAACGGCCTATGATAGCAAGGATTATTACTAGATCTGTATCAGCTTCAAACCTTGAAGCTCTTGTTGTCCTTTTATCTCCAAATGGAGACAGCAGCCTTAAACAACCTCGGGCTATGTAATGTCCCCATTCTCAGAGTGAAATTTTGATGACATGATTCTAGCCCATCCAGCATTCCCGTGGGTTAGATGGCGTTATTAGGGAATGATTTTGGCCAAGAGAATCAAATTTTGGTACAATGTGTTTAGAGAATTAAGAGGGAATTATCCTTAACCTAGCAAAGCAAGCAAAAAGGTCTACTTACAAGTCAAAGCAAGCAAGGAGGTCTACTTGCAAGTCAAAGCAAGCAAGGAGTTCTATTTGCAAGACCAAGCAAACAAAGAGGACAAAGCAATCAAGGAGGTGAGTTGACCATATCAAATCATATCAGCTTCTAGAAGATTCTCCCTCCTATAGTTGTTTAGAAAACTTAAGGGAGAAAGCAACCAATATTAATATTTTAAGAATAAAATCAAATCTCTTCCTAGGGCGGCTCAAGGAAGCTTCCAAATTAGAATATTATAATGCTTAAAAGGCAATCAGATGTTCCTAGGGCAGTTTAGGAAACTTAGCCATGAAGTCATGAATATTTTAATGAGGAAAAATCTGATCTTTCCTCTCAAGGGCGGTCTAGTGCCTTGGGGGGAAAGGAATGAATATTTTAATATATATATGAAGACCAAATCTGATCCTCTTGAAGGCGACTTGGGCTAAGTGCCTTAGTCATGAAGATAGTGAATATTTTATTAAAACAAATCTAATTCTCTTCTAAAGGCGGTTTTGCCTTGGGGCCTTATTTAAGAAGGCTTGGAAGGTTGAGAGAGGCATGTTTTAGTGTTGCTATTTTGTTAAGACAGTTTTCCCTTGACTGAAAATAGTTTTCAGTCGATTCAAGGTGGTGCTCCCTTGAATATGTGGTATGGTGATGGCCCCATTCCACCATGTGAGATGATTTCAAACAGATTTCATCATAGAGTTTAACCAAATTGCTTTAAGTGAAGTTTCAATTGCAGATTTGGATTTTGTTGGTGACACTTTCATCAATTTTTACTAGAGGAGAGATTTCAAGTGGTTTGTGTGGCAAAAGAAAGCATTTTTGGCAATTTCCAACTTCAGGCATAATCAAACTTTTGTAACAGCAGTCATCAAATTGATTTCATTATCTTTTCTGAAGAGTATTTGGCATCTTCAAACCTCCAGTGGGTTGCTACAATTGTTTTTCAGTCATTTCCAGCAAAACATATCATCCTACTTCATATAGCTTCATCTTCCCTTGTACGGCTAGGGTTTGGACTGGTGTTTTGGCACAAGTGGATGTAATAGAAGGTCTGAAATTCAAATCAGACTTGACTGTTTGTAGTTTCCAACCCTCTTTTGTAATCAGCTTTTCAAATCAAATAAGAAGTTGAGCTATCTTTGTTGGGTATGTCCATCTATGTTTACATGACTCATTCGATTGCCTAAAAGTCTATGTTCAAGTTCATTTCTTTCTATTTGTGCTTGGAACCTTTCAATCTTCATGTTATAGTAAACCCTTGTTGAAATCAAAGTTAAAAGCAAATCAGAATTTTCAGACCAGCAAAAGGGAAAAATTTCAGTTTGAACCTGTAAGGGTTCTTACAGGCTACCCTAGTAACTCCTTCAGTTACACCCACCATAAGTCAATATCATAATACAACCATGGCAAGGAATCAAATTTTTGTGTCATGGGACAATTGGAGCCCCCTAGTCGCACCAATAGCTCCAACTATATAGAATGCTATTCCAATTTCTACCCAGAAATTTCTACCCTTATGTACAAGGGAAAACTCTATGAATCCCATTGACCATTTACAAGATATTGCAGATCTATGTGTTGTCCATGATGTTAAACATTAGGATGTAGACCAAAGATTGTTTGTGGCATCTTTTAAAGGGGAAGCATTAGATTGGTCTAGATTCTAGAACTACGCTCAAATTCTATACAATTGAGGATCAGTTGGGAGCACTAGACAACAAATTCAGTGAAAAAGGAGATAACCTCTCTATGGTAGAGCAGTTATGTATTGTCCCCTTCCAATTGATGGTCAGGATATTTTGTTGGTTTATTTCATTACCATAAACCAATAATTAAATTAAGGGAACTAATTATTGATTGATTGATATTATTCTTTCAAAACAAATATTACGAATAATAATAATTAATTAATATTATATAAAGTGACCAAAGTGGGACTTAAATATTAAAAAGTCACTATTTCCCTCCTAAAGTTAATATTCAAATATTTGTGAGCGGTTATTTCACGGGAGGCTACATAAGGTGCATTCGGGAATGAATTATTCATCATTGGAGTTATTCATTTATTTTTCCTAAGAGCTTTTGGGCTTGAGGCTTTGGGGTTTCGATGGTGAAACAAATCCACCCTAGCCTATGGGATTTGATCAATTTCATGAGTCTCCTTTGGAGACGGAATTTCAGGCAATTGTTTTATCCAGATTAATAGATTAAATTTGATATTCTAGCCTGAGTGATCAATATTTTGATATCCAAGTGGGACGATGCAATATTCATTCAGAAGTATTTATTATGCATGGTCGGCTCTGTCATACTTATTCCAATCTGGGTGAATAATACTTTGTTCCAATTTGAGCATTTATTATTATATTGGAGCGATAGATATGTTGGTTGTTGATCAACATTACTTGTATAGCCACCACCCTTAATCTTATGGTCTGTCGTTGAAGGTGGACGAGATAATCCATTTTATTGAATATCTTGCATATAGGCTTCGGGATTATCATCCAAGGTGAGATGGAGTCATATCTTATTTGAGCCGCCAATTCTGATTGTCAACTTCTACTTATTATCATTCGTTGCATTATTAAAAGAGTCGCAACCTGTTTACTATTGACACTCTTGTATGGTATCTACCACGCAATGGAAATAAGTTAACGTGGAGTCTACATTCAAGTCAATGCTACCACCTCTATATTGATGATTTCGTATCACGCCCAGAATATTATTATATTGGAGCGATAGATATGTTGGTTGTTGATCGACATTACTTGTATAGCCGCCACCTTTAATCTTATGGTCTGTTGTTGAAGGCGGACAAGATAATCCATTTTATTGAATATCTTGCATATAGGCTTCGGGATTATCATCCAAGGTGAGATTGAGTCATATCTTATCTGAGCCACCAATTCTAATTGTCAACTTCTGCTTATTATCATCTGTTGCATTATTACAAGAGTCGCAACCTGTTTACTATTGACACTCTTGTATGGTATCTACCACGCAATGGAAATAAGTTAACGTGGAGTCTACATTCAAGTCAATGCTACCACCTCTATATTGATGATTTCGTATCACGCCCAGAATAGTTGATGCTCACTTACAGGCGTATCTCTAAAGGCTGTATATTATACCTACGCGGGAGTATAAGGAATACGGGAATTACTATATAAGTGCCAACCTGCACAAAAGGCTAATCCTGGTGTCTGCGAACTATCAGGTGCATAAACTTCTTATATTTAATGTTCTACGTTGTACTATGGAAATCGGACTTGTGTAATTGAAATGTCAATTTGAATATGAATATCATTCCCTTTTAGTACGGTTTGTTGTATGTTTATCATAAATCTACTTGAGTCATGGGTGGAAGTAAATGCTAAATATTGACAAATTTGGAAGTGCTTCATATTATGAATTTGATGTAAACAATTTCTATCTATATACTCTCGGAAAATAAGTCAGATCAGTCTGCAAGCAAACTGTTTGACAAAACGCTTGCATCTGTCAAACTGTGAAAAATAGTAAATAACTGATCAATTTGGGCAAGGGTCTTTACAAGTTAACAACAATAAAGAGGGCTCTTGTGGAAACTATAACTGATTTTAATACCAAGTTCCACAAGACCTGGAATAGAATCCCTCAAGAGGTAAGACCACTTTCTCAAATGGTATTTATATATTTCTTGATTATTTTTAATCCTGAAATTGCTGTGATGCTCCAATCTATGGGAGGCACTAACCTCCCAAGTGCCAACAGCTTATGATATAGCTGTAAGAGGAGAAAATTAACTCATATAGACTGGGAAACTTGCACCTAAGCCAACTATGCCATCATATCCAAATATCTATGCACCTGCAAAGATGCCCATGCAAATGCCTAACACTAATTTAGCCCCTATTCCTAAAACTTCTCAAGTTGCCTTTGCAAATAGCCAAAAAATTAGAGGATTGAAAAAGCATCCTAAGAATGGTGTTTAATTAAGTAAATGCTATGAAAAGGCAACAAATTGGTCCTCAGCCTTGGCCTTTTTATCAGAACAATTAGGGATATAGGCCCCAAAATCAACACCAAAACCAGCATAATACATACCCTAATCAGGCCCAAAATTCTCAGTTTTCATGTTCATATGCCCCTGCAACAAGTCTCCCCATATAACCACACTAGAGGTCCAATCTCTATGCAAAATAACCTAGTTGACAACTAGAACATGTGATGCTACACATGTGCAGCCCTCCATGTTCCAGTCATTATTCTAGAGGCAACCTCCAACAAGTTCTTGGGCCAAAAGGGGAAATGGAGCTCTAACTGCCCAAATGCAATGGAATTTTCTTGGCAATCCAAGCAATAACTGATTAGGCTCTAGTCTCCTTGAATAAAGATGAGATCTATTCCAATAATAAGATAGCATCTATACCAGGTAGACCACTGGTGTAATATAATTAGTAATTACCTAACCAGATCAAGAAAAGGACATTAGATGAGCATTCAAGGACTAATCAGGAAAGCACAACTGGACAAGAACGGCCTTCATTGCATCAAAGCAAAGTATACCTCCTATTCCAAAGCAGCAGGAAAGTTTTCCAAACTAGATCCAGCCTAGAGTTACTTACCTCTTGGTTGAAAGGCCAAGAAATAAGTGGGTGTCTTATGCACAAAAGACACAATCAACTTTACCTTTCAATGTGGTTGATCAAATGAAAAAGACAACTGTGAATGTCTTCCTTTGGGAGATCCTTTCAATGCTAGAGCAGATGGATCTGTTAAAAAAAGCATTAAAGCAGTAGGATAAAGGCAAATCCAAAGATAGGCTGCCATCTAAGATAAACAATTCAAAATGAGAAGCTTGCAATCCTTCAAGCAATCATTCCAAAGGTACGTAGATTTAAATTTCTATCATTTTACCTTACTCTAGTCAATGGTAAAAAGCTAATACATAATTGCATGAAAGACTCAGAGGTTAGTACCTCTGTAAGGCCCAAAAGAGTAGCAGATGATTTAGGTTTAACCTACAAATCCATGGAGAAAGGGATAAAACAATTAAATGGTAATCTTGTTAATACCATGGAATCATAAGAAACATGCATCTTACTCTTTACGCATGTCCAAATGGAACTGTGCCTCAAGTTATAGTTCTCATAGAAATCCCAGCCATATGTTTGGGCTTTGCTTGTCTAGAGACTTCACAGCAAAATTTGAGGGTTATTTATCTTTGGATTGGACTCGTATGTTTTAAAGTATAAAGTACAGTACGAAAGTCAAGATTCCAGCAAAACCCATTGCTATACATCATGTTGAGCATGAGCCCCAAGCTAAAAATAATTCTAACTGTGCCTTCGTAGCCAAAGAGGAGCTCTTCATCAGACTTTTCTGCTGATGAGAATCAAATTTGTAATGCCCCCACAAAACATTATAGCAATAGATATAATCATAATCACAAGCTGCCAAGGATAATAAAAGAAGCACATAAGAAAAGATAATTAATATTAAAAAACTGAAATAAAATAAAGATTAGACTTAATAATGGTCAAAAGGCATGTGAAGGGTTGTGTCTCATGAAGGGATAAGGTATATAAAGAAGATCCATCAAGGAGAAGAGAAACAGCAATTTGAAAGACATTTTTTATATTATTATCACTTATGGAATGTGAAGCATGGTTCAGCAACCTGAGGACGAAACCCCTTCAGGTTTGAAACTAAAGGACGAAAATCCCTTAATTTCCATCATGGGGTTAGTCGACAAAAACCCCTGATTCAGGCAAACTTTTAAGACATTTCAAAGAAATTTAAATAAAAAGAGATCACTGCAGATTGGAGGAAGATTTGCAGCAGAGATAAGAGGATAAGTTCTATCTTTCTGATATACATGCTAAGCATTAAATCTGAAATATGTAATAAACTATTAAAACTACAATTTCTAGGTTGATTGCATACTTATAATTAATTGAGCGACTATTATTGTGAGTTAGAGTTTATTTTTTAAATAAAAAAATTAGGAAAAATCAAAAGGGACATTACAAAATTCCTGTCTCAGATGACCAAATAGATGAATGGGTTGCTGAAACTTGGACCTCTAATCCTTATGCCTTTGATGCCACTAGCGTGGGAACCTATATAATTCATAAAGAAAAACCTTTCATTCCAAAGGTTTCAAATTAAAGTTTAGACAGTTTAGATACGTGGAAATTGTATGGTGCTACGAGTAAAATTAGAGCAAGGGTTGGGGTTTCCTGTAATGGTCACCCCCTGACTTTTTTGTTTTTTTTCCAATCGGTTTCCAAACACTCATGCAAATGAATAACCCGCAATAAGGAGTCACCAAAATCTATTACCAACTCTGCCACAGTACCATTATGCTTGACCACAATAATCATAAACTAGAAAGGAGCTGAGCAAACTCATTTAAATAATGACTGATAACAAAAACAGTTTATTTGCATTTACTGGTTACATTATCAGAATTGAAGGAGCACTCTATTGGAGTAATCAGGATAATCACTTGATAATTAATAATTCATTAATTAATCGGTTGGCGCGATTAGGGAGGGTGACAGCGGAGATACATTTTGATGTGTGAGCATTAAATGCCAAATGCAATGAATGTTGTTTCGATGGGTTGGCCTGTACTACCCTGGCTGGTTGGAGACCGTTTGATGGCGGTGGCATAATTGAGGATGGGACATCACACGTTTTATGGGTGCCTTAAGCTTTTAAATGTGGAGAAAGATGGTCAGTTGGCACTGGTAACTATGGAAACGCTCATTTACCTACGATCAACTCGGAAGCTCTGGGCGTTTTTCGGGAAGATAGGGTATGGTAGATTGAAGTCAGTCTTTAAAGATTGGAACGTGTTGGTCTTGGAGGCGATGCAGTTGCTCTTGGGTGAGGAGTTCATGTCGTCAGCCCAGAGGTGGCGAACTAATGCGGACATTGCAGCCCGTTTTGTTGTTGCATTACTAGATTTGGAAGTGTCGAAGACCATGACTTTGCTTATTGTTCAGAAGCTTGTTTGGGAGAACTTGCTGGAAAGTGTAATGGATGTCGTGATCATAGCAGAATTCAGGGTAGGGCTAACCTCGGCCACGGGATATGCACAGGGCGCTCCTTCCAGGGGTAAGAGTGAAATGATACCCATTCATTTTGGATATCAAGGGTGAGGCGATGTAGAGGCATCGTGAGCGAGCAAGGTGTGGGCTGATATTTCTGAAGCATCACCTATTTCTCGAGCCCGCGGGTGGAGTGGATTGGCGGTGGTTGTTTAGGGAATTCCTGGAGGCTAATGGAGTGGAGTTAGATGGGTAGCAGATGTGAAGGAGTTAATTTTGGCTGGTTAGAATTTTGGTGGCGATAGGTTGTTTTCTTTGCTCCTTTGGTTGGTTGACAGGCATGTTCGATGCTTCTGGATGAAGGGGTCTCTGTGTATCAATGTTTTGCTCTCGGTGTTTCCAACGGATCGGCGAAGATGGTGGTAGCATGACTAGTTGATGGTCTAGGGTTCAGGCTTCATACTTGGGTGTTTTATTGGGTGGTCTGGGGTAGCAGTGTAGGATGGGAGTCTCTAAAAATTCTGCCATTACTGGGCATGCTGTAAATTTTCTTTTGCTATCAATAAAATAATATTTACCTATGAAAAAAATAATAATTCATTAATTAATTATTAAGTCCCTAATTACTTTAGTTCACTTAAGCTAAACTTAGGAGTGTATTTTTATTATTAGATTGGGATAATTATAGGTCTAGTTGTCTCATTGCATGAGATTAAGACACTTGTCACAATCTAATGCAATCCTCATCTAGGGTTTGTTTTTGCATACTTTTATAAAGCTTGCACATTCATTGTAATCATACAATTCAAAACCATTCAGGTTATTACATAGAAAATCAATTGCTCTTTTGGATTCAATCTTTTATAGTTGCATAGCAAATCAGTTGCTTTGATCTTTCTTTTGTGATAGGATAATTGCTTGCAGGTGATTTATGGGTGTTGTGAAGTTAAATCGTCAACTTCAACACGGTATCAGAGCACCAGATCTACAACTTCCTGTCTGGATTTTGAGAGATCCTATCTTGAGAAAAAACAATCTTCTGGTTTTTTAATTTGTTTTTCCAAAACAAATCAAAAAAATCATCATCAATTTTACTTTTCAACTTCTATTTTTTTTCTTTTAAATTGCAAAAAAAGAGCAAAAAATCTTTTTAAAAAAATTTGCCACCCGCTAGCCACCAGCCAAGTTTTTTTGCCTTTTTTGACCTATTTTTGTAAATCAGTCATAACTATTGCATATGGTGTCAAAATCGGACAAACGAGATATTGTCGGAAAGCTAGTTCCGTACTTTCCAGTGGTGCAAGTCTCATTATCAGATTTTCTTGTTGGTTCCTGTTATTCTTAGTCATAGTTCGATCTTCATATTGTGCTTATGAGCTCATAACTTTTCACCTGTATCTCTGATTTTTGTGATTCCAATAGCGTTGGAAAGGTATTTCAGAGCTCTTCAGATCCATCCATCCACTTTTTCCAAAATCTGCCCCACGTACATTTTATTCAGTATTTTGAGTTTTCACATTCTGCTTAATTACTTGGACGTTTTGGCACCTAGAAAGGATTTGTTTGTGTGAGATGACATATTTTGATCTGCTATATTAGTATTGAGATTTTTAGTCTCTGATTTTTACATTTGAGTGCGTATCATGGGGTTTTCTATTCATCCTTCTGTGATCAACTTGGATGAGGATAACTATGAGTCTTGGCGAAATGGCATCCTGACACATCTTAGGTGGCTTGATATTTTGCCTTATTTGTATGGATTCATACCTACACCAGACACACCAGGGAGTTTATCAGCATGGGGCATCAACAAAGATCATATTGTAGGGGTTATATGTTCTAGTGTTGATTTTGACACTATGTGTGTTGTATCGGACATTTAATGTCCCCACACACTTTGGACTCGTCTTTGGGAGATCCATGGAGACCCTCATATCTCTCCATACCCAAAGGATCCTATTGCAGATTGTCTCATCCCTCTTGCAGATGCAGATTCCATACTCTTTGATGACGATACTTTAGAGGAGCTTGAGTATATCATAGGTCTTACATGTTTGGATGGTTTAGAGACTTGTCGGCATGTTCCCACTCTTCAGAGCGAGACTTCATCATCATCTTTTGTTGTCCCTGATCAATTTGACATCACCACCTCTTTGATCCCTATTAGTTCAGTGTAGCAAGACACCCATCTTCTTCTCGACATAGCTACTTGGGATTCGTATCTTGCAGACATATCATCATTGTTTGCGGAGTCCTATATTGTAGACTTTGTGGATTACTTTAAGGACATTCATCTCCTCTTTGTTGGCAACCACATCAACGTTGTTGGCCCACCATCTTCATCGCATTTGTAGCTTGTTCTACATCAATCTTCACAAGATCTTGGATCGACATCATCACTTTTCGACACGTGGATACGTGAGCAGTTTTCAAAGGCACACATCATTTGGATTTGGATTCCTAATTCACCCATCTTTTTGGATTGGCTTATCCAATCACTAGTGGATCTATTTCTTCCTAAGGGGAGACATGTTGTTTGCAAGCAATGGATCATATTTTGTCTTCAAGCGTTCATCATTGGCACGAGAGCTCTTTCTTTAAGGGGGGATTCATATCCTCTTTTTCTCTCTCCTATCAAGGGGACATCTATTGTACTTGTACAATAGAAGCAATCCTTGGGGGGTCACATTGAGTCCTCCTATCCTTCTTTCATAGTTAGTGCATTCATTTATTTTTCTCTCTTTTGGAGAGGAGTTTTTCCCATGTGGTTTTCTCATTTTCTCTAGTTATGAGAGATTGATTTATTTGTACATGGGTACCTCATCAAGACTTGTATCCAAGACCCATCCATGCATCTATCATTGCATTCTACATCAGGGTTTTATAGCTTCTCCCTAAATTGATCTTAAGAGGGGGTGTTGGAGTAATCAGGATAATCACTTGATAATTAATAATTCATTAATTAATTATTAAGTCCCTTATTACTTTAGTTCACTTAAGTTAAACAGGAGTGCTTTTTTATTATTAGACTGGGATAATTATAGGTCTAGTTGTCTCATTGCATGAGATTAAGACACTTGTCACAATCTAATGCAATCCTCATCTAGGGTTTGCTTTTGCATGCTTTTATAAAGCTTGCACATTCATTGTAACCATACAATTCATAAACATTCAGGTTAATACATAACAAATCAATTTCTCTTCTAGATTCAATCTTTTCTCTCTTGGTTGCATAGCAAATCAATTGCTTTGATCTTTCTTTTGTGATAGGATAATTGCTTGCAGGTGATTTCTAGGCGCTGTGGAGTTCAATCATCAACTTCTACACACTCCAGAATAAGTCTATTGGACTAATATATAAGTCACTGAGCATTCAATAGATAAATACCTCCTTATCAACATCAACAATGACTCATTATAGGCAGATATCAATCAGTTCATGAGGTAGAAAACACTACAGCAGGTCTATATGACTATAACAGAGATTGCAAAATTGATTTAACACCTATAACAAACCTTCAACACTTGCAAAATGGAGGTATCATGTCTAATTTACACCTATAGGTGACTTTCAGTACTTTAGAATGGTCCAAGCCTGAATGAATCATTCCCAACTGCTTATTGGCATTCACCCAAGGAACTAGTGGTTTATGCATGACTGAAAATTATCACAGAGGGGCTGATTTCACACAGGGCGTCCCTAAAATTCATTCATAATTTACTTGTCTTGGCTCCAACCTTTTCAAGTCTGTAATCTGCTCTAGCTATACCAAGCGCCACTTAGGGATGATTTGCAACCTTTTTTAATGCCATTAAACTAAATCAAGCCAATGTATAGTCCTCCAAATCTATACGAATCACCATGAAAGGGACAATTCTACCTATAAAATAAATGATGGATTTTACAACATCAAATACCTGCCAAGAGGGTCGCCTAGCTATTGAGAGGACTCAGCAATAATACCCATTTCCCAATCTCACTTGAAACAACCCAAATGTCCAAAATGGAAGGGTACGGCTTGCTAGAAAAAGGTACATCTTGGTATGAGAAGAACTTGATAAACCATCTACTAACACTCCAAAAGGGCATCAAAATTCAGTACCAAACACTTCAAAAATTATCACTTCCAAAATACTTCATATAACTTCATATTTGAGACCCTAGAAAGATCAAACTCTTGAAAACAATGGTGATCCCTGATGTAGAATCACTCCAACTAGCTAGGGTGGATCTCTCACCACTAAAACCAGTGCTTGAGATGAGGGTTTTCGTCCTCAACCAGCAGCAAACAAAATCTGGAAACAATCCAGCAAAGTCTCCTTAAGTTGTCAAATCCTCCATATGCAAATGAGAGCTCAAACTCATATTTATAAAGTGAAGGAAGAATTATAACAACTTGCATTTGAATTTGAAAATATTTTCCCTCTCGTTTCACTTTATGAAATGACATGAAATTACCCCAAGAGGGGTGTCCAACTTTTTGCCTCCAAAATTACACTCTTGATTTTTTATTTAAAATTGACATTAAGCTCAAACTAGGCCTTCCACCTTATGAGACATGACATTAGCCTTAAAAAATCATAAATAAACCTCTTTTCTAGGCATCCACTTGAAATACATTGTACCCCTTTCAAAACAACGTTGCACTACTAGGCCAAGGGGGTCTTATAATGTTATAATATAAGTCAAAATCACCTTTTGAAAACTTAAGTAAAATAATATGCCAAAACATTAGAACTCACCCCATTGCAACTGCCAAGCACTCCCCAAAATGAAAACCCTGCACTGCACTGCTACCAAGACCAATTACTAAATATAGCACTTACTAAAAATAGTAAGTGAGCCAAATCACCCAATTGGCCCAAGTAAGGAGACCAGAAAGAGAGGACATTACATTTCCCTAGTTTCCACTAAAGGAGAAAAGTATTGGAAGCATTGCAAATTGGAATTCAATTACACTAATAATGTGGCAAAATATGAGACATTGGTTCATGGGCTACAGTTTGCTGAGAAAAAGAGATCAAACTATTGCATATTTATGGTGACTCAAAGTTAGTCATAAAGCAAGTAAGATCACAATGCATGACAAAAGCTCGCTAGTGAAAGCCTATAAACATAGAGTTTGGGATCTGCAAGAATATTTCAGGCCACAAATTTTCAAGCAATTCCTAGGAAACAAAACACTTAAGTTGATCAAATGGTTTTGATTAGTTCTCCATTTGATCCTATTAAGGATTTGCTGGCAAAGAAAGATCCTATGAAACTAGTCATTAAAATCGGTGTTCTCACTAACAAGTACTTGACAGTGATGAGCAAATTGTTCATTTTATTCAGCAATCTATTAAATTTTCTGATGAATTAGCTCCTCAAATTGAGGAGGACTATGGAGATCAAATTCTCCAGTTAAAAACTAAAAGGTTTCCAAGAGATTTAGTCACCCTTGAGGGGTTGTTCAACCCCAATGACCAAAGTGGAGTTAAAAGAAAAATGACAGCAAATGAGAAAGACTACAGAGATGTGGAAATTGCTCTAGGAAAACAGTAATGCTGGCTAAGGTTTGTACAACTAATGAAAATAACTTTCTAGTCTACCTATGTACAAAATATGACTAGGTCATGGCCTAAATTTATAAGGAATTAGATGGCTATGATAAGGAAGTGGTCCAACAAACTATTGAGCTTCTACCTGACGCTAAACCTGTGACGCAAAAATATAGACCAATTAACCCTAAGGTAGTGCCCATAATGAAACAAGAATTGACAAAGCTTGTTTGATTCAAAAATTATTTACCCCATCAAACATTCAACTTGGGCATCTAACTTAGTTCCTGTACAAAACAAAAATAATAATTTTAGAGTCTGGGTTGACTTCAAGAATCTAAATAGGGCATTCTTAAAAGACCATTATTCCCTACCCTCTATGGACCAAATCTCACAAACAATGGCAAGATCAAACAAATTTTCTATGTTAGATGGTTTTTCAAGATACAATCAAATCTTGGTCAAAGAAGAGGACCCACATAAGAATAGTTTCACTGCCAAATGGAGTACATTTACCTATCCAAAGATGTCATTTGATCTATCAAATGCAGGAGTGACCTTCCAAAGAGCAATGGATATTGCTTTTCAGGATTTGATTATATGAAATAATCTTGATATATCTTGATTATTTGATAGTCTTTTCTGAGAACAAGGAGGATCACTTCCAGCAGTTAGAAAAGGTGTTTTAGAGATGTCAACGGTTTGAAATTTCCTTAAATCCCAAAAAAATATATTCTATATCCCACAAGGTAAGTTGCTAGGACATGTAGTTTCTAAAAAAGGCATAGTTATTGATCTTGTAAGGGAGCTAATCCTTGACATTTCTCTACAACAACATAAGAAAGGTCTTGAGTCTTTCTAAGAAAGATTGTTTTGTGGAAAGTTCATTTCAAACTTTGCAGGAATTGTAAGGCCAATCACCCTTATGCTTAAAAAGATCAACCTTTCAAATGGATAGAAAAAGGGAGAGAATCCTTTGAATTAATCAAAGAAGCCATTGCTAAGGCACCTATATTGGCAAATCCAAATTTCAGCAAAGTTTTCATCATCTATGCTTATGGAAGACAGCCCAATATTGTCAACATATTTACTCAGAAAAGGGCATGTTGATCTGGAGGAACACCCTATAGTTATTTTCAGCCAACCCCTCAAGGACTACCAGGTAAAGTACAATTTTGTTGAGAAGCACACATATGCTTTGGTAAAGGGCTTAAAAAAGTTTAGACATTTGGTTTCTAATAACAAGATCATAGCAATGGTGGTCCACCCTAACATAAGAGAATACATTAAGGGCGGAGAGATCAATGTAAAAAGAGTTACCTAGATCACCAAGATCATGGCGTATAACATAGATGTCAAACCAAGTTGATTAGAGGTAGGGCCCTGTCAACATTTGGCAAATGATCTTACCATCTTTAGAGATGAAGAGGTGCAAGATAAAGAAAAGACCTGCATATTAAATGAATACAATAAGAATAAAGTGGGATGGATTGAAGACAAAACTAGGTATTTGGAAATAGAGAACTACCCTATTGATTTGAATGCCACCTAGAGAAGAGCCTATAGATTACAAAATTGTGCCATTAAAGTTTATTGATGACATACTCTTCATAAGAAATTTTGATGGAGTCATATTAAGATGTGTTGACAAGCAGTCCATCTATTACTACAAGAACTCCACCAAGGCCTCTCAGGACTTCTCAAGTTAGACCACAACAACCAAAATCATGAATGTTGGGCATTATTGGCTAAATCTATTTTTAGATGCTTACAAATGGGTGAGGAATTGCTAAGATTGCCAATTCTTCACTAGGAAGAAAATAAATGCACCCCTCCCTCTAAAACCTATCTATGTCAACCTGCCTTTTGCTTAGTGGGGATTGGACTATATTGAAATGATTAATCCTCCTCCCAATGCAAGGCACAAGTTTACTTTGACTACCACTAGCTATTTCACTAGGTTGACTGAAGCAATTGCATCAAAGGAGTCAATTTGAAGCGATTATCATTGATTTCTTCAAGAGCCTTATGACTAGGCCTAGCATTTCAAATCAAATCATAACTCATGATGCCAAAGCTTTTGATTGGAGTGGGGATCACTAGATTTTCCTCGAAACATGGCATTTATCTCAAGCCTTCATCAAATTACTATAACCAAGGCGATGGACAAATATAATTAACAAATAAGAATAATAAAGGTTATTATAAGAGTTGTTCCAAAAGATTAAAGGTGATAGCATCGACATCTAAGAAAAGTTCTTTAAGCAAATAGGATAACTCCCAAACAAGCCATAGGAAATTCTCCTTATACCACAGCCTACAAGAAGAAAGCGAATTTGCATACATCTATTGAACTTTTACCATTGGAAGTCATTCATCAATTGGAAGCAAAACAAAATAGTGCCATGGATGTAAGATTTGTGGAGCTATTGCAATTAGAGGGAAAATGAGAACAAGCCAAAACTAAGATAAGCAAGCATCAGGAAGTAGTAAAGAGGTGGTTCAACAAAAGAGCCATAGTCCAAAATTTCAAGGTTGTAGATCTAGTGCTAAGATGGAATGAAGACAAAGCAAAACCACAACGCCACAGTAATTTTGATACACTTTGAAGTGGCCCCATATGTCATTGATATAATGTAAGCAAGCCAAGTCCGTTGAGCTCTCAACTCCCAATGGCCACATCTAACCGATCCCAAATCAATGGGATTTACCTAAAGCTATACCTTTAAATCCTAAATTATCCCCTATACAATAGTTTTTTGTTTTCCTTATGTTTTCTATGTTCTATTCCTAAAATCTCTATTTGGTTGAGTCCTGTAGCGTCATAAATTGTCGTAAATCGGCATTTTAACATTCAAATTGCAAATGTCGGCTATTGGGATCTAATTTTTGAGAAATTAGAATAAATGCCTATCAATACCTAGTTATTGCATCATTTGAAATCTATCTAGCATTAACAAGCATTATCTAGCAACAATTGAGAGAAAGTCAAAAGCAGCATTTCAGAGCTTTATTGCAGCAATTCAGGATCCTAACATCATGTCAAATCCTATGTGAGTTTATGTGTGTTTATGTTATCATTGTTTGTGAAGGCTAACCCTTGTTGTAGGTCTCCAAGCAATTCAAACAATTCAAGGAAGCAAGATCCAAAACCTTGAAATGATGTGCATGACTTCAGTCCTTCAAAGAAGCCATTGAAGGGTGGTGAATGGCAGCACTTTGTTGATTCATCATTTCTTCCTATCATTTACCTTTCCTATCTTTGACATTGCCATTGTGGAAGTGGAAACACTAAAATGGGGTTTGACTAAGGCAAGCCCCTAAATATCACAACATTTCTTCTATTTGTGAATGTGCAAATTTCAGGTTTGGAGAGGATTGAAGGAACTTTGAAGATCATTTATCCATTGTTGCATTCAAAACCCTAACTCACAGAAACTCACCTACAGAATTATCCAACAAGTCTGCAAGCGGAAACAGGGATCTCAGATCTGACATCAGAGGACTGCAATAGTAGAGCAGGACACCCCTACAAGGACTCAAATGCCCTTGGGCGACTCTATCCTCCTATACAGACCAGCATCAAACTTTCAGGATAGGTACACATCACTCTGGATTTCCTACATCTACCTACAATTCTCTATTTCGGTCTATCAATTATCAGAAGCTTGCATTTTTCATATTAGGGCACATAGTCTAGTTACGTTAATCAAGGTAAATCAATTCCAATCTATTCCAAGGCTCTAAAAGATGCAGATCTAGGTCTGATTGGCTCACCTTCATGGTTGAAAGTCAATCTAAAGACCTTGTTGATCTCCATCTTAATGAAACATTAGAAAAAGACAACAAACACACAAAATTTGAATCCTAAGTTTTACACATAAGACCTAGGGTTGTATTTTTCTTTGTTTCAAGTCCAACAAGCAAAGAGCTGTCAAACAACAAAAGAGTTGGTTCAATCCATGATACTTGTTTTGATCTTGAAATCGTCAAATCCAAACAAAAGTAAGATGTTGGAGTTTCTACAAAATAGGATCCCTTATGTCTTTTGATGCCAAGTGGTAGTATTTTACGAATTTGGATAGGTTTTGATGAAAGATGCAAGGGAAAGCCTTCTCATTACTAATAAGTAAGGATGAATGTATACTTTTGGGTCAAGCCACATTAGCCTTATTCAACAATTTAATTTGTGCTACTTCAAGAATTTTTTTACCTCTAGTCAAAGTGCAAAGCCACGATGACTATCCAATCGACATCAAGATAAAACATAGGTTGTCAAAAGTTACAAAAGAAAAGTTTTATTATTAAGTCAAGCAAACTAACCCTTTCATAAGTAATGCCACATCATTAATGTGATAAAGGCAAAGAGAAAAGATGGTTGGCAAAACCAAAAAATAGCACCATTGGTCCACATTATCAAAAGCAACCAATAGAAAGCAAGTTTTCCAAATTTTGAAAATTGGAACAATTTAACTATCAATGGTGGAAAACTAAATTAATGATTTTAATGCTAGGACTTTCTCCAGCAACTATATTTAGGAAAAGGTATATATTGAATCCCTTTTATCATTTTCATATCTTGCATCAAGAGAAACAGGTTTTTGCCAAGTGTATAGAGAAGAGAAAACCATGAGCTTCAAAGAGAATCAAAGAAACTATATGATTGCCTATGAAGAATCCAAAGGTTACAAAGAGGGTATCAATGTTCAAAGTTTTAGAGAAGATCTAAGTGAAAATGACAAAAGGAAGGGGAGGATCCTTGCAAAGCCATTCCATCACAGCATAATAAAGAAAAAGATATAGCACCAAACTTTCATCATGCTTGTTCTTGCTACAATACCTTGCATCCTTCAAAAGGACCAACCTCTAAACTAATAAACCTAAACCCTTTTCCCGTTCAACTAAAAGAGAATTTGTCCAAGATGAAGCAAACTTTATCTACAACCCTAAGCTTGCTAAGACTACCATTCACCTTAGAGAAGAAGCCTTTGGGAGAATGGTAACTATCTATGGAAAACAAAAGGATAAAGCCTATGCATTTAGGATCTAGACCACTTCTCTAGTAAAATACAATGTTCCCATAGTTCGTCATTGCCAAAAACTGATCCTAGCCTATGTATAAGCTTATAATCCTACAAACATGACCATTAAGGCCAAGGGTAAACACAAGAAGTGGAAATGCCAAATTAGCTCTAAGCGAATCAAAAAGATGTTAGATGTCCAATTTGGCTACCTACAACTAAACCCTAAGGATATAAAATAGTCTTTTTTAATGGTACCCATCCCATCCAGCAAAACATTCAGTTTCTCAGCCCCCTAAGCATTCAAAAATGATACAAAAGATATTAGTAGCATGCTAGCCTTCGTATTTGGCTATGAAGATGACCAAGGAGTTTACCCTAGGCAGTTATCTATAGCCTAAAAGCTGAGGAGGACCCCAAAGAATGAGTCCATTAAAAAAAAAATTTCCACATATCGTGAACACCAGATATAAGAACAACTCCCCAATTTCACCAGCAGCAAGGTCTTCAAATTTTCCTCATTTCTCCTCCATATGATACTATATCAAATGTCGATATCTACTTAGGGTTTAATCCAAAAGTAGCACACACACAAAAAAAAAGTATGACCCAAAAGTTCAGTTGCCTACCCTCAGTAGGATTTCATCCTATTATGAATTTGTAGACAGTTCATTATTCCAACCATTGTACTAATAAAAAGGGAAGCCATCCCAAGGCTTTCCAAAACAAGTATTCAAATGATAAAGGGAGGATATAGGTGACTAGTTCCTTGAAAAAACCAGTGTAATGATCAAATTACATGGCTTCTCCAAGCAAATTTATAGGCTTCCCAAATTAGTATTAGATAGGGTCTTTTCCCTGAAATTTGAGACAAATGGTTACCACTGATACCCTTTTTGGCAATGGTAGAAGAAGAATTGCTTACCATTCAATGCCATCAACCCACAATATTATAACTGAGGTTAAAACGCATTTTGCAAAGTACTTGGAAGCCAAGCTACAAGATTCACAAGTGAAATTGATGAAGACAAATGGAACTATGACCCTACTGGATATTTTGTCAAATGGCTCTAGAAGATTGGCAGCAGTGATATAGGTAAGTTTGTACATGAGCCCAAGCCTCAGATTGAGGCAATAAGAAACCCCAAAGAAGAAGAAACTAACAAATTACTGGATGCTTGGAAAATCTCTATCCTAGTCCATAAAGACCCTATGCCTTATTAGACATTTTAGTATTTTACAAAATGTTGGTTGCCTACAATCCAAATTTGAAGAACGGATGGAAAACTACATTGGAAGAATCTGGGCTGGAGCGCTCACCAGATTGATGCATGGTGGCAATAGAGATAAGATACAGGTCATACCACTAATTATCTAAGTAAATTTACCCTAGGTGAAAAATTTGAGCAACTATATGAGGAAGCGCACTAGAGACCAGCATCAAGCTTCACCCTTTTGAAGCTTCCAAAACTAAAAGAATGAGTGGGGCAACCATTGTGATTGAAAACGTATAATCAGAAGTAGAATCAGCCCTTGGTTTTCCCCAAAAAACTTCCATAGCAGCCTCATATGCTCAACAGCCTTGAGCACAAAGCAATAGCATGGGCATGCACCAGAAACAACAACAATAGCAGCCACAGGTCTTCATTATGGAGGTATCTGTTCATACAGGTCATACCACTAATTATCTAAGCAAGTTTACCCTAGATGAAAAATTTGAGCAACTATATGAGGAAGCGCACTAGAGACCAGCATCAAGCTTCACCCTTTTGAAGCTTCCAAAACTAAAAGAATGAGTGGGGCAACCATTGTGATTGAAAACGTATAATCAGAAGTAGAATCAGCCCTTGGTTTTCCCCAAAAAACTTCCATAGCAGCCTCATATGCTCAACAGCCTTGAGCACAAAGCAATAGCATGGGCATGCACCAGAAACAACAACAATAGCAGCCACAGGTCTTCATTATGGAGGTATCTGTTCATACAGGTCATACCACTAATTATCTAAGCAAGTTTACCCTAGATGAAAAATTTGAGCAACTATATGAGGAAGCGCACTAGAGACCAGCATCAAGCTTCACCCTTTTGAAGCTTCCAAAACTAAATGAATGAGTGGGGCAACCATTGTGATTGAAAACGTATAATTAGAAGTAGAATCAGCCCCTGGTTTTCCCCAAAAAACTTCCATAGCAGCCTCATATGCTCAACAGCCTTGAGCACAAAGCAGTAGCATGGGCATGCACCACAAACAACAACAATAGCAGCCACAGGTCTTCATTATGGAGGTATCTGTTCAAACTTCAATCCCAACTCAACCAAGAATTGGGGGCAAGTTGCAAGAGGATAGTCCTCAAAGAGTCAACAGCAAATAAGAACATCTCCTAGAAAGAAGGGAGGAATTGCAGCTGCACAGTTATCTCAACAAACACCTGCCACCCAATCAGGGATATCACAAACTACTAGAGGTGGAGATGATGAACCTAATGATAAGAAGAAAAAAAAGCTAGCAAGGGGTGATGACCATAAGAAGGAAGAAGGCCAGAAGTCCGAGGGCCAACCTGAACAAGTATGAGATACCTAGAGATTTACCATTGTTTTAATCCTCCCTCTCCTCCTCCACTGTCTACAGTTGCAACCTAAATGATTCCCCCTAATTTTTCTTCACAATTTGCAACGCGCCCTTATTTTTCCAACAAGAAGGCTCTTTGCAAGTGCCACCCAGATGCCTACGCAGCATTTCATGCAGCCCCCTCACACTCACCAATTTCCTTCTCAATGTGTCATCCTTCCCCATCTTTTCACTCCTCCAACAAGGCATCAGTTATATCAAATACCAACCCAACAGACTTTTACCCCTCTTAGAGGCTACCACCTTTCCAACTACCCACTGTCTCCACTGTTGTGAGCCCCTCAGCTTCACAAGTTTTTGGATCCTCCTCTTTTTCTTCACCATCCAGATTCCTATAAACCTTCACCTCTCAAACTCTCTCCACTACCCCACCTAGTCAACAACAGATGATCACTTCATATCCATTCTTCTCTCCAAAATCCACCCAAGTGCCTTCAAGTCTTACTATGCTAAGAGAATCTACTCTCTACCAGAAACATATGCAACAAGACTAAAAGCACAAAAGAAAGAACAAAAAAGACAAGACTAGCGTGTTACTACTCCAACCATAAAGAGAGTGAGAACAAGGTTTGACCCTATCAAACAAGAGATGTACTTTGCAAATTTCATTTCTCTTGGTAACAAGCCTGAAGGCGTTAGCCAAACATCAGACTATCAATTGGAGTCAATCAACATCAGCATGAAAGATGTAAGGGTGGATGATAGAAAAGAACTACTACAAGAGAGCACCAAACCAGCGGCAAATATGTATGTGGCCTTGGAGAGAAAACTGAAGAACAAGAATGTTGATCTAGAGAAAATACAATGGAACCTAAAGGCTGCAAAGCTCAAGGCTGAACCATTAGAAAATCAAGTGACCACCCTCAGTATGAGTATATACCAACAAGATGAAAAGGAGCAAGTTGAGGCAAAAAGGGAAAAGATTTTGGAGATTCAAGCACTGCTAATAGAGGCCAAAGGGATGATTGAACAGCATAAGCTAAAATTCATTTCCCTGGCAGTCAGTGAGGAAGAAAAGAAGCAAAAAGCCTCTACCTTGAACCTAAAGGTGAGTGTGCTGATGAGCCAAATGGTAACAGAAAGGGTAACACAAGAAGAACTGAAGCAGTAAATTGAGCATTTGAAGACATAGTTACAGCAACTAAAGGCTAAAGAAAATATCTTATACACTGAAAATACGGAACTCAAACAAAAAGCAGTTGCACAAGACAATCAATTGGGTAGAAACAAGAACCAAATTGATGCACAAAAGCTCATAGTCAAGGGAAACCGAGAAAACGAAAAAAGATCTTGAAGGCAGGCTTGATGCCTTTAAAAAAGAAGTCAGGAAATTAGAGACCTACTTGGAGGAGATGAACAGACTTGATCAAAGTCCTACATAAATCCTATTGGGAAACCATCACAAAGGTGACCGTTGATATGGTCCCAACATCGCAATTTATAGATTCAGCTCAAAAAATGAGCACAAAGGTTCAAGCAAAGGTTGACCAAGTGTTAAACACTCTCTCCCAAATGATGGTGAATGCCAAGTTATTTGTTCAAAAATTGTTTGATATGCTGCAAGACGATTTTATTTTAAAGGGCATTAAGGACATAAATAACACTGCCCAAAAAATCAATGATATATTAGACAAGGAAGAAGTTGCTCAAAGGTGCAAGACTCTGCTAGCAATCTTAGGGCAGACAGACCCAAGCATGAAGGCACACACTGATCAGATGGTCCAACAAGGTCTACCCTGACCGCTTGATGCAAATCAAGGGGTATTATCCAAATAAGAGTTCTTGCAGTTGATAAAAGAGAGGAAGCAAGATGAGTCAATGTTCCAAGGATGATCTCAAGCAGCTATGATATAAGTACAAAAAGTCTTCAAGTCCTTAGCAAAACTGGAAGCTCAAGCCCAAAGAACTGTGGAAAAGGTACAAGGCAATAGGTATAGAGTGCCACTTCAAAGCTCTTAAGAAGATAGAAGTGCTTGTGGATGATGAATGCAAGACTCTCCAAATAACTTTGGAGAATCTATGAAGAGTCTCCTTCCAAGTTTGAATTTTGGAATTTTGAAATTTTGACTAAAGCACCCTATGCCCAATGGATAATAAATTTTGGGTTCCTTATTCTTTCTTCAGCAAAAGAACTCCTGTGAGTTGCCAAAATTGTAGTGAATTTTCACCACAACAGCAAAATTCTCATTTTTGTCATAGTATTTTGTTGGCTTTTACTCACCACTAAGCATTTTGAAACCTTTGGAGGCTTGGAGAAACCTTAGCTCTTGATTTCCTTTAACCCAATGGCACACAGGAGTTTGCTATCTAACAACAGTAAGTTATCAGAGAGATGTCTTGGCATGTTGACACATCAGTAGTGGTGGGCCTGCAATAACTTTACTTTACCATTCAACATCAAAAGGTCTTTGCTAGCGGCAGGGCCCACACATCTTTTGTTAATTTTTGGCTACAAAGACTTCTAACAATATACCACATGAGACGCAATCAAGGTTTCAGGCAAAAAGAGAGTCAGGTTCTCATGAAGAAGAAACAAGAGTCGTCCAATTTGCCACATCATCTCAGATCTGGCAGCCCACGATCAATAAGGCAAATATCTTAACAATTTTCAAATATGATTATATGACAAAGCCCGCTAAGAAAATTTTGATCCTGGTAGGATATGAAAGAGGTTTTAACAGCACTAGAGAGGCAATTTGGCATACAACAAACCTTCCCACTCCAAACTAACCATATGCAGTTCGAGAAAGATTGAATCAAGAAGGGAATTCATGCCTTCTCTTTCATTTTACTGAACAACACTCAAAGGGGAATTCGTTCACCAACATAGGCTTTGCGCCTTGGATGTTTTGGGGGGAATTAGTTGTTAGGGGTTTTTTCTATAAATAAAAAGCCCATCTCATTTCTATTTGTGAACATGAGCTTTACAAACCTTGTACACAATTTTATTTCTCAATTTCCTTGTTTTTTAGCCCTATAGGAACCTTTGTTACAAAACATGAAGCTTCCTATAGGGCTAAAAAAACTAATTCAATCTTCAGACCACTCAGCATTAAGAGATTCTAGCACACAGATACAATCTCAAGCCATAACATAAACAAGAATTACCCGGATGCAATGAGTGTCAAGTGAACCATCATATCCATGAAAGATGGGTAAAGTTTGAATCAAAAAAAAAATTATCACATAATATCGATCCCTTATTGCTGCCATAGAGAATTAACTTGGACGGGCAAGGCTGAAAATTTCCACAAGTTGACCAAACCTCATTTAAACGAAATGAAAAAGCATTGAAACAGGTAATATGTTAACTTTGATGAGTTCAAATGGTAAATAAATAAGACATACAAAGCGGGGCCCCAAAAATAAGTAATATTGCACTGTGGAAAAGGCCAGTTTCAAGCTTGGTGAATCTGATGGCATAGAGATGCATAGATACAGTCAATAGTGGCATCTAAGTAGAATTTAAAATAGGATAATTTACCAGTAACCAGATATTATATAATAAAGTGCATCGTTGATGAGGCCAGGTTCAAGTCTGTGGTTAATTTAACAGAATAGATACCCTGCATATAGCATATAATAAGGAAATATCCCCTCGAAGTGAGTTAAAATGGAATAATTTCCCACCAGCAGCCAATAAATACAATAGAATAGTCCAACGGGATGAGTTCAAGTGAAAAACATCATTGAAGATTACACGAGAATGCTCAGGTTCAAATCTGCAGGATAAATAAGTTGCTCAAATTAGGTGAAATACAGTATCCAACTCCCCGTGAAAGACATCCCTAGGGAAATATGAGGATATCAAATTCAAAAAAACTGACTAAAGCATTTGCAGGTAAAATGTTCCACAAGTAATAGCATTCAAGATTGCAACGCCCGGCCAGGATTCGAATTTAAGAATTCTTAATCAAATCCAAATATGCAAAGCCAAAAGTGTAGATGTTATCACCCAGAAAAACTATCGGAAGGATCAGAACCAAACTGAATCCGTTATTTAGAAGGAAAAGCTAAATCCCTGAGAAAAATGAAATCACGTAGCTTCACCACAAACTATAATGACATTTGCTCAGCATTTAAAGGCTTGTCGCAACTACAAGCGAAAAGCCCAAACATACCTGCACAAATACATTGAGCACCATTAATTATTTTGCTATTCGTCTTTTTCCCATTTCCCTGATTCGTTTCGCTTCCTGTTTTCTTATTTTCAAATTATGTAATCTATTCAGAATGTAACCAGGCATGTTTTTATCTACTAAGCATGTAACGAGGCAAACTTCGACTGAACGAAATGAGTGTTTATGTAAATGCGTAACTGATTAAAAAGCATACCGGCAATTTTACAGACTATTTCGCATTGTTTTGAGAACAGGTTGTCAGAGCTCAATCAATTTGATTTGTCTGTCGTGCAAATGGGCTTTTATTTGAACTCTCTAGCTAAAATTTTTTATTCAATGTTTTAGTTAGGGTGGATCTCCACCTTTAGATCATTTGCTATCTGGGTTTAAGGGTAGAGTCGGACCTTGTTTGTGGACTGGCCTCACGGTGCAGTATTTTCTACAACATTCAAATTTTAAATGTTTTTGTTTTTAAGTTAAATCTTCTAAAAGTTAGCTTATTAGTTTATGGATTTAATCATGTAAATAATTTTTCATAATATTTTGGATCATATTTTATGATTGTGACTGATTAAATAGATGGGAAAGAGGTGATACAAGACATGAGGGACCCTAAAAGAAAGAGAGGACCAAAAAGAAGAAACAAAACAAAAAATTATAATCAACTAGATAATATATTACTAAATATTAAAATGAATAAGAAGTAAAACAAATTAAAAAAAAATCACCAAAATTAAATAAACAAGAGAAGTTTAACACTAAACTAAATCAAAACCAGAAAATATATGTCTATATGTATAAATGTGAATATAAATTTACATACAAGAAAATATATGAATATATATGAGTTTGTGTGTTTGTTTGTGTATATATATGTGTGTGTGTGTGTGTGTGAATGTATATGCATATAAATACACAGATATTATATACATATATGTATATATATGCATGTACACTCACATATATCATTTATACACTCACTTATAAATATTTACATTTACATATATATGCACATACATTCATTTATATACATAGTCTCACATATATACATTTGTACACACTCATGTATTCTCACATATGTATGTATGTATGTATGTATGTATAAATACATATACACATATATTTATAAAAAAAAATCTATGCCATCTTCTGTTAAAACAAATGGTGTAGCAGCCTTTCTTGAGGGTATGAATTCAACAAATTTAGGCATTGTCTTCCATTAAAGTGAATTACCCCTTACTGAAATTCAAAAGCAATATGATTCCCTAATGATATTTATGGTCATTAATAAAATTGGGGTTATGCATACTCTTATTAACAATGGGTCGGGTCTTAATGTTTGTAGCATTGACCTCTTAAAGGAACTTGGTGTGGATAAATCTCTCATTCAACATGGTGCTCTCTTTATTCATGGTTTCGATAATGTTGGTAGGCAACCATTAGGAACAATCACATTAACTTTTAAGATAGGACTTGTAGTTTTACCTACCCTTATCCATGTCATGCTTGATGCACTTTCATATAATTTTCTTCTTGGAATACCATGGATTCATGCTATGGGAGGAGTTCCTTCGACCCTTCACTCCATAATGAAGTATACATATAACAACAAGGTTTATACGGTAAAAGTTGATCCTAAGTTCGAAAGTTGTTTACAAACTAAAACGAGACATAAAGATCCTAGTCAAAAACCTTTTAACACATTGATTCCATCTTCAAAAATGGAACCTATGCTTTCCAATGATAAGGACATTGATGATTGTGATTCACCCATGACTAAACTTTTTGGCGATGATTGGGGTTTGTTATATTTTACACCTACTTTCATGGGGGAATGTAAAATCTCAACATCTACGCTTGACGAATCAAATGAAGTTGTGGTAGCATATACACAGTCTTCAATACAATCTCCTCAAATATCTAATCTTACAACTTCTAGCAATAAAGATGATGCTAGTTATATGCTTTATTTTGATGTTAACAATTATGAAAAACCACCTTGATGAGAAATAAAAATGTTCATACTAATTGTTGGTAAATTCAATCTCTATCCAAATGACTTCAATGGATGAGATACAAGGCTTGGATTACAACAAAATGAAAATCTAAAACTTATATGCAAATCTGAAAATTAATTTTCCTTAATATGGAATTACCATGATTAGATCCATCTTCTTTATGATGTCAAAAATCAGCCAATATAATATGCTTATAAACACTACCTTATGTGAACTTATAACAATAATATATAAAGAATGACATCACCATAAGATAGTAGCAATGTGGCACAAATCAACAACATAAGAGCATCACATAACAAAGGATTTATATGGAGAAACCCTTGCGAGAAAAAACTCCACCAAGAAGAGAGGCCAAGTATACATTATCTTCAAATAAATGAAATTACAATACAAATAAATTCATTCTCCTCTTTTTCTCCAATATGGTAGCACCTATGCATCTATGAACAATCTCCTTATTCCTCAACCTATCCTTGTTCGTGCAAGGGAACTCTACATCCAAATGTTGCTCATATTTTCTACATCCAAGAGGCTAAATTTATAGGCTTGTGAAGGCGTCTTAAGCCCCGAACATGGATCGCAAAGATGACCCTTCATTTCAAATGTCCCCAACCCTTGGATTACCTCCGCAGAATGCGAAAGGTCACAAATTTTGGCTCCAATACTTTCCCTTCAACTGGGATGCCCAAACATGGAAGATACACACTATATTAAATGCAATAAATGATGGAATATCAAGAGACACATATTGTCTCATTCCAAGCTCCCACTTGGAGAATCCCAATAATCACCCATCTGTCCTTTTATTATCCCCTTCTAGGTGTCCACATGTGTGAAAAATATTAAATATTTATGTCAACAATTCACCTTTACTGTTGTTAATAAAACTCATCACCCCTTATGAATGTAATACAAACAATGGTGAGAATTAATATTATAAAATATTTTTCCAATACCCTAAGTGCCTAGAGACACTTTCCAAGGATGTTGAAACCATGACATAGGATTTACAAGGTAGATGACACCTTAATCCTAACACACCTTCCTCGAAAGAAATGGAGTCTATCTACAAAAGAGGATTTAAAATATTTTCTCAATTTGGGTATAAAGGCAATGGTTGTGGTATAAAGGAACAAGGTATCTATGCAACTGAAAACTGAAAAACTTTTGATTGGATTCATAAAATAAAAATCATGCATTCAACAACATATCAATAGAGCTTTTCTAAAATGAAAATACCTTGCAGAAATAAAATACTCTTCTAAGAAACAAAAACAAATGCATTCACAAGGAAAGATAACTCCATTGTCATCCTCTCTACAACATCTTGTCTTTGCTCTCATATTTTTTGCAGCAAAAGCACAAGAGGCGATGTAGAATTGGATTCGAGAATTATGAACCCAGAGTTGTTGTCCAAAGTGAGGAAGAAGCAAGCCTTTTATAGATGAATTCATGTGGTGAATTCAAGTTGGGAGAGATGTGGGATTAAAGGTTGAGATGGTGAAATGCATTTTGAAATTAATTGAAATGGATTAAAATGAGATAAAATGGATGAGAGGGTTTATGATATAAGTTTAGAGTTATATGCATATGATTTGTGAATTTAAATGATTGATTCAAGGAAAATGGATTTAATGATTAAATGATATGAATAATGCTTATAAATGATTAAATGACATGAATAAATGCTTATAATATTTATAATATTTTAATGATTTTATGAATATGGCGATATGATTAAGTGGATGATCGAATGAAATGTGCAATGGATAAAAATGATTACGAGGACATTTTTATGTATCTGCATTTTGCCTCTCTTTGAAATAATGCAGCGTGTCGTGTTGTTTCAAAGAAAAAGATATGCCCCAATGTAAGGAAGAATGAGGAAGGATGACGAGGAGGTACTGGTATTCCCCTTTGAGAGGACATACGGGTTCCAAGAAAATGAGTGTGCTCTCAAAATGGATGAGAGGAGTGAAAGATGAAGAAGAAAAATGACAAAAGAAAATAGATAAGGATAATGAAGAAAAGAGGAAATGATGAAGGAAAGGGATGATGGGAGAAATGTTAGATGAAAAAGAGATATGAAGGATAATGAAGGTGATGAAGCCTCTTGTGCATGTCATAGTGTTTTATCATCATAGAGCGGTAAAATATGACAAATGGACAACAAACACCATGGTATGACATAGACCAAGGTGTGCAAGGTCATCCATCTGTAAAACAAACAGTCACAAACAAGGAATGTCCTAACTCATACGTAGGCAAAAGTTGCCCCAGTCTTTTTGTCAAGACAAATCGCAAACAACAAGTAAAAAAAAAAAAGATCATGATCCATCATCGCCCCTCTAAATCCATGACAGGACATCCTTGAGGTAGCTAGGAACATGACTTCGAAAGACTGATTAGAAGATAAAACAAGCCTAGACCAACAATGTGTTTGCCAATGAGATAATGTTTGCCAAATGTGTTGACCAAATTGATTGATTAGGTTGATTTTGACCGAGATGACTGAAATGACCAGGTGATTGATAGTTTGGTTGATAGGGGATTGACAAGTTGACCAGTTGATTTGATTGAGCCTAACTTCAGGAAGGACACATCCTGATTAAGGCAAGATTGACCAAAGTGACAAGTTTGATTGATAAAGATTGTTTGATATGATTGACCGATGTGAAAATGCCTAATTGCAGGAAAGACATATCATGTTTAAGGCAAGATACACATCCAAGGAGGTTGACCAGGTGACCATTTTGATAGGTGCCTAACTGCGGGAAAGACATATCCTACTTAAGGAAATAGACCAAGTTGACTGATTTGACAACGTCTAATCTTAGGAAGGACACATCTTGATAAAAGACAAATGACAAGACCGAATGAGACAAGCGACATGATGCCCCATTCCAATATAAGACCAAATATTTGATTGATTGATTATTTTGATTGATTAATGAAGTGGTTTTTTGTTGGATCTATTAGCTTGCTTTGATTTGTGATTTGGTTTGAGTGAGATGATTGCTTGCGGACAAAAGAACATGACCAAAATTGACAAACCCTAAAGGACTAACCTAGGTGGCCTCAAGGGCTCATCGATTGATGGCCTTGCCTACATTATACACACAAAGACCTCGTAGTTCGACATAACTTGTCTTTGCTTTATTTGACAAAGACTAAGTCATGATTTTATTGTTTGACCAAACCTAAAATGATTGACCTAATGTCTCAAGGGCTCATTTAAGATGAAACTTGCCTACGTAGAAAATGCACAGAGAGAATGTAGTTCGACCCTACTAATACAAAAAATAAGTCAGAATCATATTCAAATGACTCTATTTTTTGGATTTTGGTGTTTTATGATTTCTTTTTTGGATTTTGATGTGTTATAATTTTTTGTTGGATTTGGATGTTTTATGATTTTTTTGGATTTTAGGAATATTTGATTTTTTTTGTCTTTTGAATGTTTTGATTTTTTTGGATTTTTTTCAGGACTTTTTCTGATTTTTTTCCAGGACTTTTTATGATTTTTATGGTTTTAAAAGACTGATACCATGCATGATTTCCCATGTAGACATAGATCGATAAATTACCCCCAGTTCGGTACAGGACCAATTTATGATGGGCGAGGGGAAGTAGCAGGTGAAAGCAAAGGATGATTATGAAAGTGAAGGGTACCAAATGTTGATTATTCTCAGGCCATGAGAAGGATGTTGAAGGTTTATTATGGATGAGTGATGTTGGTGGATGGAAGGGCGAAAGATGGAAGACCATATGGAGTGAAAGTAGAAGGAAAAACATAGACTGACTACACATGGCGTATGTTTGCCAAGTTTTCACCATGGTACTTATCCAAAGTGCCACTGAAGTGGTTTTCACTTTTGGATGAATTATTTCTCTTTACTATTTTTTTTTCTTTTTTTTTTGTTGTCACCAAGACGCCTGTTTTCCAGGTTTTCATCAGGGCGACTATTTTTTAATATTTTTTTTGTATTTTTGAAAGGGTACTCTAAGAACTTAGGTGTAATACTTGTGGAGATGCATGTTGTTGTTAGGATCAAGTAATGGTTCTCCTTTAGGAGTGTAAATCTGATAAGCACCAGATCCATAGGTTGTTGTGACGATACCTTGATTCTATTGGGATGATCGTGTTGGATGAAAGAACCTGATCTAGATGAGGAGCATAAGCAAAATATATGAAGGGCGATAGATGTGGTGAACAAAAGAAGCTATGGCATGATCCCTAATGTGCACACTACGTGGGCCATCAGGCTTTAGGTGAAAAGGAGTTTGGGCAACCAATGAGCTAGAGTACTTGAAGGGGTTGTCATCAAAGATACATTGAAAAACATTGCCAGTGGGAGTGGAGAGACATGGCGGATGTGTGAGTATAGATGTATGGAATGGGATGTATGGAATGAGTGAAAGTGATGGTGGAGACACTGGATCAACAAGCTCTTCTTTTGATATTCTACTTTGATAGATGCCCCTAGTTATTTTTGATGGAGAGGCATAGTTGGAGATCAATTATTTCTTACTTTCATTTTTTTGATAGATGCCCCCAGTTATTTTTGATGAAGAGGCATAATTTTGCTTTCTTTTAGTCTTGACTTTGTTTTCTTTCTTTGACTCATCCAATAGATTTTGAATGTGGCTAAATGACCTTTCTTGATTGTTCTTTTTTTGTATTCTTTCTTTGTATTCTGGATCTCCATTTGTGAAAGGCACTTTCACCTTTAATTCTTGAACTTTATCCTTGTTCTTTTCTTGATATATGAATTGTTGATCCATGTATATGATGCAAATGGGTGTGAATGAGATGGGTGAGATTTATGGAGTGTCAAGAATGTTTGGTGTATGACAAGGAGTGGCAATACCATCAATAGAATCTTTGGGACTATCCTTTTTGGTACTGTTAACGTTAAAGGAGGCTTGCACACCCTTAATGATTTGGAAAGATGACTTAGTAGGGGTGACAATAGAAAATGCATATCCTAGCCCTAGGTAGGTGGGATGGAAGGGTGGTGATTGGATATCTTCAGCGGGGTCAGGATCATGCATAGGGATATCATGTTCATGAAAGGATTGAGTGGAAGAAGATAAGGCAAAGGCAGATGTATCATCAAGATCCCAAAAGGTTTCAATCCAATCATGACCATATTTTCATGTTCCTTTTGCAGTTGTCTTGACATCAGTATTGGAAGTCTAATTTTTTTCAACGGCCTTAACATTGTCTTTTATCAGTAATTTCCTCATATAATGTTCTCCACATCCCATATCATGGACTTGGACCTTGGGGTTTGATGGTATGGTAAATGGAGTAGATGATTTGACAAGGGTAGATGGGTCAATGTAATGAGATGGAGTAGCAGATCAAGTGGATGATGAGGCCTCTCGATTGATTGGAACTTGACATTCAATAATTCCTTTTAGGTTTGAGCAATACTAAAAGGGATTGGATCACCAAGAACAGTAATCTTAGTGCCATTATGTGGAAATTTGAGGCATTGATGGTATGTGGATGGGATGGCCCTCATAACATGAATCCAAGGGTGACCAAGGAGAAGATTATAATGCAAATTCAGATCCAGGACATGGAACAATGTATCTTGTATTGCAAGTCCAACTCTTACAGGAAGTGAAATAACTCCTTCAAATGAACGCTCAACATCATCATAAGCTTTGATAAAAAAATTCTTAGTTTGGTCAATATCATTCTCAGAGTACCCTAATGCTTTGACCAATTTTAGTGAGCAAATATTTAGACCTGCTCCACCATCTACTAGGACTCTTCTGATCTTGTGTTTATTAACGCAACCTTCAAGGTGTAGGGCATCATTATGGTCAAATCGTTGTGCAAAGAAGTCTTGTTCAGAGAATGTGACATGGTGTGGCATAGCGAGGCATCCAACCATGGCCTGAAATTCGTTGACATCTAGGTTAGCGGGTACAAATGCCTCTTACAAGGCTTCATCAAGGATGGTTCTATGTTGTGGGGATATGCAAAAGAGCTCCAATATGGAAATTTGTGCGGGATTCTTTCATAATTGGTCTAGTAGGTTATATTGGCTCTTTGGTTGCGGATTAGCGGAAGGTCCTAGAATGGTTATCTTACTTCAGCGAGTAGTGACAACACAGTCTGAGCTTGGCTTGTTTATGGTGATAGTAGCGATGCACTCATCAAAAGGCCTTAAGTTAAGGATAATTGTGTTGTAATCATGTTTGACTTAAGTATAATTGGCATTATTATTAGTACCTAAACTGGAGGCCTTTCCTTTATCATAGTCTTGCAAGGGAGTTTTGCAAATGGTGTGATCAACATTTTTTTTATTGTGGGAATTATCTACTATGATGATTCCTTGCTCAATAAGGTCTTCAATGGTATTTTTCAATGTACAACATCGGGATGTCTTGTGTCCATTCCTATGGTAGTATTCGTAGTATTAATCTTCTTTCCACCAATCAGGCTTGACCAATGCAGGCTCATAGTTTTTAATATCTGGTAATCGGATGGTATTAGTTTTTAAGAGTGTTTTTAAGACCGTTTCAATGGGTTGGCCCAATTGAGTGTATGTTCTCTTGGTTTGGGGAGGACCTCTGTGTTGTTGAGTGGCTTGAGCTACATTCAATGTTTGACCTTGTGTTTGAGGATTTGGTATGTTGGTTGCATTTGATGTAGAAGGACCTTTCAGATGAATGGTTGGACCTTTGGTTATCATTTTGGCATCAACAACTCCATTATTTGTGACATTCTTGTTTTAGGATCAATATTTATTTTTGTCATTGTTGGATTTCAGAGTCTCTTTGTTTATTTTGATTAGTCCTTTTGCAACAAGACCTTTTTCAATAAGGACACATTTCTCAAGGATTTCATCAAAGGTAGTGCAACATTGAATTTGTAGACTACTCATCATTTCTTTGTATAGGTTCTCAACATACATGGTAACCAATTGTTTCTTAGGAATCTAACAAGGGAAATTGCTAACCAACCCTCACCATCTCTGGTAAAATGAAGTAAGTGATTCCCCTTCTTCTTATTTGGTTGTGCTTAATGTTGCAAGGGTGACATCATTTTTTATGTTGAAAGAAAAGTTGTTAAAGAATTATTCGGCCAGTTCACCCCATGTTTTGATCCCTGGGGGGAGATGCACAAACCAATCTAGAGCTGGCCCTGTGAGGCTTTGAGGGAATAGTCTCATCAAATAGGTAGGATCATATGAGACTTCCATACATGATGTGTTAAATTCTCGAATGTGCTCTAATGGATCCCCTGTCCCCTTATACTTAGGAAAAGGTGGTGTTGTGAAGTGAGGGGGAAAGGGTGGCATGTATGGATTTCAATCAAATGGAAAGGGGCACAATTAATCCATGGAATATGTCCTCTTCTTGGTTCCCAATTGCATATTTGTCATTCGATGTTCGAGGGTCTCCACTTGTTGTATCAAGGTGTCTACAATTGATAGTGTTGTATTGGTTTGATTTGGTATCATGTTATTTGGGTCATATGTTGAATTCAAGTTGGCATTTTGAAGTGTGGGACCTTGTTGGTATTGATGTGTAAATGTTAGATTGGCATTGGTTTGATTTGGATTGGAATTAGCATTTGTACCAAAAGTCATATTGTTTTGGGATTGGGGTGTAGGCTCTTGATTGGTGTTTTGGATTTGGAATGAAGGACCTTGGTTGCTGTAAGGTGTAGGACCTTGTATTATATTTTGAAAGGAAGGCATGGGTCCTTGATTAATGTTTTATCTTGGTATTCTTTGTGGGACAATATGGATCCTCCCTAGTTTATTTGGTGGATTTTGATTTTGGCTTGGTGGGGGAGGATTTTGAGTTTGGAATATAGGACCTTGATTGATATAGTGGAGTGTGGATGTAGGACCTTGAGATGTGGAACCTTGATTTGTGTTTGTAATTATGGGACCTTGAGATGTAGAACCTTGATTTTGAAAAATTAGATTGGTGAAAGTTTTGCTTGGGGTATTGCCAAATGTGAAATTTTCCCCTTGTGATGTATAAATTATTTTGTTCCCAAGTGTAGAGACAATAGGGGCATGTGTAGTGGTAGTAGCCATGTGTGTTGTAGTTCCCATAGGTATTGTGTTTGTCATTGGTGGTGAAGATGTCATGAATGGACTTTGAGATATCCCTCCTTCTACAATTGTTGAGACATCAAATGCTTGAGGAAGTTTCTCACCCTTCTTGGCTAAAGTGCATAAAAGTATTTGTTGGGTTCTACATTGAAAAGTTCTTCAATGACGAAAAGAACTCTTGGGTCTTGTTGAGCTTTTTCAATTTCCTCGGGGTTAATTTTTTATTGAATTTTTCAAGGTTCAAATTATCAAGGGAGTTGGTTGATTGAATTTGTGGTATTTCTCTTTGTGGTTTTCCCTTTGGGGTATAGATTAGGTTGAATTTGGTTCAAAATTGAGCTCATGATGAGGACTAAAAAATGAGTCATTTGTGGAAAATGGGTCACTTGTGGGATCCATGTCTTTTCTTTTGGATTTTGACCTTGTCTCAACCATGTGAGACTTGCGAAATGAAGGTAGGCAATGCAAGGTGATGTGATGTTAAACTATGTTTTTGGATTTTTTGGATATACGGTATGTAATGCAACTATTATATTTTTTTGGATTTTTGAATGAGGATGCAAAGTGAAAGTGCAAGTTAAATGGAAGACTAAAGATTGAAAATATGATGATTAAGGTTATGATCAAAGGTTATGATATGACTCTAAATGAGACTAAGGTAATGCTAAGGATATGAAGTCTAGAATTTGAGACAACAGAAGGCAACCAAGCTAGTGTAGGTCCAAGATAACAAACCCAAATATCATTAACGTTTGTGATAATTAAGAGGGTAATTGTGACAAGGTGGAGTCAAAGCTAAGACACAAGCTTGAGACTCAATTTTAACAAAGGTGATAGTGATAAAGATTGAAAAATGGAGGATTAAGGCCAGTGACAAAATGGATAAGCAACGAAGGACTGTTCAAAAGATTAATGGTCTTCCTATGTCAAGAGTTGGAAATGTATATGCAACCTAAAGGTCTAAGATTGATTGTGAAAAAATAATAATGCAACCTAAAATGTGATGTTTGACAATTTTGGGAAAGCTCTGCAAGTCTCTGGTTTGAAGGTCAAGATCTCATAAAATGTTTTTGATAAGGTAAGCAACATTTACAAGGTCTTGTACCCTTTACACAATGATCCACAAGGGCCAAGAAGGACAAGCATGGTTTTGAAAAGACCAAGAACCTTTTACAGAGCTAAGGCATCACCAACACAACAAGAAACCAACACCAACCAAACCACCGCAACACATAATAGGAACACCAACAACACAAGGTCACTAGATGACCAGGTAAGGAAGGACACTCAGAACCAATAGTAGTCCCAACACAAAGACAACTAAGCAACCCAAACTTGACACTTGAACCAAGAGTAATTGAAACTTTAGAGCAAGCAACAACCCTAAGAATCCAACAACACAACAAGACCCAAGGTCTTGCCAAAAGCTAACCAATCTACAAACCACCTACAACAATTGGGTTGCAACATAACTACCTCTCAAACCTGAGCCAACCATATTCCTACCAAAGGAGGGGTAAGAATCACCCATAGTAGCACAAAAAGGACCTTCAAAATGCGTCAACCCAAGCATAGCAACAACTGAACCAAAGCAGACCCACCTCACACCAATCTCCTAGTCACAAATAGAGAACAAAGCTGAAGAAAGAGGAGCAACAACCAACTTACATCACCAAACCACTTGGAGAACCAACACAAACTCCACCTTAATAGGAGATGGCTCCCCTCTAAAGGAGCAGACAAGATGTAAACCATCCAGACTAGGGCCACCAGTCACCCACTCAAACAAGTTCCACATCAATAGGAACTCATAAGAGGGGAAAGAACTCTCCACCAACACAACATCGACCAACTCCACCTCAATAGAAGAATAATTCACCTCAAAAGAAGCCAATTGAAGGACATGGCAAAGAGCAGTGACCAAAGAAAGGAGGGCCATCACATCCAAAGGTAAGCCAGGTGGCAGTGAAAGCATCTCGTTCAATAACAAAAATCCCATCCATCTAGGTCAAACAAAAATGGCCCAAGGGATCTACCCAAGAGAACCAACAAACTTTAACCAGAGCACATCCATGGGATACCACAAGTCCCCACCAGTCCCATCACCACCATAGAGCACAAGAGCAACCCACAGTAACACCAACATTGCACAAGAGGACCCAAAACCAAAATCCAAGCCAATAGCACAACAAAGCTCCAAAATGGAATCCAGAACCCTAGCACTAAGGCAAAAAACACAACACATCAGCCAAAGGAAGGTCAGAACAACACCATAACTTAGCCTCCAAAGGAGACAAGCAACTTCTCTCGAGTCCCAGAAAAAGAGGATGAGAATATCATCCCTCGTCTCCACACTCAACCACCACGACACCCACATAGGGCCAGGAGTAGAGACACCCTGCATAACCACAGTAGGAGCCAAAGCAACAACATCCCACCAACTCCCAGCACTAAAAACACAGGCTCCAAGCTGACATATCATGCCACTAGGAGCCAAGTAGGGAGACCCCCACACAACAAAAACCACCCTCCAGCGCAGATCAACCCACCTCGAACAAGACAAGCCAGCCCTGACAAGGGAAAGAGGAGAAAAAACAACGGGTTCCTACACCATACTGGCATAAAACACATAGGTCAAGCAAAGAGGAGGCCAAGCAGACCAACCCACACCAACTTGTAGCCCAAAAACCCGACCCAGAACACCAACGTTCTCATAAAATGTTGATTTTGCCACTTTGATGTTTTAACTTGATTTTTTGAATAGATTTTGATGAATTCTTGATTGACAAACATAGAATACAGTCATAAGCACTTTTTTCGGTTTAGTTTTGGTTGAAAGAAAAGTTTGATTTCAAACAAGCATAATTCCTATGGTTAGCAAGGATAATATTTGTTAAGTTCCCACTTGGATTAACCAACCGTGCTTATTCTTAGTGGATGACTTAGAAGCTTGGCCACATTGGCTCCCCCAACATGCCACTCACTTCTTGGGTCAACCAAGCTTCATGTTGTCATGAATCTTCCATGATGAACTCTTCATCTCTACTAAGAATTGTGAGTATGTGGGACAACTTCAGAGGTTTGACCTCCTGCACCAGCAAATAGAGGGATTTTAGTTTCTTAAAAAAGAGGTGTCTAGTACGAGAATCCATGAATAGAGAGCCCATCTGTAATAGCCTGAGAACTAGGAGGCCCACTCCCACTCTCATCACCAACAAGTCTTGGCAGATCGAGGGTCTCGCAGCTTGGCTTTGAATGATGCTAGCCACTCCTTGGGGTACAAATTTTGTTCTCCCCCCTTTGATATAACCCACCAAGAAATGTGCTCAAGGTCAAACCCTGAGGTGATGAAATCCTCGAGGAAGGCTCTCCTAAAAAAAGGAGACCAATGTGTATTTTTCATCACCCAAGATCACACAAGTGCGCAAGGGGAGAGGATACGTACACACTAGCTCGGGTAAAACAGAATGTCCAAGCGCACCAAACATGATAGACATGGTTCTTTTTAAGCACCAATTGAAATGTTTTCTAATCTAAAAAAATGACAATCGGTTTCAGAAAATTAAGTCTTCAAGAAGCGTCCTGCACCAATGTCATTAGTAGTTTTGAATTCAAATCTTCGTCAAACGTATGTTTATGTTTTCACCTTTTGTGTCTCTGATATGCGAACTTGCAAAGAGAAAATCAATTTAACCAAATTAACCCTAAAATTAAAATTAAACTAAAAGTTAAAATCTAAATTAAATATAATTTAAAATCTAAAAAGCTAAATTAGAATCTAACCTAAACTAAATTAAATTAATTCTAAATTCTAAATTAAATTAATCATATGTTCTAAATTAGAAATTAAATTCTATGTTCTAAATTAGAAATTAAATCTAAATAAAAAGCTAGATTAAACACTACAAATTAGATTTGAAAATTAAAAGGTAAATCTAAATTAGAAACTAAAAACTAAACTAAAAGTAAAAGCTAAAAGCTAAATCCAAAGTTAAAAGCTACAGTAAAAATCTAAATTTAAATTTAAATGTAAATTACAAGGTAAATCTAAATTAAAAATGAATAAAGTCCAAATTAAAAATTAATTCTAAAATTAGTCTAAATTAAAACTAAGCTAACTTAGAACTAAATAATAAATTAACAAAGCTAAAATGTCATAAATAATTAACAAAATAATCTAATTCCAATTTTAATCATCAAGTCAGCAAACAAAGAGGGGCAAAAAATTGAAAGCTTTGATTATGCCATGATTATAGGCATGCACAAAATACCTTTGTTTGAAATTATAAATGAAATCCAACCACATAAAATTAAAATGAAGGAATAATTTTATGCCATTCTTAAGATTGTGC
Source organism: Sequoiadendron giganteum (assembly GCA_007115665.2). Lineage (NCBI taxonomy): Eukaryota > Viridiplantae > Streptophyta > Pinopsida > Cupressales > Cupressaceae > Sequoiadendron > Sequoiadendron giganteum. The sequence goes on from CM021105.1 coordinate 382,003,710, forward strand.
TTCCCTCCAGGCAATCTTATGATGATTTACAAATGCAACAAATTGTAGACACGTAAAATATACATGCATTTGATTTTGATCATATTAACATTGTTTCGTCTTGAATCATACTCTCAGCTTATCATCACCTTTTGTCTCTTAATTAAATAAATCATTATTTATTTAATTAAGTCTGTCTACTCTGTTGATTAAATTAACTGATTTAATTAACCTTATATCCCTTGGATTAAATAATTCATTTTATTAAATCCCTAAACTCTTCTTATTAAATAAAATAAATTAAACCTTATTTGATTTAATCTAACATATTCCTTCTTGGTTAAATAAATCAAATCATTTATTTAATAAATCATTTCCTCTCAATTCTGATTTAAAATAATTTATCTATTTTAGTCAAAATTGTCAAATCACCCAATTCTTCATTAAATTAATCAAAACCTTGATTAAGTTAATCTCTCTCACTAAAATCCTCTAGAGAATGCAACTTGCACAATAAATCAATTACTTTGATTTATTAAATCTTTATTTTCTCTCAACATGACATCAAAAGGGAATATTCCCTCAAATTTGAATTCAAATTCAAATGGGCTTGGTCCTTCCAACAAGGCATTCAATGCCTCTTACATGTCCTTGTGCATTGAGCCAAGTGACATTAACTCCATTTCTTTCATCCCCCCAAAACATGTCACTTCATCAAATTCAAAATTCAAACTTGCACATTGATCAAAATGTGCTCATTCCTCAACCATTCGCATCTTGACAAATGACACTTGGCCATTAGATGTTGAATGATCTCACATTGTTCAAATTCATTCTCTCTTCCATTTTGGAAATCTATAAATGAGAGAGTATTCCTCTCATTCTATCATCCACAATTTGAGTAAACTTACTATACTCAACTTCATCCCCATCCACAATCTTCATGCAAAGTTACTCTCTTCATATTGAGAGCCAATTTTTCCCATTTCACTCAACCTATCACCATTTTCACAAATTGTAACAAGATTATGCTCAAATCTCTTTGGAGATTTGACCATTGCTCAATCAATCAGCATTGCAACTTAGGAATTGGGAAAGGGCCAATTGCAACACTTCATTGGCACCAATTCCCCCATGGGATCACTAATCTATTGGCTTAATTAGGATTTATATTTTTTTTTTCTTGTATTGTGTTCTTCATTTCCTAATTTTAGTTTGAATGGATGGATTTCATGGGGAATCTCTCACACTTGTTTGCATACATTTGATCTAACATCTAACCATGTTTGTTGCTCTTGTGCATTTGCAGGTTTAGGGGTTCACACAAACTATAAAGACATTGATCAAACTCACAACAAAACATTCCCTCTATTTAAAATCGTGTCTCCCTCCATTCGATACAGTCTCTTATATGAAAAAAAGAGTCCTATCATTAAATAATATATCAAACGGTCACCAGATCAAGAGATAGGTGTGTAAAAACAACAATGAAAATTGTTGCTTCTATAGGGGTTCAAACTCAACCATCAAAAGCTGGTGACAGGCGTGTAAAATAAGTACAATGAAAACAACAATGAAAATTGTTGTTGCTCAAGAGATATGTTGAAAAATATTTAAGCAAAATTATTGGCAGGCATACCAAATTCTCCAACTGCTGTCAAAGTAAAGCATAAATAATAGAAATTGTAGAAACATGAATGAAGTGCTTAAGAAAGAGCATATGCAAATTAAAAATGAGTTTCAATCTACCATCATAAATAATTTCTTAGATCATCAATCAAGAGCGTATAACCAATGTAAATAAACTAGTAAGATTGTGCAAACACTAAACAATATTCATAATCTGTAAAGAAAAACATCTTTGCATTTTAGATGAAATCCTCAAAGTATTCCTGCAAGATATTTATCAAAAGATTGAAATCCAAATTATCAAGGTGTTCACATCACGGGTTCACCATTATGCACAACTGAAACCTAATTTTTTTTTATTGGATTCACAAAATCAAAATCATGCATTCAGCAACATATCAATAGAGCTTTTCCAAAATGAAAATACCTTGCAGAAATAAAATACTATCTTCTAAGAAACAAAAGAAAATGTATTCACAAGGAAAGATAACTCCATTGTCATCCTCTCTACAACATCTTGTCTTTGCTCTCAGATTTTTTGCAGCAAAAGCACAAGAGGCGATGTAGAATTGGATTCGAGAATTATGAAACCAGAGTTGTTGTCCAAAGTGAGGAAGAAGCAAGACTTTTATAGATGAATTCATGGGGGTGAATTCAAGTTGGGAGAGATGTGGGATTAAAGGTTGAGATGGTGAAATGCATTATGAAATTAATTGAAATGGATTAAAATGAGAGAAAATGGATGGGAGGGTTTATGATATAAGTTTAGAGTTATATTCATATGATTTATGAATTTAAATGATTGATTCAAGGAAAATGGATTTAATGATTAAATGATTTAATGGAATATGATTAATTGATATGAATAATGCTTATAAATGATTTAATGGATAAATGATAAATGATTTAATGGATAAATGATAAATGATTTAATGATATGAATAAATGCTTATAATATTCATAATATTTTAATGATTTTATGAATATGGCGATATAATTATGTGGATGATCAGATGAAATGTGCAATGGATAAAAATGATTACGAGGACATATTTATGTATCTACAGTATCAAGGTCTCTATAGAATTGAATACACAAGGTAAAACAAATGGTCTTGGTTATTGTCATAAAAACTCACCAAAGCTAGGGTATGCAATGGGGATTTGTCAAAATTGTAAAGGGTTTTAGCCATGTAAAGGGGTATGTAATGGGGGCCTCATTGTATAGGGTCTAAAAGGTTTTGATAGTCAAAGGGTGTTGTTTTAGTCTTTTGGTCACGCTTGAGAGAAATATTTTAGCAATGTAATAGCTATATTTTGGTTGTCATGGCATAATAGTCGAATTGTAAAATGTCAATCTATGGTCTTACTCGAGCTATAACTGGGGGTTTTCTTCTTGGTTCTTTCCCGTCAATATGCTCGCCTGAACCAAGGATTTTGTATTAATTATATTTTAATATTAATATATTTATAGTGGCTTGCCACTTTTGTTTTAAAAAAAAAAACTCACTAAAGCTTCGTGTAGACCTTCTCTCAATATGAACATAATAGCACAATACTCTCCTAAGGTAATGCTCAATTTAGTTTATCCTAAATTGATAAGTAAAACAAATAAAAAACCTTTCATTGGATATATTTCCAACGGATGAATCCTTAGAATTTTTTTTGGGAGTTTATGACAACTTACCCATGTATCATCATGATTGTGGATTCCATTATTGTCTAAATATCAAAAGACACTTGTATACTAGATGATATGTTGGATTATCAAGGCATACCCCAAACTTTCCCTCATGTTCTAGACCGTAGTGCACTACTTGTAGGAGATATTATTAATGTCTCAATGGACCCACCTAACACGTTTAAGGTTATTTTAATTGGAAAATGTCTTGAATCTAATAAAAAACAAAAACATTCTACACTTTTACATGATTTTCCTAAATTGTTTGTTTGGTCTTATTCGGATATGATTGACATAGATCTTAAGGTAGTTACACATAACATTGTGTTACAAGATGATGCTAAACCAGTAAGACAAAAGATTCATAAAATAAATCCAAAAATGGTTGTGTTGGTTAAGGATGATATTTAAAATCTTTTACAAGTCAGTTTCATTCGCCCTATTGACTATTCACATCACATATTGAACATTATCATTGTCGCTAAACTTGATAATCATATTCTAATGTGTACAAATTTTTGTGACCTTAATAAATCATATTTGAAAGATGATTTCCCTCTTCCTAACATAGACATGATTGTTGATTCTACTAATAGGCATGCTTTAATTTCATTCATGGATGGATTTTATGGATATAATCAAGTCTTTAACAATCCTCATAACCAATTTAAAACTACATTTTTTACACCTTAGGGAACATTTTGTTGGGTTGTTATGTCATTTCGATTAAACAGTGTTGGAGCAACATAGCAAAGGGCTATGAGATTAATATTTCATGATTTCATTTATAATATCTTAGAGGAATGTGTTGATGATATCTTGGACAAATATATATCACATCAAGATCATGTCAAAATCCTCCATAAAATCTTTGAGCATATACATAAGTATAACGTGCGATTGAATCCTAGAAAATGTCTTCAGTGTGGAAAATGGAAAACTATTAGGATTTATTGTGTCACATTGGGGTATTGACGTGGAAATAAATAAAATTGATTCTATAATTAATATGCCACTTAAAAAAAATCTCATCTTCGTAGCTTACAAGGGAAGATTCAAGCTATTTGTCATTTTGTTTCATCATTAGCATATTAGACTCTCCCCTTAACTCAATTTCTTAAGAAGGATTCTCATTTTAAATGGAATAAAGATTTTCAAGAGGCCTTTGAGAATTTAAAACAATATTTAGCTAATCCTCCTGTTTTACAACCAGCTGCCTCAAGATGTCTTTTTCTTCTTTACACTTTTGCTTCATCTAATGCTCTTGTTGTGTTATTGGCACAAAATGATGAGAATGGTAAAGAACATCCTATATACTATATTATTTGAACATTACTTGATTATGAGACACGATATACTACAACAAAAAAATAATGTTTGGCTCTTGTGTTAGTAACAAGTAAAATAAGACATTATTTGTTAAATGTTGAGATTTATGTTATTATAAAATTTGATCTAGATTAAAACATCTTTTGTCCAAAACTAATCTATCAAGATGCTTAGCCAAATAGGGGATGTTGTTAACAAAATTTGACCTTAATTTTGTCTCTCAAAAGGCAATTAAGGGTCAAGCATTGACCAACCATTTAGTTGAGGCTCCCTCACCATTATCTTTACCAAACCAAGAGTCATTTCTCGATGATCATGTCTTATCATTAGAAGAGGAAAAAATATGGGACTTATACTTTGATGGTTCTAATGTAGAATTGGCTTTAGTGCTAGAATTATACTATTACCTCCTTTAGGTAAGCCAATTTCCTTATCTTACCATCTAAATTTCCTATGCACTAATAACATCGCAAAACATGAAGCTCTTATCATTGGTTTGTGTGCAATATTGCCCCTTAATATTCAGCATCTTCGTATATTTGGTGATTCTCAATTAATTATAAAACAAATTAATGGATCTTATCAAGAAAAACAAGATAAACTATCCCAATACTGTGACTTAGCACTAGCAACATTACAAAAAATTTCCTCATATACTATTGAAAATATTTTGTGGAAAGATAATTAACATGTGGATGCAATGGAAGCACTACCTCCCTTATATCCCTTGATGATGTATCTAAACATTTCAAATTTACTATTCATAATCACACATCCCCATCAATATATGAAAGTATTAAAGATGAGATAGTTTGTTGTCTTAATATTAATTCAGATGAATGGTATTCCCATATATTTTAATATTTGCATGATGGTACTCTTCCTAATCTTGTTCCAAAAATAACTCAAGCTCTTATCTAAAAGCTCATAGCATGATACATAATTTTAGCTAATGTGTTATATTGAAGGGAATATAATGGTCATCTTTTGTGTTGCCTTTTAAAATCAAAGATCCACATTCCCCTTGAACAAGCCCATGCACGTGCTTGTGGAGGACACTGCAGTGGTTGATCTTTGGTTCAAAATCTACTTCATATCGATTATTATTGGCAACATATGGAACAAAATTCTTTTTCATTTGTTAATAAATGTCCTAAATATCAACATCATAACAATTTGATTCATGCCCATACCCACAAACTTCATTCCAAAGTGTCTATTTGGCCATTTTTCATGTGGGGCTTAAATCTTATTGGTAAAGTCTCTCCTCCTTCTCAAGGACACACTCTTATCATTACAATTATGTATTATTTCACAAAATAGGTTGAATTGGTTCCACTTTGATCCACGACAACTAAAAATTATTTGTCATTTTATACTGGATAATACCATATCACGATTTGGTCTTCTTTTCACTTTAGTTATAGATAATGGTACATCATTTAAGAACAAAGAAGTGAAAAATTTCCTTGAAAAAATTCACATACATCACTTTTCTACACTATATCATCTATAGTCAAATGGACAAGTGAAAGCTTCTAACAATACAATTGAGAAAGTCTAATAGAAAACTATTAAAAAACATTATAAATATTGACATACTCAACTCTCCTATGCATTATGAGCTTACTGCACAAGTGTTTGTACGACTACAGGTACTACTCCATACAACCTAGTATATGATATTGATGTTGTTATGCCTTTAGAGTTAGAAATTCCTTCATTATAAATTTCTCTCAATGGTATTCTAGATGATACTTCCTACAAAGAACAATGGATTCAAAAACTTGAGATGCTCGATGAAAATTGTATACATGCTCTTGAAAATATGCAAGCTTATTACAAAGGTCTTCAACACAAATATAATGAAGGTGTTATTCACCGTTCATTTAAAAGTGGTGACTTGGTGTTGTATGAAAATAAATTTAGTGTAAATGTATCACCAAGAGAAAAGGGAAAGTTTAGCACAAATTGGTTAGGACCTACATCATCATTGAGGATTATGGATTAGGTGTATATAAGCTCTCTACGATAGATAGTACACATCTCAAAGAATCTATAAATGATATGCATTTGAGTAGATTTTATGCTTAGATTCATTTCAATCTTTGAATGGTATGTTGTTATTTAAATTATGTAGATTAGGTTGGATAGATTTACTTTATATTTAATGTTGCCTTGCTTTGAATTCATGAAAAACATTTATGTGCATTGGATTTTAGAGTAATTTTCTTAAAATTGATAATTACTTGTTAGCATACTATTCAATAACTTGTGTACTATGCTAATTAGATCATTATAGCATTTAATTGTTCAAATTAGATCATAGTTGCATCTAGTTCAACATGTGTGCACTTAGCCAAATTGTGGTATTTAATTAAACAATTTTACTAGGTTGTTTAGTTAGATCATATCTTCCATATATCTATTACATGTATCAATTAGATCATTATTGCATTTATTAAATAATCTTAATGAGATTGTTTGATTGAAGCATAAGTGTATCCAATTTTCTATACATGTTAATTTATACTAGCATTTAATTAAAGGAATGTAGTGTATGTTCTAAAATTAGATCACATGGAATATAGAAACATTAAATAAACACATAAACAACAAATAAAACTATTCATATATATACATCATGGAATTCATATACATCCTTATATCACCACACTGACAAAATGTGGTGCATCATACAAAATTATGTCATCAACCTTTAGGTCTATGGCTATCAAATCATTTAGGGCCTAGTGGTGGTGCTTGGCAAGAGATTGTAGATTGTAACTCCTAGAGCTACTTCATGCCAATATATCCTTGATCTCATCTCTAAGCTCTGCATTGGCCTCTCGAGCCTCCATATACTGCTATTGAAGTTGGTCTTTCTCAACTCACACTCTATCCATCTTTGTCTGTAGGATCATCTACGGATCATTGGGAGCTCGATCTCTCCCCACTCTAAGCTTCGTGTATGCATCTCTCAATCATGTTATAGGCTTAAAACTCTCTACATGATTCCCTAGAGTCTATTGTGGCTTATAATCAACCCACACAGGCTGATGTAGTTTCACATCAAGAACCATCTCTGTCACTACTTGACCCATAAAGTCAAGTGAATCTCGAGTGCTAGATGTAAAAAAAAAAATGCATAAAGCAAATTTAAATACATAATCATATAAAATATAGATCAAAATGAAGTGAAACATCATTCATAATACAAAATTAAAAAGTATATCATATCACCTGGGTCACCAACTTGCCAATAGGGATCCATGCATGATATAATTGTAGCTATATCTAAACTTGATCATGAGGTTGGAGATGATATTATTCACTTTTCTCATCTCTCCATGCTCATATATGCTCGTTCTCTCTGGTGTAGCAGAATGTGCCTGTGATCCATGAGGATGAGACCTAGGCCTCTCCTCAGGGGCATCATCGACTGACTCCTGCTTCTCTAGATATCCTCCTGATGTTGTTATTAGTTGATCCTCCTCATCCTCATCTTTAAATGATCCACCATAATCCTCCTCTTCCTCCTCATAGTTCTCATGATGTCATGGCCATGGCTATTGGACGTTGTTAGGATGATCTATAAGAAATATATGATATGAACATGTGGTGTCTCATCGCCTAATATATAAAGTGCTTGATCCAACATCATCCACAATAGATACATGATGTGCATATCGCTCCTCATCATCGAATTCATTCAAAGGGATGCCCATGATGGCCAAATAAGTTATGTCCTATGGTCTTGTGTCGTGAATCAATTTGAGATAGTTCAGTTGAGGTATGGGAATCCCTTAAGGGCAACCAAACTATTTGATCACTCGATCATAGTAGAATAGAATAACAATATACTCATATTGAATAACAAATAAATGGTCATGTTGCATCCTCGCAAGTTGTCATGATAAGCTTGGTCAAGCCTGTAGTGTCCTATAAGGCCTCCAAATCACATTTGCAACATCCAATCGACCAAATATAATGCATCAATATAGAAAATCGTCATGTTGCAATGGTATATTCAAAGGGTAAGAGTAGGCTTGGGCATATGCCCATGCTACCTCTATTAGATATCCTTGGGGCCACATACAAGCGACGTGCTCAAATGCCAAGACCTAGAGAAGGGTGCATGTAATTAGTCTATGTGTCTCATAGTGCACATATCATCCAAGATCATAGTAGAGGTGTGCTAGCATGCTTCACCCCCAAGTGAACATGGTATGTCACTCCATCACTCGTTTAATGTGTACAAGGCCCCCGTGTAGGTGTCTGCATCATCCATCTGGTGCAACTGCTAGCACTATGGTTATGATCATGATACAATGAATGATGGGGATTTACACATATCCATAGAGAATCCATCATATTTGTATTCATCCCTTGCCACCCTCTAGCATATGTTGATCGATACAATAGAACTAGTCATCTAGGATATCATTTGATGTCATCCCCTCCTCATGGCCCATGGTCCTACCTCATATAGGTAATCATATAATACAATACACATCCTCGAGTGTCACTATCATCTCTCTTATCAAAAGAAGGAAGGTAGAGGTGTCTATGTCCCATCGATCCATGATTCCATCAACATCACATCATGGTACCTTATGGTGGGCATATTGTAGATCCATAGTAAACCAACATATCATGACTCTTCTTTTCTATAGAAAGTAATATGGCATAGTCATGGAGAAGGTTATATATCCACCCCTGGGTGCTCCCACATGCATGGTGATACTTGTTAGTCAATAACCTATTAGTCAAAAATGTACCCTTTCATTAGTTCATGCATCAAATAAAAAATCAAAGTAAAGTAACAATTGTAAAATTCTAAGATATTGTGCCTAGTTAGGGGCACTATAGTCAAACTAGGGCACCCATGTTGGACTAGGGTTCCATTTCTAGTTAGGGGCGTCATCATGGTTCTAGGGTGCCAAACTTGGTTAGGGGCTCCATTTTCACCAAAATCATTAAAAATAGTACAAATTGAGCTCCTAACTATGTGAAAAGTGAAAACACAACTTACCTCTCATGTCGACACCCCTTGTGCGATGCACTCTCTCAAGATCTCCAATCTCAGTGCATGACACGATCATCATTGTGAAATTTTTTCTCCTAGGGATGCTTAGCATAGCTCAACAATGCTCTCAAACTACACAAGTCAAAATGACTAGAAAAATGGTAAAAAAGATATTACTTATAGTAAAAAATTGAAAATATATTAGTCATATCATATTATCTTCAAATCATTGTAACTTGGGATTACAAACTTTTATTTTTGTCTCATTTGTTGCATTGGGATCTTGGTTCCACCCTCATTCGAGTCAAATGATTTTTGGTCCTCATTATTATGTTTACATGACCCTACCTAATGAATTTTCATCAAAACCCTAATCAATTTGATGTGGGGAGATCACCACCCTATTTCTACATTCATAAATAAATACAAAATAGAGAGGGAATACATCTACACTTGAATTTCATTCTCCTTAGAAGTTTTGAACTAACATATTTGTTTGTATGTGTAGGATGATTTTGAATTTCTAACAAATTGGTTTTGTAGGATGCAGTTCCTAATGTTGTGGTTTACATGTTACTAAACTAGGGGTTTCATTCTCTTGCTTGGCGAATGTTCTACATCCTCTACAATATCCTTTTGGGTATCCTTTTTATGATATGATTTAATTTTTAGTACTTTAGCTTGCACATGCATGTAGTGTCATATGGCCGCTAAAGTGGGGACTAAATGTATTGTCATAAATTATACTCCCTAAAAATGAAAGTAAAATTTCATGCTTTATTTGGAACTCGATTTGGTGTCCATGCCATTAGTGCATTTTAGAGACACTCCTTAGGCTTGAACTTTCCTTTCAACCCAAGAAAACGTGTCAGTGCTACCCTAAAAGTGTGTTCTCAATCATATTTCACCATTCTAACCTCAAAAAGTACTCATTTTTGAATGAGTCTTGATTAAGTGGACCCTAAACACATGAATCAAATTTAAATGTGTACTAAAAAATCTAGACTAGGGCGCTAGCACCCTAGACCAGGTGTTTTGCTTGACAATTTTGATTTTTTCATTTATATTGATCTCTAATTTTGGAGATGTGAATTCAAAATTGAGACTTGGTAGTAAATTAATCCCAAAAAATTAATTTCAATGAATCCACCTACAATTTCATGTATTCCTATCTTCCACTATAAAAACATAAATTATTATTTAAAAATAAAGAAGAAGCAATCAAAATACAATAAAGCTCTACAAAAATACATCCATTTTTATAGAATTACAAAGCAAATTTAAGAACTGATCAAGTTAGCACAATGATTAGAGTTTTGTGCCAATAGAAAAAATTGTTTGAATCTAGGGTTGGAGATAGCTTTCGATCCCTTCAAGCACCTAATGACTTATTTTCAACCTGTTCTCATCTTTAGACTTTGATCTCCTTGCTGCCCTAAGTAAGGTATTTGAGCATTTTGTTTTTCCCTAGGGTATTTGACTTTCTCTTGGGTTGATCTTCCTTGTGTCATTTAGGAATCCTTCTCTAATCAATTGAGTAGGGAACATTTTATTATTTAGTTTTCATTTTATCTCATTATAGCCTTAGACACACTTAAGGTTTAGAGCACACAAACTTTATCTATTAACAAATCACTTAATCGTGGAGGTAGAAATACCAAAACGGGGGTTTGACCAAGATTAAATCCTATATAGCTAGCCTTTTCCCCCCTTTGTTGTGATTTTTTAGGTTCAAATCCAAAGATGACAAGTTACAAAGAAGGAAAGTACAGTGAATATTTGTGTGTTACATGCCAAAAAGTTGTAGATCCTAATTCACTCTTCTCAAACAAGGGCACCACCACCCTTGACCTCCCAGTTTGGCTCTAAAATTTTGGGACAGGTGCACAAAACTCTACCCTCTTTAGATTTGCTATTTTTTGTTAGTTTTCAATTTTTTCTATTTGAATAAATTATGTTTTTAGACTAGGTTCCATAGTTCATTGGGTCAATAAATTTACATTAAATCTAATCAAATTTTCAATGCAACAAAATAAGCAAGCCTAGGGTAGATTGGCTCTCCTTTTAGGTTGTTAGCCAATCCTAACACCTTGTTGGTTTGACTTCTAATGTTTATGCAAAGAAAGATTGATCCAAGTAATTTATTCATTAGGCCTAGAATCTCTTTTTCCACATAATAGATGTATAGTAGAAGCCTCTTCAATTAAGCTCTTTCTTGAGAAATATGTTGTGGCCTCTAGATAGGAAATTAATAAAGATAAGTATAACATCTTCTCCTTCAACACAAGAAGTGGACTTCAAAGGTGTATCATTTTCTTACTAAGTTTCAATAAGGTCGAATTATAGAGTAAATACCTAGGTTTCCCTCTCTTTAAAGGAGAAATAAAAGCTTTCATTTGGAAGGAAATTGTAAACAAGTGCAAAATGAAAGCAACCTCTTGGAAAGATCGATAACTATCTCTCCTTGAAAAAGTCCAAATGATTAAGGTTATATTTTTAGGGTAAAAGCACAAAGTTGTGTCACACTTTCGTCCAACTAAATAGTTTCGAGCAAAACATTTTCGGTCAGAAAAGTTTCAGCTGAATAGGTTTCAATTGAAACCACATGGCCTATATGTGGCACATAGAGTTTCGGTCGAATATGTTTCACCCGAATCCAAAAAATTTAAATTTTTCCCTTTACTGCTTTGAAATTGGCTTATTTTATATGTATGGTTTTAGTAGAAAGGGTTTCGATTGAAACCCTTTCTACCGAAACTATCTATGTGGCAGCCTTGTTGGTAGCCAACTCAAATTTTTCAAAATTTTCTGAAATTTTCAACTTCAACTAAGTGTTTTTTCAATAAAAATAAAAATAAAAATACCCTTTTGTAGATCTTGGAGTGGTGAATCCAAATATGTAATTTTTTTATACATTTTGATTAGTTTTAATGTATTATTTTTTTTAAATGATGCAAGTAGGTTGTTAAAGCTAAAAAAGAGGCTGATTAGAAATTAGAAGAAAAATAGTAAAACATGTTAATTTTTTTTGAAAAATATATGGTGCACTAGATGAGAGAATCCTCTTCAAAAGGGTATAATTTGTTTTTTGAAAATGATTAAAAAAGTAGACAACAGTTGACGTCAAATGAAAACTATCAAATTTTGACTAGTTTGACTTTAAAATGTCATTACGAGAAAACTATACATCAAAATTTAAAAAAAAAATCCATGCACTAGATATTGAAGTTACCTATTTGGAAAAAAAATGAGGGGAAAATTAATTTTTTTCTATTTGTTTCTTGATGTCAACTGAAGGTCACTTTTTCTTGAAATTTTCAGCATTCCAAAATCTACTCTTAAATTGATAAAAAAAAATCAATTTTTTTTTTTTAAAATCTAAAAAATTACAGGAATAAACTTCATCAATATTTCTACAGTTCATTAGTAAACATCATTTTCAAAATTCAAAATATAAAGACCACTTTTATGTGGTTGAAGTTCAATTTTTTTTTTGCTATTGGTCGATTCCTTTATAAAGTGTGATACATGTTTGTATTTTTACCCATTAGTTATCCCTATCTATTAGGGTAAAAGCATAAAACCGTGTCACAATTTTGACCAACTACATAGTTCCAAGTGAAACAGTTTTGACCTAAGCAATTTCGGTCAAAACTATTTCCCCCAAAACTATGTGGCCTATACGTGGCACATAGAGTTTCAAGCGAAACCCTTTCGCTTGAAACTACAAAATTTGAATTTTTCCCTTTGTCGCTTTAAAATGTGACTCAATTTATGTGTAAGGTTTTGATAGAAAGGGTTTCAGGTGAAAGGGTTTCGGTCAGAGCCCTTTCTACCAAAATTACCTATGTGGCATCCTAGTTGGTAGGTAACTTAGCCTTTTTCAGATGTTTTTGAAACCTTCAACTTCAACTAAATATTTCTTTACTCCAAATGATTTTAAAAAATTAAAAAAAAAAATACCCTTTTGTAGAGCTCGGAGTGGTGAATCCGAATATATATATTTTTTCAATATTTTGATTAGTTTTAATATATATTTTTTAAAAAATAACACAAGTAGGTTGTTAAAGTTTAAAAAGAGGTTAATTAATTTTTTTTTAAATAGTAAAACATATTGAGAAAAAAATTAAAAATATATGGGACACTAGAGGAGAGAATCCTCTTTAAAAGGGTATAATACTTTTTGAAAATGATAAAAAAAGTAGACAATAGTTGACGTCAAATGAAAAATATCAAATTGTGATAAGTTTTACTTTAAAACATTATTCTAGGAGGAGAAAAATGTTCATCCAATTTTATTTTTTAAAATCCATGCACTAGATAATGAAGTTACCTATTTGGAGAAAAAAATTCACGAGAAAGTGAAGTTTTTTTTTGCTATTTGTTTCTTGACGTCTACTGAATGCCACTTTTTCTTGAAACTTTCAGCATTTCAAAATATGCTCTTAAATTGATTAAAAATAACCAAACCAATTTTTAAAAAATCTGAAAAATTACAAGAATAAACTTCAACAAGAGTTCTACATTTCATTAGTTTACATCATTTTAAATTTAAAAATATAAAGACCACTTTTATGTGGTCAAAGTTGAGAATTTATTTTGGTGTTGATCAATTCCTTTATAAAGTGTGACACAGGTTTGTACTTAAACAATTATCTAGCACTCAAGTAACCAAAAAAGATGAGAATTTTATATTGAATGCATTATGAAGAAATTCCTTTGGAAAGGCTCCAATAAAAACAAGCACATCCCTTTAATAATCAATTGACAGATGATTTATAATGAAAATATATTTGGTGGCATTGATATAAGGAAGATTGAAAAATAGAACATTGCACTTGGAGAAAAAATATATGAAAAATGTTTGAAAATCCTACTACTAGGTGGTGTTAGATTCTCCAAAAAAAATCTAGACTTAGAGGATTTAGTTCAAATTATCACAAATCCAAACCCCTCACAAGGCTCTCACATCTAGAACTTTATGCAATATTGTCGATGTTTGATTATTGATCACCTTTGTTGGGCCATCACCAACATAAACAAAGCAACATTATGGATTGACTCATGGAAAAACCATCCTCCACTTTCCAACACACTTGGTTTGGATACATGGAACAAGATATTGAACACACAAGGCATCTTTGTGAGAGATTATTTTAAAATCAGTGATCAATGGTTATTATTGAGATTGGGAGAGTATCGAGGCCTTGTGAATTTCCATTAAACTCCATGCAAGTATATAGCAAGAATAATTAAAAAAATATATATTCATAAACTAAAAGGAACATACAATAATTTGGATCGACTCCAAATATGACACTTATTCTATTAATATTGGGTACAAGCTATTTCCCATTTTGGGGAAAATCATTTATGGATCAATGAAATTGTGTTGGAACAAATGGAATTTTCCTAAAGTAGGTGCCTTTTCCTAGAATGAATTACTCAAAAGAATCCTCATTGGCAATCATCTCAATACCATCAAGATTGTTGGCCCATCTCATTGTGCAATGAGTAAGTTTAAAGGGGAAACTACCAACCACCTACTCCTCAACTACCCCTTTAAAAGCACGTGTTGGGATTAATCATGGAATATATTTAATAGGTACAGGGCCCTAGTGAATGACATATTGGAGCTCTTCAAGAGCTAGTCGAGAATTCATAATTTTATCTAGGAAGGTATTTAGATATGTAGCCCCTCATTGCTAATTTGGTAGATGTGGAATGAAAGGAATAACATAATCTTTAATGAAAAATAAAATAGTGTAGAAGAAATTATCAAAAAAATTGAGAAAAGAAACTACGAAGTGGTGATGGTGAAACTATCTACTTCTTCCCTGAGACCATTCACAATTTGGGATGGGGTGATGATGAAAAAATGGTATACTCTCAAAATTCCATAAGAATATAACACATGCAACCTACAGTCAAAGATAAATAGATTAAAATCCAAATCATTTCCATTGCCTAGTGGAAGGCTAAAGTTGAATTTCAATGGTGCTTCTAGCGGAAATCGTAGCATCTCGAGTGCTAAGGTCACAATAAGGAATGAGCATGGTGTGTTTATTTAAGGAATTTCCAAGAAGATTTTGTTAGGCACCAACAATGAAGTAGTATTCACGACATTGATAATTGAACTACAAATTTGTAAAAAGGATAATATATCAACTATTGATATAGAAGGAGATTCTAAAATATATATCAATACAATTCAGAATTGAAAAGTGATAAATTGGAAGTTGAATAATATCATAGATTCTATATGGTTAATATTAGGTGAAATGGATAACACATCGATCACCCAATACTATTGAAAAAGAAATTACATAGCAAATTTTGTAGCAAAAAAATATTGTGAAAAGCAAGATAGGAGATTAGCACTCATTGTATATACAATTGGGAAATTGTTCCATTGCAATTCTTCCTCATCAAATGATGCGGGAGCACTCTAGCGAATTGGTGTTCTTGCATCACCCAAAAAATAAATTCTTTTTTATTTTTCTCATTTTTGGTGTATGGTCGATTTAACGGATCGACAACCATTGGATGCAATTTGTGTTTGGTTCATTTGAAAATCACTTATGAATAAATAGAACATTGTTTATATCATTAACTGGAAATCATTTTTATTGTGCATCTAATTCAAATTTCATTTACCTGGTAGTGGTAATATTATGAAATTTAATTGTTAATAAAAAGGATGTTTTTTTTTTTGGTGGGGGGGGGTTAGTCATGCAACTTATGAAATGTAGATAAAATGAACCACTAGTTGAAGGAAGGACAAGACATAACAAAAAAAAATTCATACAAATATTATTCTTCAAAAAATACAAAATGAAGGAGATGTGAGGAGCCGCCTTCCATATTAATTAGAAAGAAATTAAATGCAAAATTATTAACTATTGGAAAAGCCCGATTGGAGAAAAGAAGTGAAGGGGCATGGCTGGATAAAGGAGAGAGACAATGCCATTTTGGAAGATAGACCAAGGGAAGGTGAGAAGAGTGTAGGGTGCACCAGTAAAGGGGAGAAAATAGAAGGAAAAGAGGCTATGAGGTGGAGAGTAGAAGCTACATAGAGAAGAAAAACCACGCCCATGGTGTTTAGTATAATCTAAATTGCAACTAAAGTATTTCATGTGAAACTGTGAAAATTTCACCATATTGAGGAGAGGTGCATGGTAAGGTAATAGTTGAAAAGAGTTGAGCCTTGAGAAACAAAGCAATAATGAACCAAAATTATGTATGCAGGTTGTAAGAGTTTGTGTTGGAAAACTGAAAGTGCAAATAAATAAATTTGAACTATTCCTATAGCTTCAATTTGTAATTCAATATTTATTGAGAATAGTCAAATTATTTTCAATGATTCATAAAGTTTTAAATTAATACTCAATCGACAAATGAAATTGTCGAATTGAGTTGTGACTAGTTGTGACTAGTTGTGGCCTGGTTGTGAGGTGGAGAGTTTGGATTTTGGTTGTCTTGCACCATTAGATGGTGCAACCATATTTTATGCTAATTTGACTCTCGATTCAAGATGTATAATGCTAATATTTAGATCATGTTCTTACTGAGTTGAGATTCATGGTAGCTCCTTTGGCTTCTCCAACAAGAATAAATGGTTATAGATATGATCCTCTCTCTATCTACAAACATACAATGCAACTTATATGTTTCTCTTTCCCTTGATGTGATGAGGATTCCTCAACCTAACTTAAGAGGCTCTACAAAATGGAAGAAGAGAAAATTGTGAATGATATAAGGAAGGTAATTGATAATAGTGTTTTTGAGGATATGCACATTCATAATAACCAAATCTTGAAGTTATTTCTAGAAAATGTCATATTGGTCCTTTACAAGAAATAATGGGGAAATTTGGGTAAGGAAGACTGCATCTATGATCAACTAAATTGGTGGCTCTTGGTGTGATTGATTCCTTTAAAATACAACCACGTCATGGGAGTCTTACCAACATCTTTGACATTGTCAAAGCATAACTTAGCAAGGAAACTAGGGGAGAGGAGTCAAAAAATTTGTGGGGCCCTTTATGTGTGATAGGAATGACATGTGTTGGGGCCCATAGTGGTACACCTCTCCCCTAATAAAGACAAAAATTACCGTGCATAAAAAACCACATAAATCCTAAACTATAATTAGATATTAAATGCATATTTTTTGTTATATATTTGTTTGCAAACTAAGTACAGGCTAACAACCAAACAAGTTAGACTACAAATTCAGAGTATGTTGACATATCACTGAAAAAATCTTGTGTGCTCATAAAATAGGCATATGATAAAAGTAGACCCCCACCTACATAAATATTGAAACCCAATTGTCACACCAAAAAAAGACTCCCTTACACATAATGGACAACTACACAACAAAATAGGTTTGCCATGTCAACACCATTCAAACCCATATGTCCCATCTTTGACTCAAAATATAACTTATTATAACCAAGTTTCCCATAAGTGCATGACCAAAAAAACATGTATAAGCATCCTCCTGTCTCATCAAACATGATCCCTTCAACATGTATTAATAGATTTTTGTCCCATCTTTCCAAATAAATCGTACATGTACCAGTAACTTCACCTCTGCGCCCACCTACATCCATAAAAACAAGTTGTAAGGCCGTTATTCTTCATGAAAAATTTATGGAAATAAATGAAAACATTCCACTAAACAAATCAACTCAAAATTTAATGGCCACAACATATCAAATATGCAATTCATATCATTCAAATTTCAAATTTGAAAGAGGATATGAATTTAATATGTCATATCAAGCAAGCATGAAAGAAATCACAATAATTACCAATTCCAATAGTTGTGAAATCCTTGAAGACTTCACTTATTCTAGAGTGAGTGACATAAGAGAAAGAGGAGTGACAAGCAAAGAATTGAGCAAAATAACAAGAAGAGGAGGCAACAACACAAATTACATACTACCAACTTCCATATTGTTCTAGGTATTCCTCTACATGCATTATATTGAGATTATTTATATAATTTATGCCTGTGAGTGCGTTGTTCATGTACAAAAGATGTGAGATTTGTTAAACTCTTATTGTTTTTCGTTTGTAAGCTTTATATTGTTCTTTATTATAGAGGTTACAGTCATAGGTTAACATTTGTGTTTCCCTAAGGTTTATATTGCAATCATTATAGTCAATTTAACAGTTGTGTTTCCCTTCTATAAAATGTAAGTGTAGTTCCTAATTAAATCTCTCTGTGAGTATGTGTATGTTGTACATACCTTTAAGATATGAGATCCGTTAAGCTTTTAATTACTGTTTTTCATCCCTTTGCCTTATATTGTGCTATGGTAGAGCCATACATTAATAGGCATGTTTCCCTTATTTACAATGTAAGTGTAGTTCCTAATTTGTTGTGTGTGAGTATGTGTATACTGTACATGCCTAAGAGATATAATATTTTTTAAACTCTTAATTTCTATTTTTCATCCCTTTTCATTCATGTTGTCCTTCATTACAATCATATGTTATCAGGTGTGTTTCCCTTGATTACAAAGTAAGTGTAGTTCCCACTTTGTTGTGCATGAGTATGTTTATACTATACATTCCTATGAGATATTATATTTTTTAAACTCCATCTTAGTGTTTTTCATCCATTTTCATTTATTTTGTCCTTCATTACAATCATATGTTATCAGGTGTGTTTCCCTTGTTTACAATGTAAGTGTAGTTCCCAATTTGTTGTGCGTGAGTATGTGTATAGTGTACATGCCTATGAAATATGAGATTTGTTACACTCTTATTTTTTTTCATCCCTTTTCATTTATTTATAGTGTACATGCTTATGAGATATGAGATTTGTTAAACTCTTACTGTTTTTCATCCATTTTCATTTATTTTTTCCTTCATTATAGTCATATGCTATCGGTTTTCTATCCCTTCTATACAATGTAAGTGTGGTTCCCTTATTTCATACTACATTTTAATCATAGATGTACAATTGGGTTTCCCTTGTATACAATGTAAGTGTGGTTCACTTATTTCATAATGCAGTTTACTCATAGATTTATATTTGTGTTTCCCTTGTTTCCTACTGGATTTTACTCATAGATCTACAATTGTGTTTCTCTTGTACTTCTGAGTTTGTAGTTCATGGATATGTCTATAGTTAGACTGTACATGCATATCAGATATGAGATTCATTAAAGTCTTGTTTGTTATTCGTCCCCTTGTTTTGTTTTCCTTCACTAGAGTCATAGGTTAACAATTGTAGTTCACAATTTATGGTGAGAGTATATGTGTCTATGTATATGCCTATGAATTCCAATGTTGATCATAATGAAGTTGTTCCACTCACTATTTTGTTCTAGCTTATAGTCATAGATTAATAGTCTTGCTCTATATATATGTATTGCTATGTTTGTGAACTGTTCACAGTATTTTTGAATGTCAATGCAACAAACTAAAAAGAAAACACATACACAAACTATTAATCTTCTGTTCAAGCATCACTGTCATCTTACACAAATAAAACTGTCACTCAATATGAAAATTCCTTCCTATTATTGTTAGAAGAACTAAATATATGCTTTTTTTCCTTCTTGGTTTTGATTGTACTTATTATGTGCAGATACTAAGGCTAATGGAATGGTGACCTGTACTACAAAAAAAAGAAGAAGAGCCACAATAAGGTTTCCCTCCCACAAAAGAGGGGTTACATTTCACCCAAAAGTAGATCCTCCAGTTCATGTTGATAGCAATCCTATTGCACCAATAGTGGAGGATTCTACACCTTGAAGACTGTAGAATGAGGTTCCTACACCTCGAAGACCGCATAAGGTAACAATGAAACAATGACTATGGTCATCAGAGGACATGACAGGGGCACTCCATGATGTAGAGGAGAATGAAATGTCAATAAGGGGAGCTTCAAAAAAATGGAAAATCCCAACAACCACACTCTCCAAATGGTTAGGTGGCCTAACAACAACGTCTAAGTAAGGTCCTCCAATAGTCCTCACTAAAGAGGAATAAATTCTGATTGTGGAATGATACACATAAATGGTTGTTGTAGGCCATGTCCTTGAGATTGTTAATCTTAAGGTAGAGGTTGCTCAAATTTGTGAAAATAGACCAAACCCTTTCAAGAATGGGCTCCTAGGGAAGTCTTGGAGGACAGGTTTCAAGAACTAACATCTAGAAATAACATTGCAGATAGCTGAAGGCCTATACAAAGATAGGGAACTGAACCTTAGACCTATTGTTGTGGATGATTTCTACAAGAAATTATCTATAGCATACGATTCACATCCATATTGTTCTCATCACATTTGGAACTGTGGTGAAACTGGTATCTAGGCATGCAAAAATGGGGCCATGAGCGTGTTGGCCAAAAAAGGTAGCAGGAACGTGTCTTACATTATTCCAAAGAGTCTTGAATGGATAACCATTCTATGTTGTGTTAATGGTGCCAAGTAGAGCATTCCAATGTTTTACTTGTTTAAGGGGAAAAGTCACTTAAACAAATACATTATAAACTAAGAACTAGCTACTTGCATGGCAACCTAGCCGCATGCATGGATGACAAAGGAGTTGTTTATAGAATGGTTTTCCCACTTTACACAGTTAGTTCCAGGTGGTGTGTTTCCCACCAATAAGTAGTTGTTGAGTTTTGATGGGCATGGAAGCCATGTCGTGCTCACAACCATCCAACAGGCAAGAGAGTTGGGTATAGATTTACTAACATTGCCAACACACACCTCACATATGTTGGGGAAATAAGAAGGACATCTCAGAAAGAAACATCCGAGATCAGTAGTGCCTTCGGTAATTTAAATTTCTTCAAATCACCTCAAAGACATGTACACCTATGCCATAAAGTGGAAAAAGACATAGTTCATTTCCCACATTAATCCTTAGAGAGAAGTTAATGCTTAACCAGTTTCAACAACACCATTCATAGAATCAACAAACAAAACCAACAATCATGAAACATGGAACATAAGACATGAACACACAGATATACATGGGGAAAACCCTTTCAAGTAAAAAACCCCACACTCCAAAATCCTAGATCACCATTGTATTATTCAACAACAAAAAATACAGTTATAATACAATATTAGGCTCACGGCCTTTATAGAGTTTACATCTTGTTCCATTCTGGAGAATATCTGACAACATAACCCATCGCAACCACCTCTCTCAGCAAGAGACATCTGGCTTAGCTACATAGCCTCATGGCTTGATCACCGACCTCTCAACCTCTTTGTCACACAATTGCTCGACCTTCACCTTCTGCAAGATTCATCTCTTGGCCCACAACAACCTAGCCTCTCAACCGCTCTGGTTACTATCGCACTCTCTTGGCCACCTAGCCTCTCGACTTGACCTCCAGCCTCTCGGCCTGCACCCAACCTCTTGACCAGTTCACATCCTAACCAAGTAACCACTATGCTTTGCCTCTAGCATGGTTTAGCTCTGCTCCTAGAAAGACATCTTCTCTCTCTCATCAACTATTCAACTACTGCACCCCTTTAGGGTTACACCTTGATCCACGCACCATCATCCAACATTTTTAGCCTTTGGATAAGCAGTTGAACAAATCCCCAATGTCAAACTTAGGGTTATCCACCTAACACCATGCCACCCAGACAAAGAGACATTCATTACCATTTCACCAATCACCAAGAAAATGGGCCCACATGCCATCTATCCTCCATGTCATCGCCACCTATTGACCTTCGACATGATCCACCATCCTATCGGGTCCCACATGACACACATCCACCACTTGTTCAATTCTAGAGCATCAAAGAAGGAATCTACAATATTCTCAACAAGTCTCTTGGAAAAGACTTAAATATTAACTCCCAACACTCCATGGTGGTCCCCACAACCATCGGCATCCAATTCGCTTCCGTACAGGTGACATCACCATCCACATGGATGGGACCCACCATCCATCGGTTATGTCGCTGAAAAACCAAACCTCACAACCTCAACATCAGAGGTTATGAATTTCTCAAAACCCACGACATGCTAATAATGAGGTCGCCAAGTCAGGAGAATCCCAAACTTCACAACCTCTATCGGAGGTTAGGAATTTCCTAAAACTCGTGACTCGCCAACTACAAAAGAATCGCTCTATCACTCAAAACCTAAACTTCTGAACCTCAAGACGGAGGTTGTGAAGTTCTCAAAAGATGTGACATGATGACAACAAAGGGAAAAGCCTTCACTTCATAGTCACTAAGTAGGGAGGTTATGAAACTTTAGAACCCTACGACTTTAGTTAGAAAAACTTGAAAACCATCGACTTAACTTAGGTCGATGATGGAGGAAAACACAACTGCTCTAGGATGTTGATCAAGCCAGTAAATTTGAGTCACATTTCTCAACATTCTCCCACTTGGCGAAGAACTTATTGGCTCCTTCCAAAGTAAACTCAAGAATCTTAAAAAATGCTTCTACACTCCAACTAAGACACCTATACCAATATCCAAGATGTCCACCAACTCAGGCAACAATTCCAACCATCCACCATAGGAAAAAGGAATGGCGTATATGCATCAGTCTCAAGAGAACAAGCACAATATCCTACAGACGGAAAAGGCTTCAATACTGCCACCACTCCATTGTGCTCACAAGTTATACAAAAGCAACACAACATCATCTTCAAAGCCCTCAAACATGAACACAAATGTGAAGTCATTCTTCAGAAACAAGATAGAACATTAGCTAGAACAACAACCAAAAAATTGACTACTCCCATCCAACTGATCAACCCACATGACTAAAATTAACACACACAATAAGTGCTAATCCATCCAATCACACATACCTCCAAGATATCCACATCAGAAAACTCATGCCAGCAACACAAGAAACCCATCAACAACAAAATACAAGCTCCAAGTGCCAACCAATCGAAGAAGACAAAACACATCCAGGAACTCCCACTACATGGGTAATACCAAGTCTAAAAGATCAGAGGAATAACGAGTCTACCAATAGCATCATACAAGAGGTGTAAACGACATCATGTAGTACCAAGGAAACATTCACAATGATATGCACAACCTGTAAAACCTTCACCACAAGTCTCCATCAAGACCACAAAGAGAAAAGTCTACACATCATATACTTGTAGAAAATCCTTCTACACACACCTCTAAATTCCAATTGTGTCACCTTATTCTCCATGTATCCATGAGCACCTACAACCGATCATCTCATGCTAAACTCCAAATGCATCATTGCACTATCATGAAGTTCTCAAGCATATGAACGATGCACCCAAAACACAAAGAAACACCAAACCATTGTCAAAGCTCCAATCATCTAAACCAGGAACTTGTCATGACATCATGATCTACACATCTCCCTTAGGAGATACCATGCTCCAGGTGAACATAATATGGTCTCAAGAGCAATGCATCATGCCAAAACTCTAGTGCACAATCAAGAGTATGCCATGACATGAAACAAAACAAAATCTAAACCAACATCACCTATCAAGCACCACCAACACCTCAACTAAAGACTCCAAAAAATCCTCCATGGTTACGAGATGTTGCACATCTTCAAATAGTGTCCGTGCAAATGCGAAAGAACCCTTCTACAACAATAAGATCTAAGAGTCGCTCCTAGTAACATCTGTAACACTAAAGAAGATCATTCACCACCAAGTGATGAATCCAAAGTCATTGCTAAAGCTCCCACCGAACCGTGATACTGAGATTTTCAAGCATCATGACCAAAAATCTGCTAATATGAAAACCCTTAGGTCCACACAGCAACATGCCCATCTGACAACAATACCAAGTGACACCAGGATCTCCAAACCAAGCAAAAAAAACCATCATTGTCAAAACTTACACAAAACTATGTATCCAAGCTATCCATGACATCATGATACTCATGCTATAGGTCCCCATAGCCAACTATTCAGGTACTCTACATCATCCATCCTCTCATCTCAGAGCAACCACACCAATGCACAAGTGACCACAAACAAGGCCAATTAACAAGTCTGCACCAACTCTGAATCAACCTCATGGATATCAATAGTCTACTTTCAAGTTGCCTCACAACAAACATGCAGGTAAAGACAACCCACAACATTGCACAACTCATCAATCCATTCAATAGAAACATGCAAACCCATCATTGCACTGGAAATTGAAAAACTAAGATCTCAAAGAGAATAACCATGTAGAAAACATGACTTAAACACTAGATTAAGCTCAGATCTGATTCACCAATCATGTTCACAATGAGCACCATAGTCTAGGAAGCCAACAAGAAACACCACAAGAATGCTGAGTGATAAATCACATACCAACACTCCCATGCATAGAAGACATCACACCTCCTCAAACCATGTCGAACTGCAACTATCTCATCTAGTCACACCCCAAAACATAGGGTCTATAAAATAGGTTAAAAGTAGCTCCACATTACCACAAGTTTTGCTTGACCATGTAAAACCTGCAAAACCACAAAGCCATGTAAGTACAAACCATCCTTAAAAGAAAATAGCAGTTCAGGAAATCTAGGCCCATTTCAAGCCAACTCCAAAACCACCAACATGCACCTACAATCGAGAGAGACAGGATATTTTAGAAGCTTCCAGATCATCCAATGATTAACTCCATAGCCTACATTCAATTGGGGTAACATAAGACTGTGCTTTCCAATACCAAGAAAAACACCCAGCATAAGCACACTTCTCCATGGTTGAACAACAACCCAAACTTCTCCATATCATCAAGGAGCCTCTCACATAGATACCCAATAAGAAAGCTTGCTACAACACAACCATAGAGACAATAATATTCCACCCCATGCATGAGGTTTATACCATTGAAAAATCACGAGCTTCAGGTTACATCATTTCAATATGACCAACTCAAGTTTCTCCATCTTCTTCATATTCCATGTTGTGTGTTGTCTCAAAAACTTAAACAAAAAAGAAAGAACTTCTATTCATCAAAGGATTAATACATCAATTGATTCCTCCTGATTTCCTCAAGCCCGACAAACTAAGAAATCTTCATAGAAGGAATACCCAAAACTAGCATCTCCAAGGAGGAACAACACCCAAAAGAAGGCTCTGATACCACTTATTGGGGAAATAATCAAGACATCTCAAAATGACATCCGAGATCAGTAGTGCCTTCAGTAATTTAAATTTCTTCAAATCACCTCAAAGACATGTACTACTATGCCATAAAGTAGATAAAAACCGTAGTTCATTTCCCACATTAATCCTTAGAGAGAAGTTAATGCTTAACCAGTTTCAACAACACCATTCACAGATTCAACAAACATAACCAAAAATCATGAAATATGGAACAAAAGACACAAACACATAGATATACGTGGGGAAAACCCTTTCAGGTGAAAAAACCCCACACTCCAAAAGCCCAGACCACCATTGTATTATTCAGCAACAAAATTTATAGTTACAATACAATATCAGGCTCACGACGTTTACAAAGTTTACATCTTGTTTCATTTTGGAGAATATTCGACAACACAACCCATCACGACCACCTCTCTCAGCAAGAGACATCTCGCTCAGGTACATAGCCTCATGGCTTGACCACTGACCTCTCAGCCTCTCAATCACACAATCGCTTGACCTTCACCTTCTGCAAGATTAATCTCTCAACCCACGACAACCCAACCTATCGACCGTTCTGGTTACCGTCACGCTCTCTCGGCTACCTAGCCTCTCGGCCTGACCTCTAGCCTCTCAGCTTGCACCCAGCCGCTCAGCTAGTTTGCATCCTAACCAAGTAACTACCGTGCTCTTCCTCTCGTATGGTTTGGCTCGACTCGTAGAGAGACATCTTCTCTCTCTCATCAACTATTCAACTACCACACACCATCATCCAACATTTATGACCATTGGATAAGTATTTGAAAAAACCTCCAACGTCAAACTTAGGGTTATCCACCTAACGCCATGCCACCCAGAAAAAAAGAGACATTCATTACCGTCTCACTAATGTCACCAAGCACATGGGCCCACATGCCATCTTTCCTCCACGTCGTCACCACCTGTCAGCCGTGGACACAATCCACCATCCTATCGGGTCCCACAGGACATGCATCCATCGCTTGTGCAATTCTGAAGCATCAAAGAAGGAATCTACAATATTCTCAAAAAGTCTCCCGAAAAAGACAAATATTAACTCCCAACACTCCATGGTGGTCCCCACAACCGTTGACATCCAAATCTCTTTTGTACAAGTGACTTAACCATCCACACAGACGAGACCCACCATCCATCACTTATGTCGCTAAAAACCAAACCTCACAACCTCAACATCAGAGGTTATGAATTTCTCAAAACCCGTGACATGCTGATAATAGGGTCGTCAAGTTAGGAGAATCCCAAACTTCACAACCTTTATCGGAGGTTAGGAATTTCCTAAAACCCGTGACTCACCAACTACAGAAGGATCGCTCTGTCACTCAAAACCCAAACTTTCGAACCTCAAGACAGAGGCTGCAAAGTTCTCAAAAGCCACGACACGCCGAAAACAAAGGGAAAATACTTCGCTTCACAATCACTAAGTCAGGAGGTTATGAAACTTTAGAACCCCATGACTTCATTTAGAAAAACTTGAAAACCAACGACTTAACTTAGGCCGATGATGGAGGAAAACACAACTGCTCCAAGAAGTTGATCAAACCAGTAAATTTGAGTCACGTTTCTCAACAACATAAACTACAACCATTAAATGCGAGTGCGTTTTCTCCTTTCAAATCATACTTCAAATTGGCACGTGCATCATGGAGCTAGCAAGGTATCTAAACCTTGAAATCAGGAGAACAAAACTTGTAGAGCTAGGCAACAAAGCACTGTTAAGAGCTTTGACGGTTGATAATATTAAAGTTGTATATAGAAGGACTAGGATATGGCCACTCAATTTGGATGCACTCATGGACAACATTTGTCCCAACAACAGATTTGAGTTCAACATAGGTGAGGATGCTTCAATGGTGCATAACATCGTTAGCCTTTCAGGAGTTGATGTGTCAAGAGACGATGTTGCACAAACAGTGTTGTCCACTCTTCCAGATGGACAATTATGGTCTACAATAGAATCACATGTAGAGGAACATATACCACATTCACCTCATAATAGCCATGTTGATTTAGTTGTACAAGTGGTGGGTGATCAACAAACTCCTCCCATGGTGGACAACTCGGTTGACCAATTGGATGATAGTTTGAGTCTTCCATCGTAGTGTAGCCAACCATCCTAGTTGGTGGAGGAAGTAATGAATCTAGGCATTGATTTGCATGTCCAAGAAGAGAAAGGTACTTTTAGTTTCCCATCACCACCACCTGTAATTGACCTACCTGAAATTGTGCATTACTATGTTGGTTGTGGCACTTTAATTTAGGAGAAAATGAAAATTTCATTGAGGAATCACAGGAAGTGGACATTCAGGTGGAGGAGAACATTGTCTCATAATTGAAGCAAACATAAGAAAAAAAAATAGTGTCGCACATCAGAAAATTCCTCAAGTTGTATCTACACACTTTCCATCAAGAAAATCCAAAGGTGTTGGTAATGGAATTCCGTTGAGCAAACAAACTTAGCTCTTGATGATAGATGACTACATGAATCTATTATTGTGGTAGGAGGAAAGGAAGAAAGATATTGAGGAGATAAAATCCAAAAAGAAATAAGATAATGAGGAGAAAATGGTAGCACAAAATGTGGTGAGGGAATTGAAGGAGTAGGCCAAAATAGAGAAGGAGATACAATGTAAAGAAAAAGAGTAGCAAAAAATACAATAGAAGAAGGATGGATAAGCCAAAAATGAGCAAGAGAGGCTTGAGAGGGAACATGATAGAAAGGAAAAAGAGATTGAGGTGGCGCAAAGGGCTTTACAAAGAGAAAGGCAATTAAGTACTATAGCTATTCCCTTGTCACAAAGTAATGTAGTATTATGAGATTTACTGAACATCAATATACCTCACTACTCCACTACAATGAATTGTTTAACCCTCTCCCCATTTGAGTTCAAGTGCACTCAATTTCCAAGTCAGACTGCTAATCAGGATGTACATCATATCCCACAAATATCAATTCCTATGAACTATTCACCACCGCCCCCATCACATGTCACTTGCACCCAATTTTCTAGTCCAACTCCTAGTCATGTAAGCAACACTCCACATCAACTGGAAGGGGACAAGAACATGGAAATTGGTACCCCAAGCAACCAACCACCAATTATCTATCATAGGAGCTCGTAATTGCTTTCCAATCATTGAAACAACATTTATATCTGCAGATGTAGCCTTATTTTGATTTGATTTGCAATGTATGTTTTGAACAATTTATAATTTATGATATCTACATATACATCCTTATTGGTGACAATTTATAATTTATGATATTTATAGATGCAACCATATTTTGTTTTGATTTTCAATGTATTCTATTTAGATTGCAATTTGTTGTATTTATGCTTCTTGTTTCCATCTATGTCAAATTGCTAGTTTTTCATTTTCAGTTATCCCACTTTGATTTCATATGACACATGGACTTATGCAATTTGGCCAAGGTGTAAAAAAAAATGATTTCTAGCCATGTGATTGATATGTGCACAGTCCCATCTCCACTTTGTGCATGGAACGGTGTCCAAAGTGGACCGGATTTCCATGTCACCAATTTACAGTCTTCCACCCTTTCACTCCACTTGCTCGCATTAATCGCTCATTGCCCGTCACCAATTCTTTTGTATAGTCATGTTTAATGCACTTCCCCTCCCATTACTTCCATGACATGTCACAAAATTTTTGAGTCCTTAAGCATTCAATGCTCCCAATTCCTCACACAACTCACCAACTTTATCCCCTTTCAATCTACCATCTTCTTGACTATTCTTCACAAACAGGACATAATGTGTTCGCTTAAGGTCTTTGCAACTTCAATCCTACCACCACTACATGTTACACTTAGATTTCAGTCTCCCTTCTAGCTTCTTTATATATACATATGTGTACACATATGTATATACACATACTTATATGTATACATATACATATATATACATATATACATATACATACATACACACATACATATAGATATACATACATACATACATACATATACATACATACATAAATATACAGACATACACATACATACATACATATGTACATACATACATACATATATACATACATACATACATACATACATACATATATATAGGATTTAGACAAATTCACCTCCAAAAATTCATCGCCATGACAAATTCATCTTGTGGATAATTCACCGCCAACAATATGATATGAATTGTTGGTGGCGAATTTTCTACGAGATGAATTTGTCATGGGGATGAATTGTTGGAGGTGAATTTGTTGGTGGTGAATTGTTGGCAGTGAATTTTCCTAGAGCCATATACAGATATATGAGTATGTATATATATGTTTATACAATTCTATTTTTTTGTTGTTCTTCAATTCAGACATATAAATAATGTTGGTTTATTCAGTGTAAGCAAAAAAATGTATGTAAGCAATTGTATACATATACATATATGTATACATATATATATTTGTATACATATAAATATATGTATACATATACATATATGTATATGTATATGTGTATGTTTATATTATATGTGTATACATATATGGATATGTATGCATATATCTGTTTATACATATTTATTTTATTGTTGTGATTCAATTCAGTTATGCAACTATTGTAACTTTTTTAGGTGCCATAGATAAATTTGGGAGTGTTCTCTTTTTTCATAGGTTCCGCTTCATCAATTTAGCTAGGTAAATATGTATACACACATATATATACATATACAATTATATGAATATGTATATATTTTTATATAATTCTATTTTGTTCTTCAATTCAGACATATAAATATTGTTGTTTTTTTCAATGTAAGAAAAATAATACATGTAAGCAATTGTATATACATATACATATACATATACATATACGTATACGTATACATATACATATACATATATGTATATGTATATGTATATATATATGTGTATACATATATATATATGTATGTATAAGTATATATCTATTTATACATATCTATTTTGATGTTGTTCTTAATTTTAGTAAAATAAATATTGTAGGTTTTTTGGTGCCATAGATAAATTTGGGGGTGTTCTCTTTTTCATAGGTTTCGCTTCATCAATTCAGTCAGGTAAATATGTATACATATGTATATATACATATACATATACATATACATATATGTATATGTATATATATATGTTTATACAATCATATTTTATCATTCTTCAATTCAATCATATAAATATTGTTGGCTTGTTTAGTGTCATAGTTAGCCAATTTTTCAAGAAAAATAATGCATGAAAGCAATTGTTTATTATGTGACACCTTGGCCAAATCAGATAAGAAGGTTTTTTTTTAGTTTCTAAATTAGTTTTCCTCTATGGTAGGATTATTTAATTTTATTAGAGGTCCATTTATCACTCCATGTGAACCGTCCAAGATAGGATGTGCACGTTTGGAGACCTCTCCCCTATGCAATAAGCAGACAGTTTTTTGTAAACCTCAATAGTGTTAAACTATGTTACAACAGTCATCCAATTCACTTTGAATGGTAGACTACAACATAGTTGAACACAAATAGAATTTCGAAAACCATGTCTCCCTATTGCTACCACCTCAAAGGAAGGTATGGTGTCATGTGGAAAATGACTTAACCATTGTTGGAATTGAAATTATATGCCTATATGATGAATAATTTATTAACAAGGATGGGTTCATTGATAGAGTTGATTACTTTATGGGCTGAAGTCTTAAATTTTGTCATTTTATTTGTAAAGATGGACTAAAGTGTTATTCTTATGCTTATGTTTGGGATGATAGACACATGTGACATGGATGAATGGATTCTGGTAATTGTTGCATTCAATAATGATTTAGGGAGACTTGATTTTCCCAACGCCTTTATAATTGTAACCTATGTTGTACTTGTCCACAATTCCCTTTGAATTATGAAGTGCTACATAGGTAAGCATGAAAGGCCTTCGAAAAACCAAGTCCCCTAAATACATATTGTAAAAAAGTAGAACTATTAATTATTGTTCTATGGTAATACATGTCAATATCTGCAATGAATTATTGGTAGTGTAGTGCTAATGCCTAGACAATGTGAAAGTGATTTGTATACATAGATATATATGTATACACATATGTAGACATATATATGTATACATATATATTTGTGTATGTATGTATACATATATATAGAGCAAGACTGCTAACCTATGATTGTAGTGAAGGAAAAATAGAAGCGAAGGGATGAAAGAAAGTAAGTCAGAGTTTAATAAATCTCATATTCGATAGGCATCAGAGTTTAACAAATCTCATATTTAATAGGGAATATATAGTATACACATAATCATGCACAACAAGTTGGGAACTACACTTAACATTGTATACAAGGGGAACACAACTGTTAATTGGGAATTTATGTGGCATGTCATGGAGGTAATGGGAAGGGAAGCACGTTAAACACGCCTATACAAAAGAATTGGTGGGGGCGATGGGCGGCTAATGTGAGCAATTGGACTGAAAGGCTGGTGAATTATTACTCTTTAATGGTTAAATAGATAATCATAAATAGAGGTAAATCATAAGTTATAAGACCTTTACATAGTATGTATAATAATGAAAGTTAACATGTAAAGGAAAATAAACAAGTCATGTTCTCTATTGGTATTTGAATATGCCAACATAATATATGAACACAAACTTTATTCACAACTTCTATTATGGGTTAAGTATAACACAACTTAGTTGTTGAGAAGTATAATGCTACTTAGTTGGTGGGTTTCATAGGGAAAGTTAAAATTGGTTAATTTGAATAGATCTTCTTAAACATATCAACAATCATAACAATATGTACAAATCTAACCCCAATGCTTGGTTTCTAATAATATCAGAAATCATTTGACTAATAGTAATATTAAATTCAACTTATTGTGCAATATTATTATAATATTGAATTATAGACCTTAATCTTGCAAGATTGGTGTCACATTAAGGTTCTAAAATTATATTCATTATATGGATATATGCAAGTAATAATAAACCATCAAAAAAATTTAAACTTTCATCCAATGCACATTTAACAAATAGATAATTCTTGATATAGGTTAAAATAGCAAAGTTTTCAAACAACCAACAATAGTTGCATGACTAAATTGATGAAGCTGAACCTATGAAAAAGATAAGACCCCAAAATTTATCAACGAAACCTAAAAAAGCTACAATAGTTGCATGACTGAATTGATGAAGCAAAACCTATGTAAAAGAGAACACCCAAAAAATTATCCATTCCACCTAAAAAAGATACAATAGTTACACGACTAAATTGATGAAGTAGAACCTATGCAAAAGAGAACACCCCCAAATTTATCTATGCCACCAAATAAACCAACAATAGTTGCATGACTGAATTGATGTAGCTAAACCCATGAAAAAGATAACACCCTCAAATTTATCAATGGAACCTAAAAAAGCTACAATAGTTGCATGACTGAAATGATGAAGCAAAGAGTACACCCAAAAAATTATCCATGACACCAAAAAAAGCTACAATAGTTGCATGACTAATTTGATGAAGTAGAATCAATGAAAAAGAGAACACCCCCAAATTTATCAATGAAACCTAAAAAATATACAATAGTTGCATGACTGAATTGATGAAGCAGAACCTACGAAAAAGAGAATACCCCCAAATTTATCAATGACACCTAAATTGATGACAATAATTGGATGAATGAAATGATGACGAACTTATTAAAAAGAGAACACCCACAAATTTATCCATGACACCAAAAAAAGCTACTATAATTTGTTTGTTTGAATTGATGAATCAAAACCTATAAAAAAAGAACACTCACAAATTTATCCTTAGCACTAAAAAGGCTATAATAGTTGCATGACTAATTTGATGAAGAAAAACCAATGAAAAAGATAACACCCCCAAATTTATCAATGTCACCTTAAAAAGACACAATAGTTGCATGACTGAATTGATGAAGCAAAACCTATGAAAAAGAGAACACCCCTAAATTTATCAATGACACCTAAAAAAGATACAATAGTTGCATGATTGAATTAATGAAGTAGAACACATGAAAAAGAGAACACCAACAAATCTATCCATGGAACCTAAAAAAGATACTATAATTTTTTTGTCTGAATTGATGAATCAAAACCTATGAAAAGGAGAACACCCATAAATTTATCCATGGCACCAAAAAAAGTTACAATATTTGCATGATTGATTTGAAGAAGCAGAACCAATGAAAAAGAGACCACCCCCAAATTTATCTAAGGCGTGGCAAAAAAACCAATGAAAAATAGAACACCCCCAAATTTATCTAAGGCACCAAAAAAACAAATGAAAAAGATAACACCCTAAAATTTATCTAGACACCAAAAAAACCAACAATAGTTGCATTCAACTAAATTGATGAAGCAGAACCTATGAAAAAGAGAACATCTACAAATTTATCCATGGAACCTAAAAAGGCTACTAAAGTTTTTTGACTAATTGATGAATCATAACCTATGAAAAAGATAAAACCCCAAACCATTTTTCTATGACACTGAAATAACCTACATTATTTAACTCACTGAATTGATGAAGAAGAACCTAATAAAAAGAGAACACCCCCAAATTTATCCATGGCACTAACAAAAAAAAAAATAGTAACCTAACTAAATTGATGAAGCAAAACCTATGAAAAATAGAACACCCCCAAAATTATCCATGGCATGTAAGAGATGTACAATATTTATGTGACTCAATTGATGAATCAAAACCTATGTAAAAAAAAACACCCCACACTTATCTATGGCACCAAAAAAACCTACAATATTTACCTCACTAAATTGATGAAGCAAAACCTATGAAAAAGATAACACCTCCAAATTTATTTATTAGTGAAAATACCTACAATATTTACCTAATTGAATCGATGAAGCACAAAAAATAAAAAAGAGACCACGCCCAAATTTATCCATGATAGCTAAAAAACCTAACATTTTACCTAATTGTAATTTATGAAGCAAAACCTATGAAAAAAGAGAACACCCCCAAATTTATCTTTGTCACCCAATAACCAACAATATTAATGTGACTAAATTGTTGAAAAAGAACCTACAAAAAATAGAACACCCCCAAACTTATGACTGGTACCCAAAAACCCAAAAACATTTTTCTCAGTGGATTGATAATGTAGAATCTATGAAAAAGAGAACACCCCCAAATTTATCTACACCACCAATGAAGCCTAAAATATTTGATTGAATTTATGAAGTAGAACATATGAAACAAAGAACACACCCTAATTTATCTACGACATCGAAGAAAACCTAAAACGTTTACTAGACTGAATGATAATGTAGAGCCTATAAAAAAGAGAACACCCTCAAATTTATCTATGGCGTTGAGAAACCCAACGAATATTATCATACCTAAACCCAAAACCCTAAACCCATGAAAACAATAACAAACCCAAATTTATATTTGCAAATGATAAAAGTGACAACATTTATCTGACTGAAAAGATGAAGAGGAATCTATGAAAGAGAGAACAACCCAAAATTTATTTATGGCACTGAAGAAACCAACAATATTTTTTATTACTGTAATGAAAAGCAACAACCCCTATGAAAAAGATAACGATGCTTGAACAAAAGATTAATTTCCACAAATGTTTAGTGTGTTTATGAACACAGGTTTTTAGTGTTCATAAACACCACAAAATTCTTACAGAAGCACCCTCTACCTACATAAAACAAATGCAAACACACCACAAGAAAGTCTGCAAACAACTATATAAATGGAAAAAAGAAAAAAGGTGAGTCGTTAGTGAGCTTTTAGCTCACTTGGGTCGAATAGACGGTGCTGAGGGACTAGAGGTGTTGCATAGGACCAATTTTGGAGCCTACAACAACTGTATTCCTACAAGAAGAAAAGCATGCAAACTAGAAAAAAATATTTGTTTGAGCAAGTAGAGACATAAAAGCAAGAAAGTGTAGGTTTACCTGCATGGTTATCTTCTGATGAATGCGTAAGAACCCTGCAATGGTGCCGAACAACATGGAAGATTGCATGGATGAGCTCAAAGGCATGGAGATATCAAAGGCTTGTATTAATTAGCGCCTAGTTACAATGACACCATACTTTGAGCGTAGCATTTAGTGGTGGCGGGATTGAAGTTGTAGAGACCTTAAGCAAACACGTTTGGACCTGTATGTGAAAAACAATAGAGAAGATGGTAGATTGAAAGGGGATAAAGTTAGCGAGTTGTGCAAGGTACTGGGAGAATTGAATGCATAAGGACTAAAAATAGTGTGGGATGTCGTGGAAGTAATAGGAGGGGACACACATTAAACATGACTATATCAAAGAATTGGCGGTGGTGGCGAGCGATTAGTGCGAGCAAGTAGAGTGAACGGGTGGAGGACTGTAAATTGGTGATGTAGCAATCCGGTCCATTTTGGACACTATTCCACACACCAAGTGGATGTGGGACCTTGTATGTATTGGTCACATGGAAAAAAACTAATTTTTTGACACCTCGGCCAAATCACGTAAGTCCACGTGTCATATGAAATCACAAATTTAAAAAAGGAATTTTTATTTGCAATACTAATTTATTTATACACTGGATAAATAATTTTTTTTTTAGGTCCATGTGGCACTCCATGTGGACCTTCCAAGTTAGGGTGCACATGTTTTGACCCCTCTCCCATAAGCAAGTGATCACCTTGTATCGAGATGGCATTGAAAGAAACAATATTAAATTCTTCAATTTCTATGTTGGCCATTCTAGGCTCCATATTATCTCTAGCTCAAGTTGAATGTAACTTTGTTGTATCTGAAGGCGTATGCCTTCTAATACACTATAAGCCTTCAAAAGCTAATATTTATTTGTTTGAATTGTTGTTATGAGAATGGTTTGTAATATCTGGTTCTTAATATAAAGGATGCTACCTTCATGGTAAAACTTATCAATCATTAATGTATATATAACATAAAATTATGTATTATGAATATATAAGAATGGGTTAATAACTTCTCAAATAATGTTTTTTACAAATTAAGTAGAAAATAATTAGAAAATAAGGATATCAAATCACAAGTAAGTCTTTCTACATCTTAATTAAATAACATTTAAAAAATATATTTTAAGGTTAAAAAAGTAAAATCTAATGTATGAATAAAATTTTAATACTTTGAAGATTTTTTTTAAAAATTATTTTTAAGGTTAAAAAACTAAAATCTAAAATATATCAATTTATAAATAAAATTTTATTTTATTATTTATATATTATTTGTTAAAGAATGGTTTGTATATATTTAAATTTGTTGTTGAATTTATTTAAGAGACTAAACCAATCGTGCATCCCTTAGAAATGATTCAAAGGGATATGATGATTTGGGAATGAATATATTAGAATTAATATGAATGTTGTGAAAAAATGAATAAAGATGAATATATACAAGATAAAATAAAATAAGACATCAAACATTTTAAATATATAGTAAATACAATAATTTTAAAGTAACTTTCAAGTGAATAAAAAAGGTTTTATGTATTTTTATATTAATTTTAAAATATTAATATTTAATAATATATATAGGGATGTTATTTAATAATAAAATAGATTTTAAACTAAAATAATATGAGCATAATATTAATATTTAAATAATTAAATTTTTTTAATAAAATAATCAAAATATTATAAATATTAATCATAATAGCTTAATATTATAAAAAAATAGAATTTTGTTTTTCTAATTTTAATAGAATTTAAAAATAATATCATTAAAAATATTAGTAATTTAGATCAATTTTTTAATTGTTTATTCAAAATTAAAAATAGTATTCTTTCCTTATCTTTGTGTTTTGTGAAAATGTAAAAACTAAATTTGAATTATTTATACATTTAGTTGTTTATAATGTATTATTAAAATGTATTATAACTTTCTTTTTATTTTTTTATTTAAAAAAAAAAAGAAGGGGTAAATTTTTTATTCAATCAAAACCAAAGTACAAGGCAAAGGTCAGAGGCCCACCAGACCAAGACCACCACTGTAAAAACCACCAACAACATTACATATTCCTGTCTTCCACTAATAACCTCTCGAGGGTCCCAAGATGATCAGAAGGTAACTTCTCCCTTCCACTAATATCCCAACCATCCACATTCTTAGAGGCCCATTTTGCTAGACAATCAGCCACTCGGTTCCATTCTCTAGGGATATGACAAAAGGAGGCAGAATCCAAGGAACTGCAAAGACTCGGAATCTGTCTAACCACAAAGGCTAATTGCCAACTAACATCATCCAAAATTTGGTTGTTCAGCATATCCACAACAATTTGAGAATCAGACTCACAAATGATCCTCCTCCAGCCTAAAGAGCAACTACGCTCAACTGCAATCTTAATAGCAAGGGCCTCCATCAGATTATTAGAGTGTTATCCTTTGTAAATAGAGAAGAAAAACACTGCACCACCATCATTACCTCTACCAATACCCCCAACACCAGCATGACCAGGGTTCCCTCGAGAAGAACCATCAATATTAATCTTTAGGACCCCCACTGGGGGAGGCATCCACCTCCCATCCCGACAGACCCGTTGCTTGACATGACAGGGTCTTCTTCCGGCAATGCTACCCCTTCTACTGTCCCCTAGGTTCAAATTCCGCAAAATAGCAAGAT
Organism: Sequoiadendron giganteum; assembly: GCA_007115665.2. NCBI lineage: Eukaryota > Viridiplantae > Streptophyta > Pinopsida > Cupressales > Cupressaceae > Sequoiadendron > Sequoiadendron giganteum. Next base: position 382,042,140 of record CM021105.1, read on the forward strand.
CACTAGGATCCATATTTTCTGACATATCACACTTAGCAGAAATAGTCTCCTGAAGCCTGCTAATTATCTTCTTCCACAATTGAAAACTTTCCAATTTGGAGCCACAAAAGACTCTACGGTTCCTCTCCAGCCAAAGGTTCCAGAGAATGAAAATAGGCCCAACAGACTAGGTTACCTATAGGAAAGAAGTGTTCGCTGGAGGCCTGCCCAAACTCTCCCAAAATTCAATTAGGGAGGTAGCATGAATACAATCATGATGCCAAGCCTCCCACCATCTATGCCATATCTCTTTAGAGAAAGGGCAAAGAAAGAACAAGTGGGAGGTACATTCCTCACTGTGCGAACAAATGAAGCAAATAGAAGGTCCCTGAAAACCTCGCTTGCGAAGATTTTCCCAAGTGAGGTACTTCTTCCGAGCAACCAACCATAAGAAAAAATTGCATTTGGGCCAAGAAAAGTTATCCCAAACCTTCTTCCACCAGTACATTTCAACCGGACCATGTAAGTGCCTGTCAAGCATAGCATAGACTTGAGCCACAGTAAATTTACCTTTTGGACTTGGACTCCAAGCCAAAGTGTCCCTCTCATTAAGGGAGCTGCAGAGCCTGCCCTCCAAAACTCTAGTAAGAACACCACGATCCTCATCAGAGCCACCCATGGGCCACTCCTGTGGGTCCTTCTAGCAAGCCACCACCACCTGACCAATATGCTTGACTGTTTTAAAATGCTCCACCTTGATCCAACCAACATCAAAAAAAATATGGCAAAGAGGCTAAAGCTGAGGGAAGCTAGAAAGAATGGGAGGGTGGCCATCCCAAGAGTCCTGCCAAAACAAAGCTTCAAATCCTCTATTACAGATCCAAAAGAGACCCTCCTTAATCAGCTAAGCTCCCTTCTTAAGGGTATCCCAAATGCAAGAACCTTTACCCAACAAAGCAAGCCACGACACATCAAGGCTATCAGCACCAGGAAGATACTTGTGGGAAAGAATCTTAGCCCAATCCTAATCCTGATTGTTGCACCACCTCTAGTGCAGCTTGGCAGACAAGGCCATGACAACAAGATCCATAGACCTAAGACCCAGGCCCCTTGCATGCTTAGGCCTGCAGACAGACTCCCACTTGACTAAACTCCACTTCGAGGAAAGAAGGTTGCCTAACCAAAGAAATTTCCGAGACAGAGCATCAAATTCCTGCACAAAGGTGGAAGGGGGAACCTGCACACAACACCTATAAATGGGGAGAGACTGCACCACAGTCTTTAGAAGAACCACTCTCCTAGCAGAAGATAACCATCTGTAAGTCCAATGACTAACCTTACTCCGAAATTTATCCAAAATCCCCTGCCAGTAAGGTCTACGCCGAGATCCCAAAGCCAAAGGGATCCCAAGGTACAACAAAGGAAGAGAACCAATCTAAAATCTAGGGATCCTAGCAATCCTACCCTGAATAAGCCGAGGGGTATTAAAGAAATAAATGGAGGATTTTTCATCATTAATACATTGACCTGAAGCCTTCAAATAGATGTCTAAGGCTCTCCTGAAGTTCACTGTCTCATTGATTCTAGCCAAGCCTATCAACCCAGTATCATCCACAAACTGAAGATGAGAGTAGGAAGGAAGATAATTGTTCCATCTCCAACCTTGGATAAGACCCTGCCTCACCTGAGATTTAATAAATCTTCCAAGACCCTCCGCCATGATAATGAATAAATAAGAAGATAAAGGGTCCCCTTATCGGAGTCCCCGAGAAGCACTAAACAAATATAAAGGTGCCCCATTAATGAGAACTGAGAAGGAGGACGAGGTCACACAACTAAGAACCCAATTCACCCACTCCTCCCAGAAGCCAAAAGCCAAGAGAATTTTCTGTAAGAACTCCCAATCAAGCTTAATGAACATAGCCCTCTACTTAGAGTTCGCCATAGAATGAATAGCTTCCATAGCTATCACAACACCATCCAAAATTTGTCTTCCTTCAACAAAACCACCCTGCTTAGCAAAGATAAGAGTACCGAGGAGTGGTTTGAGCCTCTCAGCAATCAACTTGGTGATGATCTTGTAAACAACATTACATAACGCAATAGGCATAAATTGAGCCAGCTGATTAGCCCCCTCCTTCTTAGGTATGAGATCCAAGAAAGTAGAATTCATGGACTTGAGCATCTGTTTGTTCCTATGTGATTCCTGAACCACCTCGAGGAGATCAAACTTAATTATTTCCTAGAACTCCTAAAAGAACTCAATCGGAAACCCATCTGGGCCAAGAGCCTTACCTTTTTTCATATTAAACACCACTTTCTCCAATTCAGGTAACAATATGGACATAAGAGCACCCCATTCATCTTAGCAAAGACCAGGAGGGGAATACAATCTAAGATGGCCCTCTCCTCAGCCCCAACAACAAGATCCTCCCTAGAAAAAAGGTTAGAAAAATAATTGACCGTTTCCCTGGAAATATTAGCACAGGAAGAGAGTTGAGCCTCTTCAGGCGAAACAAGGGAGGAGATAGAATTCCCCTGCCTTCGAGCCTTAACCAAATTATGAAAGAATGCAGTGTTCTTATCCCCCTCTTGAAGCCAATCAACACGAGATTTCTGCTTCTAGAAGATCTCCTCTCGAAGCTCCCACTCTTCTAAGCCCTTAAGAGCCAAGGACTCAACTTTACTTAGAACAGAGGTCAACCCTTGGTCTCGAATCTGATGAGTGATGTTATCCAACTTGGATTGAGCAGCCATCTTCTAAGCATGCAGGTTCCCAAAACATTGTTTATTACATATCTTAAGCTTGTACTTCACATGTTGAAGCCTCTTACTAAAAGTAAACATGGCTGTCCCATGTGCAGGCATCCCCTCATACCACCAATCCAACATAAGATCATGCAAAGATTGATCTCTTAACCACATCAACTGAAATTTGAAAGAAATATTTTTGGTGACTCCATAAGCTGTGACAGAGAGCTTGATAGGCCAGTGGTCAGAGCCCCTCCAATCAAGAATTTCAGAACTGGTGATCAACCTACTGTTCATCCAATAGCAGGAGACCAAAAATCTATCAAGCCTTTCAGAGATAGCCTCAACACCACATCTCCTATTATTCCACGTAAAGACACCATTGGTAGGCTTCACATCAATTAGATTCAAGGAACCAATCATATCCCTGAGCAGATTTGTAGAAGGGTCCAGCCTGGCTAACCCACCTTGTTTTTCATCCAAGCAAGTAATAGCATTAAAATCACCAGCCATAATCCATGGGAGAAACGGGTCTAAGGCCCAGATGAATCTGATGTGAGCCCAGAGATTTGACTTACCTGAAAGATCAGTAGGAGCATAAATATTGGATAAATGACACCTCTCTCCAGTCTCTAAACTAGAGGCAACCAAAGAGATGGAAGACCGAATAGAAACCCACCATAAGGGGAAAAATTTCCTCAGGTTCCAGAAGCAAGCCACCCCCCATAATTTTTCAAAGCACCCACCCCCTACCAGTTGCCTTGGGGCTAGATCCGTGAAGCACAATTAGCCAAACCGTCCACTGTAAGCTTGGTCTCCTGAATAAAGACCACATCAGGAGACTGAGAATTAATTAGTCTACAACAACCTTTTGTCTAGGGATGTTGTTCAAACCCCTTACATTCCATGATAAGACAATCATTTATGGGGGTGGGAGAAGTGAGAATCAATGGGTTTCATAGACCCAGACTCAACCAAAGTATCACCCATAATCTTGACCTTCTCTTGATCAGTCTTCCTTTCGCTCCTTGACGGTTTATCAAGAGACCCCTTTTTAAAGAATTTTTGCTGTAAAAATAAAAAGGAGGAGCTTTGTTACCCTTCACAGAATCTTAAGCCCCCTTAGGAGTAGGGGGATCAGGAGCCACCACATCAGAGCCCTTCAGAGCCTGTGACCCCTGGAGATCCCTGACATCCTGAACCTGAGAAGGCAAATCTATAGCCACTTGTTCAACCTGATGATCCCCTGAAGATAAAATATGATCCTCTTTCTTTGCATCCTCATCCTGAACTTCATGCAGACCCTTAAACCCAGAAGAGAGCTCAACTGGAATACCTTCCTCTTGGACCAAATCCTCAAGAACATCAAACTTGTTATAAGTGCCATCATTCTGTCTATCTAACCAGGTTGTTTTCTTGCCCTTGCCTTTGTTACGGGAACTAACCAGAATAAAACCCTCATTATCTACGGGTTCATTAGACAAAGGAGCCTTCCCCTTGTCCCCCTTAGGAGGTCCAAAGGTAGCCAAGGGGGAGGATTTATTTCTGGGACATTTACAGTGTAAATGACCATATTTATGACAAATTCTGCATCTAAAGGGTAGGGTCTCGTAATCCAGCTGTTGGATCCAAGAAGAAGATCCCATGCGAATTTCCATAGAATCTGGTAACGGATTATTTAAATCACCTTCTACACAAATACAAGCAAAAGAAATTACCTTACGATCTTGAGTTTGTGTAGCCGATCCCACAGGTTTTCCAAGAAGCAATGAGATTGAGTGAAGAATATCTTCCCTCCAGAATTCCAAAGGAAGCCTCGGCAAACAAACCCACACCAAAACCCGTGAGGGGATCTCTTCAATAGAGTTGAAGCCCATGTGCCAAGGCTTGATGAAGAGCCCCACCTAGTTAAAGAAATACATGCCTCCTTCAAAAGCCCTATTCCTATCCGACATGCTTGAAAAGATAACCAAAAAATAGTTATTAATTGCCAAAATAATCTCCATATCACCTTCTGGGTTCCAAACCCGATGTGCCCAAGAATCCAACACAAGTAGAGAAAGATGAAGGCCCAAAAATTTGCAAATAAGGGCATGGTTAGACCAATATTCAACATCCTATGAAACTTGCTTAGGTTGAATAACCAAAACAGGTTGGTCCTCGGATCTCTCCAAACATCCGTTTACTTTTTTAACTTGAAAAATCCCTTTTGAAGAAGAGACCCCATCCCCAGATTGGGATTTACCCATCTGATCCTTTATACTGGCATGCAACGAAGAAGATGACTCTACCATCTCCAAATCCCTAGAGGAAACCCGAGACAAGACAAAACCTCGATTCTCCATGGGCCGAATAGCACAACCCCACCAAAAAAAAGAGAGAGACAGGGCAAGAGACCCACAGTCTCAGATCGCTAAACGCCACCTGCCAAGGAGACGCCAAGCACAAAAAAACCAAAAAATGCAGGAAAAGGCTTGCCCGCAGACCAAACATAGGTCAAACCCCCACAATGACCCACACACCCCTGAGCACTAGCAAACACCCCACCCCTGAGAATGCAGCCCAGACGTGGCCACCAAGCACAAGAAGAATGAAGAAATGATGGGCTAGGGCACGCGGGCCCTAGCACGCACCCAGCCACCGCGCAAAGCCATCCTCCAATCCAAAATGTATTATAACTTGATGAATATATTTTGTTATAATTTTTAGGATACCTTGCCCAAGTTTAAATTTTAAAAATGAAGATCAATGAAGAGAACATCGAGGAGAGTAAGACAAAGACATGAACAAATGTTTGATGCACAAAGAGAGGAAGTAAGAAGTCTTAAAAATGAAGAGCAATGAAGAGAACAACAAAGAAAATATGCTCTAAATTATATGAGACAACAATATGAACAATTATTGTGTGAAGTTTGCAACAAAACATCTTCTACTGCTCTGCGTGCTCTCCTTTTTCAAATTTTTGATCTTCTATAGCTTGATGAATCAAACTGGCGGGGCCCCCATTAGGGCTCCCCCACCTATGTACTCTGCTCCTTCCCAGAATGGCACACCTTCACCTTTTGGGGGAACTAAAATTATGCTTGGTGCTCCACATGGTCCTTCACTTGGGGGTTTGAACGTGGCTGTTTCTTCTTTTGGGGGTAAGGAAATTCTATTAATTGGTGAAAACTCTGCTTCTTAAGTGGAAAAGCTCATTAGAGGAAAGTCTTCAATAAAGGTGCCTCAAGACTCTTTGTCTACTTTTTGTACTATTGTGGGGGATGAAGTGGACGTCTCGGATGTAATCTTGAATGATGCTTTGGAGGGCCTGAAGTTTTCCTTGGTTGGAAAGTTCTTTGTTGGTTGTCCCAATATTGACCAGGTACACAAGTGGGCCACTGACACTTGGAAAAACAAGGGAAGTGTTTCTATTTGTGCTATGCCTAAAGGTATTTTTTTGTTTACCTTTGCTATCCCTAAGGATATGATAAAGGTTCTCATGGGTGGACTGTGGGATTTTGATAGAATTTTTTAGAATATTTTGTCTTTGTGTAAGTGGAAACCAGGGTTTGATGCCTCTGCTGACTTGGGAAAGTCGCCCCTACCTGGGTCAGGCTCCCTAGTTTTCCAATGGAATCTTGGTACCAAAATGTCTTTAAAGCGATTTTTGATTCTTTCAAAACCTTGGTTACGATGGATAAAGTAACCCTTCTTAAGTCTCATTTGGTTTATGCTAGAATGTGTGTGAATGTTGTTGTCAACACAGTTCTACCCACCTCTGTGACTTTAAAATAAAAATTTGGAAGATGGGTTCAACTACTGGAGTATGAAAAAGATATGGTTTTCTTCCAGCAATGTAATAAGTTTGGAAATCTACAAGATTTTTGCAGTAAAGTCCCTTTGGAACCTAAGAAGCCTCAAATTGGAACCCAACAAAGTTCTCCTTTGAAAAATGTGGTTCCTATGAACCTAATAAACGAGCTTGATACCTTAACTCCTAATAAGGCTTTGATGCTATCAGATAAGGCAAGGAAATCTCTTCTAAAGGTGCAAGATGTGGAAGGTCTGACTTTGAATGAGGGTGTTTCAAAGGAAAATGTGGCTGGGACCTTTTCTAAGGGGGCTGCTGATGGGCTCACCTCCTCACCTTCCTTGGAAAAATATCTTGAATAACAAAATGGAAAGGTGGACAACATGAAAAACTTATCTCAAGATCTGGTGGGAGGTGAACAACATTGTGAGCTTGTTGAGGAGGGTGAGATTGTTAGTCAAATGGAAAATCTTCTGACTCCCTCTCTTGAGCTTCGAACAACAGACGTAAATTTGGGGGAGAATCACATGCCATAAGATAAAAATGAGAAGGAAGGTAAAGATGAAACCAGTAAAAGCCAGATAAACTCTTGTTCTCCCCAAAAAGAGGGTTTGGTAGATGAAGATTGGATAAACAAAAAATCAAGGAAAAATAAGAAACTGGATGTGGGAGGAAATAACAAAGTGGGAAGACCTCAATTTAAAGAGTCAAGGATCAAAGAAAGAGCAAGAGATGTGGCTACGGGTAAGCAGAGAACTCTTGACTCCCTAGCAGGGAGCAAATCCAGAAAGAAGTAAGGTGAGTTATTCTCCCACCTTGAGTAGTATCTAGTGATACTACTTTTCCTATATTTCTCTAATGCATATATTGTCTTGGAATGTAAGGGGCTTAATGGCCCCTATAAACAACATTTGTTAAAGGATTTTTTGGCTGATGTAAAGTCAAATATTTTATTGATTCAAGAAACTAAAATGAAAAAATAAAGCTTGGAGAAAGTGCTGAAATGGCTTTGGCACGGTGTTGGTTTTGAAGTCAGTGATGCTAAGGGATCCTCAGGAGGGATTGAAACTTGATGGAACCCTTCTAGGCTTGCTAGAAGATTGAATCTAAGTAATAAAAATAGTCTCTTACTAAGTATGCAAGATAGTGTTACCTCAGTCAAATGGAATATGGTCAATATTTACGGTCCCAACTCAAGACTGGACATGCTTGACTTATGGAACATGCTGGAAGGAATCATTTCCAATAGAAAAGATGAGTTCTAGATGCTTGGGGGGACATTAAATCCCCATTATACCCCAAAAGAAAGTGGAGGTCTTACTGATTTTTTTGATAGTATGATGGACCTATCAGGTTTCCTTAGCTCAATGGGGTTAATGGACATTCCTATGAATGGATCTCTCTTTACTTGGTCCAATAGGCGATAGGGAAGTCATCTAATCCAGGTTAAATTGGACAAATTTCTTGTTTCCTCCAATTGGAACATATTGCAGAATCTCTCTCTTACCGCTTTCCCAAGAACATGTTTAGACCATAGTCCCCTCCTCTTGGAATGGGATGATAAAATGACTAAAAGGCCTTTCCCTTTTAGATTAAAAATAATGTGGCCACTTCATCCTAACTTCAAATATTTGGTTGAGGAGTGGCGGAATTTACTTTGTGATGGCACTCCCATGTATAGATTAGCTCAAAAGTTGAAAAGAGTGAAAGAAAAGGTCAACGGGTGGAACAAGTATTCGTTTGGGAACATTTTTTCCACTAAGAAAGATTTAAACTCAAAAATTAAGGAGATTAGAGATCTAATGGAGTTGGGAATTATGGATGATGAGACTATTAATAAAGAAAGGGAGCTGAGATCTCAATGGTATAAAATAAACAAAAAGGAAGAAATTTTCTGGAAACATAAATCAAGAATCCAATGGTTAAGGGAAGGAGATAGAAATAAAAAGTTCTTCCACCAATCCACCTTGAAACATAGAGGAAGAAACCAGATCAGATTTATAATTACTTCTAATGGACAAGACTTGATAATGAAGAGGACATTGCTAGGGAGGTTATCTCCTTTTTCTCAAACTTTCCAGAAATGCCAAAGGTTGATAATTATGAATTGGATGATTTTCTGTAACTCATTCCCCATGTTATCACAGAGCAGGATTTAAAAGAATTGTCTAAAGCTATTTATATGAATGTGGTGAAGAAGGTTGTTTTCTCCTTTGGTTCTTTTAAAGTGCCAGGATCAGATGGATTTCCCCCAAGATTTTTCCAAGTCTATTGGGATATAGTCTCTCTTGACTTGTTCAATGTGGTCAAGGATTTCTTCAGATCAGGAAGGATTTTAAATCAGATGGATACCACTTTTATAGCTCTAATCCCCAAGACTAATGATGATGTTTCTATGAATGACTATAGACCTATCAGTTTGTGCAACACCACCTATAAGATTTGTTCTAAAATTATGGTTAATAGGTTGAAATTAGTCTTGAATAAAATGATTGTTGTCAATCAAAAGGGATTTATCCAAGGAAGGAAAATATTGGACGTAGCTATTTATACCCATGAGGTGTTACATTCTATGGATCACAACAAAAAATAGGGTATGGCATTGAAATTGGATATCTCTAAAGCGTATGATCGGGTCTCTTGGAATTTTCTATTTGTTGTTCTTGAAAACTTTGGTTTCAATGGTAAATTCCTTAATCTTATCAGATCTCATGTCAGTGCTCTGAAGTATTCTATCTTGATTAATGGGGTTCCTAAAGGCTTCTTCTCTTCAGGCCATGGTTTGAGACAGGGGGACCCATTGCCACCTCATTTGTTTGTCATTATTGTTGAAGATTTGGGCCGTAATATCCAGAAAGAACTTGCAAACAAAACTTTAAAAGGTTTTCGTGCTGCTTCCTCCCCCCCCTGCTTCACACCAACAGTTTGTTGATGACACTATCCTCATGGGGGAGGCATCTATTTTAGAAGCAAAATAATGGAAATTAATGCTTGATTGATATGCTAAAATATCTAGCCAATTCATCAATTATCAGAAAGGAAAATCTATTTTAAATTCAATACTTTCGAGATTGTTAAGGACAAAGCTATAAATATTTTAGGATGCCAGGAGGACTTTACAACTATTTATTTGGGCTTACCTTTAATTTCCATAAAGTTGAATAGTAACTACTGGAATTACATTATGGAATTGATCTAGAAGAAATTGGTTGGGTGGAAGGGTCAATTGATGAGCTTTGCTGGGAAGGTTCAACTTTTAAAAGCTTCCTTACAAAATATACCTGTCTATTACGTATCTCTATTCAACATCCCTGCTTATATTGCTAAGAAAATTGAAACAATTGAAAGGAGATTCTTATGGTCAGGTGTGGAAGAAAGGAAAATAATGACACTCATTAAATGGGAAATTGATTGCACATCGAAGAGGGAAGGAGGTTTGGGAATTAGAAGAATAAAAATGTTTAACAAGTCTCTTGTGAAAAATATGGGTTGGTTTCTTTTGGAAGATGAAAATGATTGGGTACAGATCCTATGGGCCAAATACCTAAATAATAAGGATGCTTGCTATTTTCTCAAAAAAAGGAGCTACCTTAAGGCTCTATCTTTTGGAATAACCTGATAAAAATTTGAGGAAACCTAACTAAAGGAGCGAAATTGAGAATTGGAAATGATCTTAGAACTAATTTTTGGGAGGATGGTTGGTCCACCTGTGCTCCTTTGTCAGCTAGGGAAAACCTTCAGAATATTAGAATCAGATTAAAAAGAAGCATTGGAAAGGTCTCTAAATATTTAAATTGGGAAGGATTGAGACCGAATTGGATTGACTTCAAAAACTATTTGAATAATGTTGTTCTCAGGGGTGGTAGACAATCAAATTGGGATGCTGCTTTGGACTCTTTATTGAGATTAATTGGGAATCTTGACCTTTTTTCAAGAAATAGAAAGGATGAATGGATCTGGACAAAAAATTCATTAGGGAGGTTCTATGTTAAGTCAACCTATGAGACTATGGATTTGCAACCTCTTAACCTTGGAGTCTTTGACCGGAACATGGTGTGGAGTAAGAAATTAATCCCCAAGATTAATTGCTTCTGGTGGGTAGTGATACATGGTAAGATTCTCACAATTGACAATCTTAAGAAAAGAGGCTGGTATTTAGTCAATAAATGTTGTCTTTGCAACAAAGACGAATAAAATATTATGCATTTTCTCTTCCAATGCCCCTATGCTCAAGAAGTTTGGGCCTTTTTCTTAAAAAATCTCATGGTGGAATGGGTTTTCCATGCTTCGATCAAAATGTTTGCTGAAGGGTGGAGCTTAAGTCCTTACTCTCACAAAATAATTCTTGACCTCTGGAGACAAGTTCCCTCATTCCTCACTTGGGGATTGTGGAAAGAGAGAAATAATAGGATCTTTAGGGATGTTGCTAAAAGTAGTAAGGAGCTATGTATGGTTATAAGGAAATATATTCAAGAAAATATTGAAAGCTACAAGTACACCTAGCCAAGGAAATGACCTTCCCATCAAGAGTTGAGAATTAAGAAACAATGGGGGATTTCCCATGACCTTAACAATGTTAATTGGGCTAAATAGATCATCAAAAACAACACTGTCTGGATTCCCCTGGATCCAGGATGGGTTAAATGCAATTTTGATGGATGTTCAAAATGAAATCTTGGACTGGTAGGAGCAGGTGTAGTGGTTAGAGATGAACACGACATCTATGTGGTTGGATACAACAAGGGCTCGACAACAAAAACTAATAATTTTGCTGAAGCTTTTGTTGTTTGGGTAGGAATAGGTTATCTCAAAGATAAAGGGTACATGAAGGTGATTGTGGAAGGTGACTCCAAGCTTATTATTGATTATTTAAAAAATATAGCTGAGGCACCTTGGGAAATAAAAGACCTATTAGATGATTGTAAATATATGCTATAGTCTTTCAAAAACTACAAGATTTACCATACATTTAGGGAGGGCAATAGGGTCGCCGATGCTATGGAGAACTTTGTCCTTAGACATGAGGTGTTAAAATATTGGGTTTTCTCCAATCTATCTAACCAAATAAAAGAAATAATTGCGAAGGATAGATTGGGAGATTGGATTAATCATGGAAAAAATAGCAATAATTAAAAGAAGAGGCTTGATTTGTCATCCAACTGTCAAGTGGGTTTATCCTTGGTGGCATCAGGGCAAGTTGACAAGATGGACCGGGTGGTACGTGCGTAGAGATACACCAAATCCCAAAGATATTAAAAGAATGAGATGGAAAGGATAGATTATTTGGGTAACCTTGTGCTTCAATAATATTTTTTTTAATGAGGATATAGGGAGCACCATTCGTATCGCTAAAAATATTGAGTTTGATTTTGGAAAAGACACATTGACATGTGTTAATGTTGACGGGAAGGAGAGTATTAAAATAAGAATAATCATTACTAATAAAGGTGGTGGAGTTGTCAAATTTCATAATGACGGGACTCGAAAAGGTGAAAATTGGCTTTGTTTCAAGAGTGATTATTTTAAACAACCTACCAGAAGATTCAAGCTGTTATCTTCTCAAATGAAAAACCACAAGGTCTCCCTCAAAATTGAGATTTTTGAATTGTAGGTTGCCACAGTTGTGAACAAAGAGGGACAAAAAGACGAGTTTCTTCTCCTTCCAAAGAATTACTCTAGCAAGGATAACACCATGGGAGGCCCCTGAAAGAGGATGGAGCTGCGTCAACATGATTATCTGCGAAAGAATTCAGAGCTTTGGGGTGTTTTTGAGAAGGTTGGTTTTACTCCGTACTTTGCAACCATGAAAGGATATAATGTGTAGTTGAGCTAGAAGTTTGTGAATGCCTAGAAGGATGACGAAGTGGAGCTTGGTGGTCTCCATTTCACAGTGGACACTAAGATCATAGCTAAGGTGATAGGGTTGGCGTATGAAGGGAAGAAGGTGGCAAAGGTAAGTAATGGAAAGTACCAAGATTATATTGAGATTTTTTTTGAGGATAAAGAAAAAGCTAAGAGATTCTAGAATGGTTATTCTAGGGTTTTGCTTCCTCCCTCATACCATAATGTGTGCTATTTTTTGTGAAATAATTTACGCTTGAAGGTTGGTTTTAGTCTATTCATGGCTACCACTTCCCAATCCTAAACCATATCCAACACATTGAGAAGATAAACCTGCCTTTCTTCCTCTTTTCATCCCTAAGCTAGAGCCTAACCAATGGCGCAAATCCACCATTACACTAGGGTTTGATTTGCGTTATCTGCAAATATTTTTTAGCTACTTCCCCACAAAGAAATATTTTCCTTAATTTGATTGAAAACCCTACCCCCAAGAGCTCTGTGAAAATTAAGCTTATAGAAAGCCTTCCTCACACCCTGACCAAAAAATTTGCTAAGACTTCTCCCAACCCTGTTGACCCTTCGTGATCAAACTTACTTAAAATCACTCCTAAAAAATAGAGTGTTGTTCCTATTGTTCCTGCTTTGAACAAAAAAAGAAAAATGTTGATCCATGAGTTGGAGGATGATCCCAACACTATCATGATTCCAGATGACATGGACAACAACCCTGAATGTCCTACACCAGTGGGTTGAAGGTCAACCGAGCTTGCATTGGCAGGGTCAAAAGGGTCTGATAGCAACAAAAATTCTAAAAGCTCAGAAGAAGAGTGTGCTACTTGGTCCTAGGATAGTAAGGGGAAGAAGGTGGTAAGGGAAGATAAAGATTCCTCATCTAAGGAAATCCCAGACAACCTTGGGGGTGAGTCTACTGAGGAGGAGGAGGAGGAGTTGAAAGATGAGGAAGACGCTAGCATTGGGGAAGAGGAAGGGGAATCACAACAAGAGGAGGTGCAGGAGAATGAAGATGAAAATGATATGGATGTGGAAAAAGAAGATGCTACCAATGACACGAAGGTTATGGAGATCAATAATCCTGGAGAAGAGAACATGTTGGGTTCTGAAACTACTAGAATTCAAAGGGTGGAGGAAAGGATGGAGATGTTGGAAAAATTGATGCAAGAGGAAGGTAAGGACAATAGATTCCAAGCTCTTGAAAATTTTGTTAAGAGCTTATTTAGGGTGGTGGATGCAGTAATGAAAAAAATTGTGATGGCCACAATTTCGGATCAAGGTAAAATTAAGAAGTAGCAAAGGAAAAAGATAATGAAGTAGACTTGTTTGGAAAGATGGAGCCCAAAGAGAAGTTTGAAGACTTTGTCGAAGACCTACTGAAGGCTTGGAATTTGATCGAGGATGCTTAATCCTTGGCCTCTGGTCCTCTTACTTTGTGTCAATTGCTACTATGGTCTTTTTTGTTAATCTTGGCTATTATAATGCTGATTTTGGCCATTGGTGGCTGGACTTTAATATTTCTAGTTGTATCTATGTTAGGAATTTTGGTTTTAGATTGGACACTATTTTAAGGTTATGCAGTTATAACCTGATTTTGTGGTGGGATTTAAGATGGACTAGATATACTTTTTTTTTATGACTGATAGGGCTATAATGTTTGATGCAGAGGGTATAGGTTAAGTTTTTTGGTTGATTGGTTGGGGAATTGTTTCTTTGGTCTACTTCCTCTTTGTGTTGTTTTGATTGGATGTTATTTTATAGTCTATTGTACTTTATGTAAGGGTCAGGGCCCTTTCCTTGCTTAATCAATAAAAAACAAATGACTGTGCACAAAGATAGGAAGTAAAAAATCATTGTCACCAAAATGATAGAAAAATATGTGTTAAATGCAGGGCATATATGACAATGAAAGAGATTGAAGCATAAATGAGACAACATGCTAATGAGATTATAACACATCAAACAAAAACATCTCAAGAGGAGCAGTATATATTGAGAAGAATAATGCAAATAAATATGTATTTAGATCAATTCAATGAGATATAAAGACAACAAATATAAGCACACAACCATGAATTAGTTCAAAAATATTATCAATCTCATGGAAATGTTTCAAATTTAGTTATGAAGGGATGAATTCTATTATAATTAATCATGTGTGATAAACACCAAATAATATAGCTCAAGATGCAATGAATGTTGATACTCAAAATCATGTAGAAAATAACAGTTCTCAAGAGGATTTAACATCTCAACTAAGAAGACAAAGACAATTACAAAGAACACAAAATGGAATGGATCAAGGAAGAGTTTTGATTAGAAGTAAAAAATGGGTTTTGAAGGGGCCCGAAACCCTTTACAGAAAAAAGTAGCTGAAACAAAAGATAAAGTCAACTAAAGCATAACAACCCAACCACAACAAGTCCCCAACAAAAAGTCAGCAAAAAAGTAGGACCCCACCCAACAACATTACATATTTTTTAGAATATTTGTAGCCTCCACATCACATGCCACATTCTTTATGCCATCATCCCCAACAGTAGACAGATCATGAGCAGGAGGACCTGCCTGAGCTTTGGTCTTGTTACAGGTTCTAACCCTAGTCCCACCTGATTTCACCTCACTAATCAAAACACAACCCTTATCAACACCCTTATCACCAACCTTCTCCCCTTCCATCAACTTGCCATCAACATCATCATCATCAAAATCCTTATCATTTTTACCACTATCCATAGGGAAAGTAATACCAAAAAATTCAACATTAAACCCAATTTTGTTCTCCTCCCTTCCTTTCTCCATATTAGCATAAATCCTTTTAGTGTGATTTTCCAAGGTGAGGACTCTTCCTTTAAGATTCTTCTTCAACATAAGCATTTCCTATGCCACAATCTTCAGAGAATTCATCAGATCGTCAATCTGATCCTGAATAGAGGAGTCCTTCGCTTTGCTCAAAACACCCCTCACTTTCACATTATTCATAATAAGTTCATGAAAAATCTATTTAAAAAGCTTATAAAACAATGGAACCCTCTTTGGTAGCTCCCAAAACATCAAAAATATTTTCTTTATCAATTTAAAAAATATTTTTACCCTCTTCACCCTCCTCATGCAAGGAGCTAACCTTATCCACATCAACAACAACCTCCTTACCCTTATCAACAACAATCGACGTAGCAACCGACATTTTGATTTTTCGAATGGACTCCACGATCTTAGCAGCAACCACCCTCCTTTTCATCTTCCTGTTCGGGTCCACCATAGGAGAGTCCAAAACAACCTACCCAACATCAACCACAACCTTCTTGTCCTTCTTTTGATCCCGAAACCCACCCGAAGAGACCACAACACCCTGTTCCTTGCCATCTGGAGACCCCACAACATCCTGTCTGCCAACCATTTTAAGAGGAGTATCTAGCTCGAGCATTTTACTAGCAGACCTCACCACCTTTTTCTTACTATCACCCACAATCATCTCCCTATTTTTCAAAAATAAGGGGAGGTGACGACACCTCCCCAGTCGTATCCTTCATCTCCTTTATGCTCTGACTCAACATTTCATCAGCAAGCTCTTTGCTGCAAGTGTCATAACCCTTATTAGGGCTCGACTCCTCTTTTTTGTGCTTACCCAAAGTAGGGGATCTCATATCTTCATCCATAGTAGCCAGGGAGTCTGGAACAAAATCCACATCATCCTCTGACTTGAACTCCTTTTCCATTATAAGCTTATATTTTTTCCTATTTTTGCAAGTCACTTCCTCCTTAGAAATAGTCTCATAACCCTTCTCCTACTTTTGTTTCACATCCTTAGGGGTAGAAAGTGTATTAACCACCTCAAAGGCTTTGGCATAATAAAAAAATAGGAGAATCAAATCCACATGAAGAACAGGGTTCTTCAGATTTTTCTTATGGTCAATTATACAAGCATCCAAAGAGGCCAAAAGGTAAAAAGGAAAGGAAATCCTTTTCTTGTGATGAAAATGGTTAAGTAAGACAAAGTGATAAGCATTTACCATATAATATCGTCCTTCAAGAGAAATGAACTGCATTATATCCTCTGCAACGTCCCCCCACACGGCCTTGATAGATTTCCTCTGATAACCCCCACTCTTCGCCGCTTTAAGGTCCTGGGATTCCTCTCTTTTGAAGAAGATTTTCATTGCATTTTGTGCTTCTTTCTTGTCTCTGAAGAACTTCATAACTTCCGTTGATAAACCAGTAATGTGGGTTATGAGGTCTTCGTTAACATCAAACTTCGTACCTCCAAGTTTCAAAACCTTTTTATTCCAATTTTTGGCAAACATAGCAATCGTCTGAGGGTTATTACCATGAAGTCTCTAAAGATAAGGCATCAACCCTCCCTTCTCAAGAATTGTCCATACCTCTGATTTCTTCTTAACCACATCACAAGAGAAAGTCTCCACACGATTTCTGTCTCTACCCATGGTAGCTGAACTAACAGAGTAAAAAATGTTCGCAACTCTTAGAACAATGAAGAAACTTCTCGAGAAAGCAACACTTAGAATGCCCACAATCTGTGTGAAAAAAGAGACGTGGTAGAGGTGATTTATTAACATAGTAATCCGCTCCCTACATATATCTTCCTTAGTACCATAAGGGCAAGCTAAGTCCTGATTACCACTCCTCCATATCATAACCTTCCATGTGATGATAAACATGCACGCCCAAATCCATACAAGATCACAACTCCCCTTAGATTTGGGCATCATGATTAATGGTGACAATAACCTCTATAGGAAGAGGGTCATTCAAATCCCACTCCTGGACCCCTCTAACCCCCAAATTAGCAAAGATATCAGCCAAACTATTTCCTTCTCTCAAAATATGAGAGATATAATAATCATCAAAAGAATTAAGGACATCAATGGAATCCTTAATCAAATTTTCAATAGTCCAAGAGGAGGTAGCACATTTTTTCAAATTATTAATGATATTGAGAGAATCCCCCTCAAGCCAAAATTTCTTAAATCCTTTCTTTTGAGCCAGTTTGAGTCCATGATAGGCAACAACCGCTTTTGCATAGTGGTTTGTAGAATGGATCAAGGAAGAGTTAATAATAGAAATGTTGAAATTTATTTGAAGACATTACAAATGATATTTTAACATGGACTAGATAAACTTGCTACACCAAGTATGTGCTATATTTGTCACGAAATTTATCCTACAATGAAGGTTGTCTAGTTTCTTGAAGGCCCTATTTACAATAGATGTTTATAAGAGAAGCATGGACATCAATTTTCAACATTGAACAAAATGGATCCTAGTCCACGATGATTAGAACTTGCAAACTTAATGCAAATTAAGGAAATATTGATAGCATGCATCAACCTAATTCTTCAAGTCACACATGCAACTAGAGGTTAAAATGATGAATTGGATGTTGAATTATTAATTTCTAAGGATGTAAGGATCATGTTAACCTATAATCTATGGATATAAGAAAGTCTTGTAAATGAAGATTTAAGATACATTTAAAATATTATATACAAACTTTGAAGTGCCTCACCAGATCCACCAACATATGTTACAGTTGAATTTGATTATCACTTTAGAATTCCATTTGAATACGCACCTCCAAATCTAATTCCAATTTCACTAATACAAAGGAGGCACACACATCAATTTCCATTAGGATTAGCTTGGCCACTAACAATCCACAATCCACAAATCATAATTATTGACTCTTTCCAACACAACAATTGATATAGGATCGAGGGAAAGAGCGGGCTTAACATTTGTTGCTATATCACATGTTAAATCCTTGGATGGACTCAAAATCTCACTACCATTTTCATACAATCGTTATAAAAAATGAAAATAGTGAAGAAACTAACAAAAAAATTTGAGGAAGAAAAACTTAAATCTTTGGAAATACTATAATTTTATGTAATGTATACATTATTAGATATAATTCTACTATTGAACTCTAATTACTTAGTATTGAGATTATGTGTTTTGTTTAATATGAAATGTTTCATTCATTATCTTTTCATATGTTGATTTTGTATTTGAAAAAATATGAAATGCTTTAAAAAAATTAATAGACGAGATTAATATAAAATGTCTCATTCATTATTTATAAAAGATAATAATACTTTATTCAAACACAAGAAAAAGATGCTAAACTAATATTTTACACACCACACTACAAATGCTACTAGCATATACATCTTAAATACATCTATCTAAAAGATACCAAGAGATATTACTCTCAAGGCGCCTATCTATTCTCAATAACAATTTAAATATAGATGTCTTGAGACTAATATCTTTCGACGTCTTTTAGATAGATGCATTTAAGATATCTATGCTAATTTTAAAATTCAAATGTTATGATATAATAATAGTTATTTTATATATATATACAAAAACCATATTTCTACATAATTGAAACAAAACTTTTAAATAAGTAAAAATATGGATTTAATAAATAAATATATTAGAATGTATAAATTATTTAAAAAATATAATTTAAATTAAATTATTAATTTAACAAATGATGTCAAACAACTAATTATAAAATAAAATAATATTAAATTTATTTATACAACTAAATTACTTAAAATTATTATTTTATGTTTTATTATACAATTATATATAAAATTAATAATATAAAAACTAAAACCATTCAATATAAATTTATTATATTTATAAAATAATATTTAAATTAACACCAAACAAAAATTATTAACATAATTTTAAATTTTAAAAGAAAAAAAACCCTTTAATTATAAACATTATAATTAAAAAAAATTAATTGTAAATTTATATTTATTAAAAGATTTTAAATATATACTAAATTAATATTTAAAATTCGTAGTTCACATGCCACTACACATGCATGCAGCTAAATTAAGTTAAGTTAAATTTTAAAACACGAGGAAAATATAATTAGTCGAAAAATTATAAATTTATTTTCTAAATATTTTAAGATTGAAATTTGATTTTAATTTAGATTTAATTTGGAGGGTTTTATGAAGTTTAAAGTTAAAGTTAAAATTTAAGAGATTTTTATTGACATTTTTAATTAATTATTATAAGTTACATTTTATACAAAATGTCAAATTGAAGTTGTAAAACATTGTCAAGTAGAAAAAATAAATACAATGTAAGCAAATGCTACAAGAGAAAGAATTATTGTGTCTCTCAACATGGGTCACCTATTTAATTATGTACCAATCAAGAATGTTATTCTTTAAATGGATATGAATAAAGAGAAAATATACAATGAAGAAAAAGAGATAAAAACCAGTTACATTGCTTAGTTTTGAGCTAATATTTATTAAAGGTGAAAATTTTTAAATTTTAATTATTTGAATTATAATAAATCTTAATGTTATTACTATTATAATTAACATCAATGATAATTAAAATTATAATAGTAAGCTAACCCTAATTATTAACATATTAGTATGAATTTTAATAATAATTATTATAAATATTTATAATAATTATTAATTATTAATAATAAAGTTAATAATTAGAGTTATAGCTAATAGGTTTATAATAATTATTCATTATTGTGTGCTATAAATATGCGAGTAAAATAAATAATCAAAACACACAAGCAATGAGATGTATTACATTAGAAATCAAATTACAAAATTAACCAAATTCAAAACACAATCAATTCCTAAAAATGTTCCATTGTTTCCTATCTCTAAAGATTCTTTGTATCACAATGGCTCTCAGATTTTGCTAGCACTGTGACCTTAGAATGCAACTTAGGCAATGGATGCTGTAAATGCAAGAATCTAAATTCCTATGTGATTTGATAATCTATGTGATTAATACCATGATTCTAAGATAAGAATGTTGCTGAAGATTATGCTATGATGCAAATGTTGTGATATAACTACTATAAGGAAGCTATATGAAAATGGAAATGCATTTACTAAACTAAGACATGATTCTAAACTAATATGATAACCACAATTCTAAATGCTAAAATTCTCTAAACTCTAAATGCTCTCAAAATGCTCAAATGCTCTCAAGTGATTTCTACAGAGTAAGTTTGCTTCAAGTTGTGTTATGAAAAGTTGGAGCAAGCAACTATATTTATAGGATTTCCAAGGTAGATTGTGATGTGACACTATTCAACGGTCAAGATTATGATTCAGAGAAATCGACGGTGGAAGAAGAAGAAGTTGGAGGGAAGCCAAGTGTTGAAGAGAATCAAAGGGAAGGAGAAGTCATGTGTCCAAGGTGGTTTCAAATTTGTTGCAGGTTGTTGATGAAAATTCCAAATTTACAAATTAGAGATATTTAAATTCATGTGACACATGGTGAGGTGGCAGATGAGGTGGAAGGAAGTTAGAAGAATATGTAGAAATGTGACAAAATTGAATTAAAAATTCAATTTTAATGAGAGGGAGTTAAAAAATTTAAAAAATTAGTTATATTTGTTTATTTAATTAAATCAAGAAGGAAAATGGTTTTAGATAAGAAGAATTAAGGAATGAACTATATAACTTTTTTTTGCAATTTATTTATAAGTAGAGGAATTAAGGTAGGAAGAATTAAGAAATGAACTATATAAATAAATTTTGCAATTTATTTATAAGTAGAGGAATTAAGATTTATTAATTAAATAACTAGTATTTAATTAATCAATTATCTCGACTGATTTTAGTTGTATACATTTTGCCCGTCTTTGAAGTGATGTGTATACACATTGCTTCAAAGAATTTTTTTTGATATGCCCCAGACACTATTTTTCAAGTGATGGTTGATATATGCCCCCTTGGGAGATAAATTGGTGAATTTTTGAATTTTTAAACATTTTTAGATTTTTTTTTGAATTTTTTGAATTTTTTGATGATTTTGAAATTTTCAGCATGCTTCAACAATTTATCTCCTGAAAATAATAGTGAAATCTGCCCCAGTTGATGAATTTATTAATTAAGCTCCTTTGAAAAACAAAATAAATCCCTTCCATAAAAATCCCACTTAATTACCCACTTAAAAGGTAAAAAGAGGTAAAAAGGACTTCATTTGTGCATTGTGATTTTGAAAATTTAAGAGATTGAGAAACTTTGAGCAAAATGGTGATCCTGATTCAGACACATTGATTCGAGTGTGTGTGGTGGCACAATCGCCCTACAATGTACAGACCTCCAGTATGAAATTCTAAAACCTCTCTTTGTGAATTTTGAAAATGATTTTCTTGCTTTTTTGAAATTTTGAATTTTATGTGTGCCTGTTTTAGCGCATTCGTAGGATAATGTAGCACATAGGTTAGGAATTTTAGTGCATATATTTAGGGCTTTAGCACATACATGACCCGATGTAGCACATCAGTTACTTATTGTAGCGTATAGGATTTGCTAGGGTAGAATATGCTTGAATTAGCACATCCATAGGATTAGCGCATTGATTCATTGTTATAATGCATTGATGTAAAACTTTAGTACATTCATGAAATTGGCGCATGAGTGAACTGTTATAGTGCATAGAATAAATTTTCTAGCGCATTTGTGTTAAGGCACATAAAAGTGCTATAATGGCACATCCATACCAGAATGATAGAATTTTAATTTTTATCCTCATTTTCGATGTTTTTCAATTGCGTTAGCCTTTGGATTGATATTGATTAATGATGTTGATAGATTAGATGATGATCAATCTCATGATAGGTGAGATTCGATGATAGGATTGATGATGATTGACCTCATGATAGGCAAGGTGTTTTGATAGATTGACTGATTTCTTGGTTTGACATCATGCTGATTTGTGATATGCTATGTTGATAGGAGGATTTTGGTGTACTGATGTCTCGGGAGAAATTCCCAAAGATGTGGGATATGATCCCATAGCTGGTACATGTCGACATGGATTTTATTGAGAGATGTGAGTTATATTATCTGATTCATATGCCCTAGGTTAGGATTAACCAGGCACTATTGACAGCGTTAGTGGAGAGGTGGCATAGCGACCACAACACTTTCCATTTACTAACTGGTGAGATGACTGTGACACCAGAGGACGTGTACCAGATTTTGAGGATTCCCATTGTGGGAGAGTTAGTTGTTTATGATGTCACTAAGCAAGGAGGGATAAATTCCCTGTGGAGGATATTCCATGATGATCAGATCAACGGGTACGAGATACCTTGACAGGAGATGGTCAATTCATACGAGCCATTGCCTAGTGTATTTTTTGGATTTGTGGGTGGTTTTCTATGTCCTTACCATAGGTCGAAGGAACTATCCATGGGTTGGGGTCGGACATTGGAGCAGATGATTCTACAGGGGACCTGATATGCTTGGGGTTCATGCATGTTTGCACACTTATATCATGACTTGCATCATGCAATTTATCTTGGAGTTGTCAGCTTATCAGCCGAGGTCACATTACTACATATATGGGCATGGGAGCATATAGATGTTACCTGAATAGTTGCTGATAGATATAGGCTGCTTGGGCGGCCTTATGTGTATGGATATAGTGGGCCAGTTGTCCAACATAAGCTGGGAAAATTGGAGTATTAGAGACAAGTACTTGATCTTGATACAAAGACATGGCGACCATACCTGGATTATGAGCAGGGGGCAGAGGATCATCTAGAGATGCCCTATGTATGCACAACTAGATTTTTGATTAGGCGAACACGGTTTATTATCAATAGATTTCTTCTGGGTAGAGTGCACCGAAAGTATGGTAAGTGTAAGGCATGCCCTAGGGAGTAGCTTAGTATGCACGAAGGCATCAAGGTAGACCAGAGTGGGGGCCCCTTTTGTCATATGACACCGCTTGTTAGGAGTACTATGCATTACAACCATTGATGTGGGATTACTGTCCTAAGGTTACAAATGTCATTTTATTAGATGATTATGCTCAGTATTTGTTCAAACATCCATTTCCTAGGATATCTAGCCCTGAAGAGCTAGTGCCAACCTTGGATGATGATGATGAGAGGACACCCAGATGGAGGAGAGGTAGGGGTGATGGAGAGGAGGAGGAGAGATAGGAGGGTGAGGATGGAGGAGGAGATGATGGTGGAGATGGGGATGACGGTGGTGGCAGAGGAGGTGGAGATGGTGGTGGTGGTAGAGTATTTGTTGTGAGAGATGTGATGATACCTCATCACAGGAGATCCCTAGTGGCCGCACCATAACAACGCATATAGATTGGGGTGCCCTTGCAACAACAATAGACACATATAGCTTCCTTATAGGTGTAGGTGCAGACATTAGAGGGACAGCTAGCCCAGGTGCAGACATCATCTACACAGGCATAGGAACAATTACAGGGATAGTCATAGGCACATGTATAGGCTGCATAGGTATAAGCTTAGACTGCAACCTTGACGACTGAGAGGGATGCTGCTAGATGGCGATATGAGTAGGTAGAGGATATGGCTGAGAGATTACAGAGAGTGGGTGAGGGCACATCCACATGAGATTATCTCTCAGAGATTCATCGTACTGCCAAGAGGTAGAGTATTATAGAGGGAGATATCATGAGGTAGTGCCTGTCACACAGAGGGTTAGTTATGCATAGTCACGATCGGGCCAGACTCAGTCGAGGACCACCAGTATGGGTGTGACACAACCACCATGCCAAGATCCAGGCCCAAACCCAAGTACAAGTGCACCAGGTGTAGGTCCATCAGGGGCTGCAGGAGGTTTGGCAGGAGGATCAGCAAGGCTCACGACATCTAGGGGTAGCACCACATAGTTGTTTTGATGCCAGGTTTTAATGCATTTTTGAGACATTGTATACACCATTTTGATGATGTTATGATATACTACCCTATTTTTGATGATGTATCACTCATATTGTTTAGGCATCATTGTACACTTGACATTATTATTTTGAGATTTATATGATATGCAACTACGATGATGGTTTATGTGATGTTTATGTGCGTTTATGATGAATACTTATATGATGGATGCATTTAATTTTGATGTTCTATATGTTATGCGATGTGTATATGCTTATGTTTCTCTTGATTATGTTATGAATGCAATGCCGATATGATCCCAGGATTCCTTATGAATAATGTTGTATGCTATGGGATGGGTGATATTTTTATTATGATGTATGAGATGGATGCAATTATGCAACTGAGATGAAATGTACTGTGTTTTTTTTTGTATTTTTTGAATGCATATACGACCTAATGTATGTATGAATGATCGATGGTATTGATGGATAGATGAATGAGAAATGTTTTATTTTGTGAAATGTGCATATATGATCTAACACATGGGTGAATGATTTATGATTTCTAATACATGAATGGATGATAATATGGGAGAAATTATTTCATTTTGGGAGTATTCTGATGTGAATATGATGATGAATGCAAATGTATGAATCATGATAATGCTTTGTGTTCTTTTTGGATATTTTCAAATGCGAATGTATGATAAATGCATAAATGGATGGTTTATGGTTTCTAATGTATGAATGCATGACTATATGATTCTGAATGCATATGGATGATGGTATGTTAATGAAATGTGATGCAATTTATTTTTGTATTTTACTGATGCAAATGAGAATGAAGTTAATTATGCAAATATGATGTGATGAACTTATTTTCTATTTTCTAATGCAAATGTTATGATGTAATGTATGGATGGATATATGATATGCAAATGATTATGCACCTACATGATAAGGTTATGTTTTTTTTTTGTTAATGTCAAGTATACTCAATCCATTTAATGACAAAGGTAATCATCATTTGAAAATCGTCCAGCCTTGGAAAATCCCAAAATACAGATGCAAAACCAATATGAATGCAATCTAATCTACCATGCAAAACGAAAATGCAATGTTGTCATTCTATCAATCAATTTTTCGTGCTTTTTATCATTATTAAGCCTTTATTATGTTGAAAGTTAGTACAAACATTGATGGTATAATTAGACCATGATGACTTGAGTACAACTTCCATACAACTTCTATTGAGGTTTGATAGTCCAAGATAACACAATCATCTAGGTATAATTGGACTGAGATGACCTGAGAATCACTTGTGTAAACAAACAAGAGTTAATCATTTTCCCATGCAAATTCAAAATGTCATCAATGATATTTTATAGAGCATGTCTTGCGACAATTTGCACAGTAGTAATGATTGACTCGCAAACATCAGACAAAGGAAAGATCATTCTCCTTCCTAGCCCCTCTAGTTTAGGACATCATCGAGGTACTCCAGAGAAATGATAACAACAATCAAGATACACCAGTTGAACATACGTGCTAACGTGATCCAACCATGATTCAAAAGATGATCATCCAATGAGATTTGATTTGTTTGTTTTGATGTTGATTTGGATGGTCAATTTTTTGAGTGATTGCGATTGATGTTCAGGTTGATGTTTACAATGATTGTTATTTTTGTCGGATTTGCCTTGCTGTTGTTTTCCTGTTGGTTTAAGCTCAATGCAGTTTTCCTCTAGTGAGTTCAGGATTTTTCCCCCAACAAGGAACAAACCAGTTATTATGGATATGCACAATGATAACCAAGCCAAGGTGGGACATGACCACATCAACCGAATATGGACATGAAGCTCATTTATGATAGGTGTTTATGCACAACGATAGCAAAAGCGGACGACCAACACACGTTCCAATAGATGGAGAAGCCAACTCATCACAAATAGCGCTTGTTGCCAGGTTTTCACTACTTGATTTTATTGCACTTTTTCAGATTTTCAGATTTTTTTGTTATTACCAAGATGCCTGTTTGCTAGGTTTTCATCAAGGCAACGATTTTTTTGATTTTTCACATTTTTTTTGTATTTTTCCTTTTTTTGATTTTTTTGTATTTTTGATTTTTTTTGTTGTCACCAAGACACCTGTTTTCTAGGTGTTCATCAAGGTGACCATTTTTTTAGGACATTTTTTGATTTTTTTTGGATTTCTTCAAGACTTTTTTTGATTTTTTTTGGATTTCTTCAGGACTTTTATACCGTGCAAAGGATGGATTAAGTGTAGAAATTATCTAGATGGAGGTTATTCATAGGTTCTTCAAATAGGTCCCCTTCAGGGGTGGATAACTAGTATGCTCCTAATTCAAAGACTAATACTATGACGAAGGGTCCTAGCCAATTCGATTCAAACTTGCCTTTCTTTTCTTTGTCTTGCTGATTGTAGGGATTTTCCTTTAGGAACAAATAACCGACCTAAAATGTTCTTGGTTTGACCTTGTGATTATAACTTCTTGACATTCTCTGTTGATAGGCCTTCAGGTGATCAACTGCAAGTTGATGACATTCATCCAATAGTCCTAACTCTTGTAGCCTAGACACCCAATAGTCTTCATCTGAAATGATGCCTTTCAATGACACACAGAGTGATGGTGTCTCAACCTCAATAGGTAAAATGGCCTCTGATCCATAGATGAGAGCATATGGTGTGGCTCCTGTCGGGGTGCAAACACTGGTATGGTATGCCCACAAAGCAAGGTTCAGTTGGATATGCCAATCACGTCCAACATTGTTGATGGTTTTCTTTAGGATCTTCAGGATGGTTTTGTTTGAGGCCTCTGCTTGGTCATTTCCTTGAGGATAGTATGATGTAGAAAACCGATGCTAGATATGGAACCTTTCACAAAGTTCTTGTACATCCTGATTCTTGAAAGGTCTACCATTATCAGTGACAATGGATTGAGGGATGCCATACCTACAGATGATGTAATTCAGAATGAAGGATGCAATTTGCTTTCTAGTGATGGTAGTTAAAGGAACAAATTCAACCCAATTTGTGAAGTACTTAGTGGTCGTGATTATAAATTTGTGTCCATTAGAAGAAGACAAATGGATTTGTCCCACAAGGTCAAGTCCCCACTGACAAAAGGGCCAAGATATTGCAAAGGGTTGGAGTTCTTGTGTTGGTGCATGTATGAGGTTTCCATGGATATGACACTTCTTGCATTTCTTGAAAAAATGGAAAGACTCCTTCTCCATTTTCGGCCAGTAATACCCCAAATGGAGGAATTTATTTGCTAGGGTAAGACCACTTGAATGTGTTCCAAAAATTCCTTTGTGAACTTCTTGTAACGCTATTTTAGACTCGTCGTGTTCTAGATATCGAAGGAGAGTTTTTTCAAGACCTCATCGATAAAGTACATATGTGATAAGGGTGTGGTGAGCAACTTGGCAGATGAAGTTTCATTTTTGGTTTCGGGAGAGATCGAGAGGAATGGTATTATCTTTTAGGTAGGTGTATATCTTCCTGTAGATCGAGGTATCGACATCAGTTAGGTAGCATATGACTTGGGACTCAGGGTCATCATAGGTAGGGGTAAATAGTTGTTCCACCATGAACTCATAAAGGCTTCATTTTTCTATAATTTGTGGGAAAGAAGTAATGGTAGACATAGCATCGACAACTTTGTTGTCAATCCTTGGGATTTGATCAAATTTAATGTCAAAAAAATATTTCTTAAAGTCATCAATAATTCTTTTGTAGGGCATCAGTTTGTCATCCTTTGTTTGGTAATCATCGTTGACTTGATTAATGACTAGTTGAGAATCCCTATAGACTTGAAGCTTTGTGATTTTCCATTCTACAACTATCTTGATGTCGATGATGAGTGCTTCATATTCTGCCATGTTGTTGGTGCAGGGAAACATCAATCTATATGATTTCAGAATAGTATTCCGTTGGGGAATGATGAATATAATTCTCGATCCTGATCCATGTTGAGTATACGATCCATCAAAATACAATATCCACTATTTTTCTGTTATAGTAAGGACATCAACATCTGGAAATTCAATGTGTAGAGGATGATCATCATATATCGGTGCTTCAGCTAGTTGGTTGGAAATGGCTTGACCTTTGGTGGATTTCCTATCAACATACTTGATGTCAAACTCACTTAGTATCATTACCCACTTGGCTAATCTTCTCGTCAGATTTGCTTTGCTAAGGAGATATTTCAGTGGATCTATCTTAGCTATGAGTTTGATTGTATGAGTCAACATATAATGTCACAATTGTTGTGTGGAACACACTATTGCTAGACACACTTTCTCAATGGATGTGTAGTTGATTTCATAGCCATTTAAAGTTATATTAATATAATAGATCACTCTCTCCTTTCCTATTGAATCTTCCTGTGCTAACAAAGCTCCCAATGATTGATCAGTTGTGGCTATGTACAGTAAGAGTGGTTTTCCTTCTATTGGTGGTTCTAAGATGGGTGGAATCATAGGTATTGCTTCAGTTGATTGAAAGCTGCCTCAAATTTCTTGTCCCATTGAAAGGAAATATTTTTGTGCAGCAAGTGGGTAAAAGGATAGGTATTATCGGCCAGTTGTGATATGAATCTTCTGATTGACTAAAATCTACCTTGAAGGGACCTTAACTGATTAATATTCTTTGGAGGCAAAATTTCCATAATAGATTTCACTTTTGTAGGGTCCACTTCAATGCCTTTTCTGAAACTACATATCCCAATAGCTTTGCCAATGTCACCCCAAACACACATTTATTTGGATTTAGACGTGTGTTGAACTTCTCTAGTCGGGTGAAGATTTTGTCTAGTATCTCCAAGTGTCCTTCTCTAGTGAAATATTTTGCCAAGTCATCCACATAATCTTCCATAAAGGTGTGTATCATGTCATGGAAGATTGTGGTCATGGATCGCTGATAAGTAGCTCCTGCATTCTTCAATCCAAAGGGGATGACGTTCCAATAGAAGGTGCCCCATGGGCATGTAAAAGCTATTTTATCCTAGCCTTTAGGTGCTATCTTGATTTGATTATAGCTGGAAATTCCATCCATGAGTGACAACATGCCATGACTTATTGTTAAGTCTACGATGATATCAATGTTTGACAAGGGAAAATCATCCTTCAGACAAGATTTATTAAGGTCTCTGAAGTCTGTACAAATCCATATGTTGTTATTAGGCTTTGAAACAAGTACAATGTTGGATATCCATTTAGAATAATGTATGGGTCTAATGAATCCTACATCCAATAATTTCTTTAGTTCCGCCTTCACCAATAAGGCAATATGGGGATGCATTTTGCTTGACTGGTTTGACTCCTAAGGGAGCGATAAGTGGCGCATGATGAGATTCAGGTATATCCATGGCATGTCTACATATGACCAAGCAAAGTTGATTTTCCATTCTTCAAATAACTTGATAAAGTTAAGCTTCTCTTGTTTTGTCAAGGATTTTGCTAGATGGAGAGTTTTCACTTCTTTTGCATTGCCGATATTGATGGACTGTGTTGGCTCGATCAAAAAATTGGATCTCTCTTGGAAGTGCTCTGGGAGAGTGTCAAATTTCCCATCCTTCAGTGCCTCAGAGAGGTTTTCACCATCAGATGCGCTCTTTATTTTTACTTTTTTCTAATATAATGCTGCCATAAAATGGTTTTCACCATTAGATCAATTTCTTGTATTATTCATTTTGCAGCTGAGAGATTTGACACTCCCCTGATTGGAAGCTTTGTTCTGAGATTCACTAGTGGAATAGGTTTCAGGGTTGTCAACACAAAGGAAGTTGATGATGGCATCATCATTGGAAAAGATAGGGATGTCGAGAGGCTCAGTTTGGTCCCAGTTGATGAGTTCAAGATGCAATAGGGGTGGGGAATCATCAGATTGGTTTAGGTCTAAAGAAATGAGGGTCTTGATGGCATCGTCACCAAGCAATCCTATGGCAAGGTCAAGGTCTATGATTTCACTCTCCTCTGAATGATCTGTCTCGCTAGGAGTCTGATCGTCTTTGCTTGAGCCATCAATAGATTATGATCCAAATTCAAATGGTCTTGACCCTGAATTCTGTCCCTCCTCACGTGTGGGTGCATAATTTTGTATCACATCAATTCCCTTGTCATGACAAGACTATTTAGATAACAAATCCCACTCATATTCATTTGAGTCAGTTTTACAGTCATCACTAGCTTGTAGTTGTAGGATTCGTTCAACAAACTTCTATTTTAGGTCCTCCTTTATTTCTTCGTCCCTTTGATGCTCTTTATATCCCAAACCTATCTTGTCTTTTGGATCGGTTAAGATGGGTTGGATGGGTTCCACGATGCCTTCATTTCTCTTTCCAATAGGTCCTTGTCCTTCATATCCCATTTTCTCCAAGATTGAGAACCCTTTGCCATACTTTGTTGTTTGTACATTAGCCATTGCTGCTTGAGATTCAATTTCATCCTTGTAGAGCTAGTTTAGAATATATTTGTCATCAAATTCATTGGCTTGAGTGCTTGCTTTCACATATCGACCATCAAAAAGTGTGACCGGTTGTGAGGACTGTTGCAATGAGGTTGATGGTTGACCATATGACTTTGGGGAAGATAATTTTGAGAGACATAGGGATTGCTCAATGGAATATTCACCCACACTTTTATCTTTGACTTGGACCTTTTTCTCAAATTTTTTGGACAAAGCATTGAGTTGGGCTTCATGATTGATGGAGGTAGACGAGGTAGCTTTTTCCTTTTTCTCAGGATGTTTAGACGAGGAACTTGGTTGGATTTCTTTATTTGAAAAGGAATTTGATTAGCTTGAATTACTTGGACTATTGGATGTGGAAGTGAGGGCTTCTTGGTTATGGGGCACAAAGACATCTTGGACTGACTTAGGGGTGTTGCAAGACTAAGGACTATTGGAACCAACTAGAATGGTAATCTCTTGCCCATTACAAGGGAATTTCAAACATTGATGGTAAGTTGAGGGGATTGTTTGCATTTCATGGATCCAAGGATGACCTAAGAGTATATTATATGTCAAATCTTTCTCCAAAACTTGGAAAACTACGTCCTTTTGAATCGGCCCCACCTGAATTGGCAACACAATTAGTCCCTTTGAAGCTCTTTCTTCGTCATCATAGGCTTTGATGGTGATGTTTTTCCTTGAGTCTATTGAATTCTCATAGAATCCTAGTGCACAAACAAGCTTTAAAGTACATATATTGAGACCGAATCCTCCATCTATTAGAACGCACTTGACTCAAATTTTATGTATTGAGACCTCAATGTGAAGTGCTGCATTATGGGGATGAGTGATGGATACGTTATCATTTTTTGAAAAGGATAAGAAATTAGGCGCAAACAAATTCCCCACCATGGATTGGAATGTGAAAACTTCCAAATTATTTGGTATTGTTGTATCCACTAGGGCCTTTTCCAAAATTTCCTTGTGGGCAAGTGAGATCTTGAGGAACTCTAATATAGATATTTACGATGGGATCTTTTGGAGTTGATCAACAATGTTGTATTTATGTGATGGGGCAACATATATTTTGGATGTGCTTCCTTTTAAAACATATTTGTCTTGTGCCCTCATGGTCGCATTTACGGGTATGTTGTCTTGTTTTCCTTTGATTTTTATGACATTGATTTGGTTATCCATTGCAGCCATGTATTGTTGGATGTCATGGACTTGATTAGATGTGATGATGGTGTCATTGATTTTCTTTTCGGCTATGATGGTGTCTTGTCCATGTTGAATTGGAGCATTACTAATTTGATTGTTGGTTGTAACAATGTCTTGTGTGTCATTGATTTTAATGTCATTTGTTTGATCTTCAACGATTGAAATATGATAGATGGTAGTATCATGGACATATTTTATGCTTTTCCCTTTTCTGTTCATTATAGAGGATTCCCCTTTGTCATAATTTGGTAAGGGATTCTTGAATGCCCCATGATCAATGTTTATTTGGGGTCCTTCTATTTGTATGATATTATGGTTGATCAAATCTTGCACCATGTGCTTTAATTGCATACAATTGTTTGTTATATGACCTTTGCATCGATGAAATTCACAGTAGTGAGCATCATTCCACCATGACGATTTGAATTTTGGCTCAAAACCTCTAGCGTCTAGTAAGGTGATAAGATTCTCCGCAAGTTATTTCAATGTAGATTCTAATGATTGACCCAAAGGTGTGAATTTTCTGCGATTTGATGACGTTTGATATGTTGGTGGTTGAGATGGAGCATTATTTTGGTTATTATTTTGATTGGTGTTCTGAGTTGTGTTTTGGTTGGTGTTGTTTTTATTGGGGGTTTGGTTGGTCTTAGGTGTGATTCCTGATAGATTAAAGACCAGTTTGACATTATGCGTTTTAGCTAAAGTATCATTGCCAGTATTCTTGTATCTTTGCCAAAACTTTGGTTTATCATTGTTGGAGGAGTTGGTTGAATTATTTTCGTTGTAAATTTTCAAGATTCCTCTCTTGACCAAAGCTTCTTTGATTTTGATCCCATTTTTAATCAATTTTTCAAAAGTTGGTGGACATTGTAATTCAAGCCTATAACTCATATCCGCATTTAAGTTGTCAATGAACACTTCCATATTTTCTTTTTCTGGTATGTGACGAGGATATCTTGCAAATAATCTCCTCCACCTTTATAAAAATATAGGGATTCGCCCTTTTTCTATTTGACATTGCAAAGGTCCTTCATTGTAATCTCATGTTGAATGTTATAAGAGTATTGGGTGATAAATTTGTTGACTAATTCTTCAAAGGATTTGATTCCTGGGGGTAATTGTGAGAACCATTGCCCTCCCAAGCTTCATGGGAACAATCTCATCAAGTAAGTTTCCTCATGGGAAAATTCAAGGCTCATGGTTCAAAATTCCCTTATGTGACCTATTGGATTTGTTTTATCATTGTATTTATCATATTTAGGGAATTCACAATGTTTGGGGAATGGTATCATGTTGACAATTTGATCAAAAGGGTAGGGGTATATGTATTGTATGGAGTATCTCTTTGTAGTTCCCTTTTGCATGTCAAGAAGTTGTTGTTGAAGGTTTTGCATTTGATTGGTTAAGGCGATCACTTGATCCACATTTGGGGGGCTAGTTTTGGTCTTTTTGGGTTCTCTTTTTAGTTGATTAATGTCAAAGTCATTGGGTAATTTAACACCTTGTTTGGCCAACATTAAAAGGTATTTTTCTCCATCTTTTTCAAAATCCTTTTCTAGGAATTTATGGAAATTTGGGTCTTGTTGAGCTTGTTGGATGTCTTCCTCATTTATCTCCTTAGTTTCAGGTGTGTGGAATTTATGGGAGGGGTTTTCCTCGGCTTCAACCATGGTATCTTGAGTTTCAAGTTCTTTTTCTTTGAGTTTCTGCTTTTGGGATCTTGTTTGAACGAGCATACAAGTGATGGAAATTTGACTAAACTTAGATCTTTGTTTAGGAATGCCAAAAGGACTAAGTTAAATCTGATTATGTAATGTGTGTTTCAGGATGAAGGATGATGAATCCTGATAAAGGATGATAAATCCTGATGGTGAAACTCAGCTACTAATCAGAAATAGGCGTGATAATGAGGCACTTTTAGATGTTTGATCAAAGTTTAGGTAAAAGGATTTTCACTGGAAAATGATAGTTTCAACAAGTTTAAGAATCTAGTATGAATGAGGAAAGGTTCTGGAGTAAAAATGATCTTGAATTATGAGGTTAAAATTCAGACAGATAAGGAATTTATCTCTCTGGTTTAAATTTTTTATGTATGCGCTAGAACAGTGCACATATGTGCTAAAAGACAGATGCACTAAGGAATGGCTAGATGTGCTAAAAGATGGGAGGTATGCACCAAAAAAAGCTATGTATGTGCTAGAATAGTAAATGGATGCATTGTAGGATGACACAGATGCGCTAAAACAAGGGATGAATGTTCCAAAATAGTAAATGGATGCGCTATGATATGGAAGGTATGGGCTAGGGTAGTCAATGGATGTGCTAGAATATGGAAGGTATGCACCAGGGCAGTCAATGGATGTGTTGAACTAGAAAATATCCTCTATTTTTTGACAGTTTGATTGATTTTTTTGGTTTTCTGGCAAGGAATTTGATGGTTTGATTGGGTGTTTCTTCTGAATCAATGGTTGGACATATCTTTGTATGATGTTTATTTGAAATGTTGTTTTAAAATACACATGTAAGACACATCAAGCAAGTACAATCCTAAGTCTATGTAGGACAATATTTACTAGATTCCCACTTGAATTTTAATCCAACTGTGCTTACTTATAGCGGATGAATAGAAGCTTGACCACACTGGCTCCCCTCCACAACACTCACTTCTCGGGTCAACCAAGCTTCAGTTCTCATGAATCTCCCATGATGAAATTTTCATCTCTACTAAAAGTCACAAGAATGTGGGATGACTTTAGAGGTTAGACCTCTTGCACCAACAAATAGAAAAGGGATTTGGCTTACTATAACAAAGAGGTTCTACTATAGGCATTCCATTCGTGGGGAATCATCCATACGACAAGAGACCATTGCTTCCCTTCTTCTTAGAACAATCCTCGTGATACTTGAACTTTCCCCAAGTGCCCACACTTATATACTGGCTGCAAGTCGCTTGGATTTAGCATGTTACCAGTTGGGTCATTCCCTGGGGTGATTACTTTTTCCCACCAAGCAGACCCTCTAAGGATAAAATGCAATAAAAAGATTGGGTTTGGCTTTTTGGTCACCTAGTTAAGGGGAGAGCATATGCCTACCACTCCACAAACACAACAAACATGTTGTTCAATTTATCTTTCTAATTAAGCTAGATTCCCAATTTAATCAAAACAAATAATAATAAACTCCAGCCCCTACAAAACAATCATTAGTAGTTTCAGTTTATTGTTCTTTGACAACGTTCTTATCATTTCAGTAGAGTCTCTGACAGCGTGTAAAATTCTTGCAAAATAGAGAGACATAGATTAGTTCTCAGAATTATAACTTTCTAGAAAATAAAACTAATGCACCATAGTAGTAAACATATGTGCTAAAAAATCACACAGATGCACTAAAAGAGACTATGAATGCGCTAGAACAATATATGTATGCACTAAAAGAAACTATGAATGTGCTAGAAAAATTCCTATATGTGTCGAATGATGAGATGTATGCACTAAAAAATTCCATAGATGCGTTAGAACAGAGCCCGGATGCGCTAGAGAATGTTTCACGTGCGCTAAAAGAGCTCACAATTGCACCAAAAATTTACACACCTGAACTTGTAAATACGATCTTCCAGAAAATATTAAAAATAGAGGCTAGGCCCCACAGTTGGCACCAAATTTATGTGTGTTGTAAATATGTGAGTAAAATAAATAATCAAAACACACAAGCAATGATATGTATTACATTAGAAATCAAATTACAGAATTAACCAAATTCAAAACACAATCAATTCCTAAAAATGTTCCATTGTTTCCTTTCTCTAAGGATTCTTTGTATCACAATGGCTCTCAGATTTTGCTAGCACTGTGACCTTAGAATGAAAACTTAGGGAATGGATGCTGTAAAATGCAAGAATCTAAATTCCTACATGATTTGATAATCTATGTGATTAATGCCATGATGCTAAGATAAAAATGCTACTGTGATCAAAATGAAGATTATGCTATGATGCAAATGCTGTGATATAATTTTTGTAAGGAAGCTATATGAAAATGGAAATGCATTTACTAAAATAAGACATGATTCTAAATGGGAAATGGATTGGATTGATGGTGTTGCTTGCTCTTCTCCTGCGTGAGAGGCCGTTTCTTGCATGAGGGCTTTGACCTCCTTGCATATTCATTTTCTTGCTGGTTTTCTGTTCTTCGTGTTCTGATTCAATAGTGGGTGGGGTTTATCGGTGTTTGGGGGTCTTCATTCTCTCTCTATCTGCTTCCTCTCCCTGGTGTGCGGGGTATCTCGAAGGTGGAGGCATTTTCATTTCTTTCTTGCTGGTCTTCACCTTGTCTCTTATCTGGTGGCTATTCTGGGTGGCATTTTTAGCCCATTTTCTCTGCAGTGAGCCAATGTTTGAGTGGTTGTTTGTGGCGTTCGGGGGTGTTGGTGTTTTTTTGGGGCTGGGTGCTTTGGCATGTGGTGAGGGCTTTGGATCTGGTCATCCCCATTTAGCTGTGAGCGTATCATTGTTGTGGAGTGTGCTTGGTGGTGGGTAAGCTGCTTCCCACTTTCTACCCATTCTTCCTTGGAGTAGTGGGTGGTGAAGATCCCATGGATGCGAACGTTGTTTTGGATGGGAGACCAGGAGATGATGCCATGACGGAGGCGGGGGATGGGGTTCCCACTTGGTCTTCTCCAAGTCTGGGCATATCTAGGATTAGTGGATTTAAGGTTCAATAGGTTAATGGCTGCTTGGAAAGGGCTCAAGTACACCCGATGGTGGTGATTCAAAGGGAAGCAGTTGCGGAGGATGTAGAGTATTACAACCAACATGTCTTAATCTGTAATTTTTTGGGGATGAAGGTCTCTTTACCCTTCCTTGACCCTTGGATTCAGAAGACATGGAACCTAGAGGGGGATTTTGAGGTTCTAATAGCTGCAAATAATTTCTTTTTGGTGGATTTCTCATGTATCTCTGATAGAAACAGGGCTTTTGAGGGTGGTCCGTACTTTTATAATAAGGTCGGATTGTTTATCAAACCATGGCATGCGGGTTTTAATTCGGTCGAAGAGATACCTTCCAAGGTCTCGGTGTGGGTACGCCTCCCTCGGCTGCCGCTTGAATGTTGGAGGAGCGATATCCTGCAGTCTATTGCCATGGTGCTAGGAAAGCCGATTGGCCCCTCTCAACAGACCCTAGAGAAGAAGATATTCTCCTATGCACATGTATGTGTGGAGATTGACCTGAGCCAACCTTTGCTTGACTCCATTGATATGATAGTGGGATCTAGCTCATGGACGCAACCACTTGATTATGAAACTTTGCCATTTAGATGTCGTCTATGTCGAGAGTATGGTCATCTTTAGAGGAGGTGTCCATGAGCTACTGGTGCAGGGAATTCAAGTAACGGGGTGGCTCCTTCAAATCCAGGATCTGAAAAAGGAAAAGGACCCATGTAGGGGGTGATTCTGGATAAAGACAAGTTTGTGCCTGTGAGGCCACGAAATAAAGGCTGAGGGCAGAAGAGGATTTTTCGGGACCATCAGGAGGAGGGGGTTTTCAATAGGTTTGATGCATTGAATGATTTAGTTCATGAGGGGTGGTTAGTCTTGACATGTATGTGGATGCTTTTGTAGTTATTTCTCATAATCCTGAGCCCACGACTCTTACGTCTTCGGCTTTTGGACCTATAGAGGCTCCTGGGGAAGTAAAAGATTATTTTGTTCCTTCCCCTGAAGTAGGGCTTGGGGACTTGTGTGTGGTGGCTGGTACTTCTTTGGCCTCTATTGATGTTGGTGCATACTCTACTAGGGGTTTAGGTTTGGGAGGCTCTGGCAAGAGTAAAGCTTCTGCTTCCTCCCATATTTTGGGTGTGCATCAAAAGTCCTTAAAAAAGAATGCTCCTGACAAGCCCCAAAAGGTGGGTAGGAAGAAGGATCAAGAGAAAGTTAAGCTGGTTGGTGAGATACCGGTGGAATCTGGGTCGGTGAAGACCTTGGATACTCATTTCTCTCAACCGTTGCGATGATTGTGCTCTCATGGAATGTGAGGGGTATGAATAGCATCCCTAGACAAAAGGCTATTCGGGATTTGGTTCGTGCTGATTCTCTGGATTTGATTTTTCTCTAGGAGATGAAGTTATCAATTGATAGCATGATGCAGAGTGCTTCTAAGATTTGGAATAAAGGTTTATGTCAATGTGTGGGTGCACGAGGGAGCTCTGGAAGCCTTGCCTTCCTCTGGGATCCTCGACGAATCTCTCTTGTTTGGTGGTTCTTTAGTAGGTTCTGCATTTCTCTTGTTGCGATGAGTTTGGAGACGGGGGAAAGAATTTTTCTGTGCAATATTTATGCTCTGACGGATGTCCCTAGTAAGATTCTTTTATGGTTTCATTTAAATTTTTTGAGGTCTTTGGACCCCTTTCTTCCCTGGATTATGGCAGGTGATTTCAATGTAATTGTCTGTCTTGAGGAGAAAAGGGGGGGAGTGCCTCCTTTGGACCCCTCATCTGATCTTCTTAGGGAAAATCTGGCTTGGCTTGTGGATATCAAACCTTTGAATGGCATGTTTACTTGGAATAACAGGAAGCTTGGGGAGGAAGCTATTTATAAAAGATTGGACAAGTTTCTTGTGTCCAATTTTTGGGTCAGTGACAAGTGGCTGACAAGCTCTAAAATATTAGACTAGCGAGGGTCAGATCATTGGCCGATCAAATTCTCTATTCATCTGGTTGGCAGCCTTAAGAAATAGACTTTTAAATTTTAGCTTATGTGGCTCAAGGAGGAGGGTCTTTTTGACTTAGTTTCTAAATGGTGGGTTGAAGGTCGTCCAACTTTTGGTACTACTATGTACACCTTTATGAAGAGGCTTCAATATGTGAAGTATAAGCTAAAGCTTTCGAATAAGCATCAGTTTGGCAATGTGTTTCAATAGAAAAGGGCTACCCAGGAGCATCTGGATTCTATTACCAGGCAAATTAGGGAACATGGTTTAGATGCAACCTTGAGTAGGTTCGAGGATGATGCGGTCAAAGATCTTGAGGAATGGGAGCTTCGCGAGGAATTTTTTTGGAAACAAAAGGCTCGTATTGATTGGCTTCAGGAAGGGGACAAGAATACCTCTTTGTTCCATAACTCAGTAAAGGCTAGAAGACAGGGTAACATTATTTCTTCTCTTTGCTCTCTTGAGGGATCTCTTCTTTCTTCTTCTTTGGAAATCTCAAATGAGGCGGTTTGTTTCTTCTCTGATCTTTTTTCCAAAGATACCCCACCGACGGTTGAGGAGGAAGACTCTATCTTAGCTTGCATCCCTCCCCTGGTGACAGTGGAAATGAATGTCTCTCTTCTCTAGCCTATTTCTTTGAAGGAGTTAGAGGATGTGGTGTTTCGACTGAAAAAGGGGAAGGCTCCTGGTCCTGATGGGTTCCCAGTCGAGTTGTTTCAGGAATTTTGGGAAGTGATCAATCTTGACTTGTTGGAGGTTGTACAGGAGTCTCTAAGGAACAAGCAAATGTTGAGAGCCATGAACACCACATTTCTTGCCCTTATTCCAAAGCACGAGAGTGCTGATTCTCTAGATCTCTTTTGACCAATTGCTTTGTGTAACGTGGTGTATAAAATAATCACAAAACTTATTATTGAGCACCTGAAGCCTTGGCTAGATAAGCTAATCTGAGAGGAACAAGGTGGCTTCATGGTGGGTAGACAGATTCTGGATGGAATTGTTATTGTGGCTGAGACTATTCATTCCATGGCCTCTTTGAGGGAAAAGGCTATGTTCATAAAGTTGGACATGACTAAGGCTTATGACAGAGTTAAGTGGGGTTTTCTGATCAAAATTCTTGGAGCCTTTGGGTTTAGTAGTGAGTGGATTTAATGGGTCATGAGTTGTGTGAAGACGCCCTCCTTTTCTGTTCTCATAAATGGAGAGTCCTCTAGTTTGTTTGGTGCTTCCAGAGGTCTTCAATAGGGGGATCCCTTATCCCCATATCTTTTCATTTTGATGGCTGAAGGTTTGGGGAGGTTCATTAAGTCCTAGGTTGTGGCTGGGCTCATTCATGGATGGAATTGGAACAACTCCCTCTCTCCTCAAACCCATCTTCAGTTTGTGGACGATTCAGTCTTGATGGGGGTTGCTAAGGTGGCTGAAGCAGTTGCTTTTCATCAGACTTTGGATTGTTACCTGGCTACCTCTGGACAAAGCATTAATGAAAATAAGTCTTGCATTTATTTCTTCAATACTCCCAAGCTTATACAACAACGTATAGCCGGGATCTTAAGGTTTCAGGTGGGGAAGCTCCCCCTTACCTACTTGGGTATTCCTTTGGATGCGCGCCCACCTCCCAGGCATTATTGGTAGGAGGTTATTGATAAATTTTGTGGATTGGTTAGTCACTGGACCTATAGATGGTTATCTACAACAGGTAGATTCACTCTGCTAAAGTCTGTAGTGTAGGCTCTCCCTATTTACAGATGTTTTGTGATGACTGCTCCCTCAAGCTTTTTCAAAGATTTTGAGGGGCTTTGTAGGCAGTTTTTTTGGTTGAGTAATCTTCTCTCGAGGAAGTGGAGCTTAATTAAGTGGGAAGTTGTTTGTCGGTTGAAGCAGGATGGTGGCTTAGGATTGCGTAGATCGGATTGGAATGGGAAAGCTCTAGCTACTAAGTTGTATTGGAGGTGGTGTTCATATCAACATCAGATCTGGGCTAAGATCCTTACCTACAAGTACCTTGGGGAAGTGGATGGTGCTAAGGTCCCTCGCTTTCGTCTTTTGGGAAGGGGCTCTATGATTTGGGAAACTCTCAAGAGGGGAGCTCCATTGGTTAAACAAGTCTTGTTTTGGATCTGTAACAAAGGTTCTGATGCTCATTTTTGGCATGACTCTTGGGATGGTTTCCCAACTATCCTCTCCTCACATCCTCACTTAGGGGACTTAGGCAGGATTTTTGTTCAAGCTGGTTGGAGCAGAGTGATGGACTTCAAAGCCCCTCAGGCTTTGGGGTAGACTATCATTTATCAGTGGAAGGATATGCAGGAGTGTCCCTTGGGTGGATCTCTGGAGGATAGGAGAGATTTTTTCCTGCATTTTAGCTAATAGAGTTTGTTGTTCGATTCCAGAATGGGACGTGCTTGCTTGGGGTCTTGACCCTAAAGGGAAGTACTCTGTTGCATCAGGGTATCTTGCTTTGGATAGGCAAGCTTTAGGCAATGTTGAGGCTCCTTGGTGGAAAAACATTTGGAATAATTTATCCTAGCCAAAATGCAAATTTTTCTCTTGGCTTGTGGTGTATGGCAGGTGTTTGACTTGGGACAACCTCTGCAAGCAGGGTTTTTAGGGTCCCTCTTTATGCTTCCTTTGTCTCAAAGATGTTGAGATTGTTTCTCACCTATTCTTTCAGTGCCCCTTTGCTAGGACTATTTGGCATTTCTGGTGGGGGGCATGGAAGCTGCAGTGTAGGCATCCTTCTTCCCTTGGTGAGCTCTGGTGGAATACTAGGACTACTCCGACAAAGACTTCATTCTTGCAAATGGCCTGGCCTATTGGCTCCAATCTAATTATTTGGCAGATTTGGCTGGAGTGCAACCACAGGATCTTTCTGGACAAGAAAATTTTGGTGGGCCAAGTTTGGGCTCACATTCTTGGGGCTTTACAAGAGAATTTGCATGCTAAATGTGATTTGTCAGTACTAGTGGACCTTGGGGATTTTGGAGTAATTCAGAATTTGGGGATTTTTGTTGGTAGTACTGGAAGGCCCAAGGTGGGATGGGGTAGGTGCCCTAGAGGGAAGGTGTTTAGGGGAGGGCATTGGCTGCTTCCTCCCACTGGGGTTTTGAAAATCAACAATGATGGGTTTCCAAGAGGTAATCCTAGGCACGCTGGTGTTGGTGGGGTGGGCAGAGATAGTTCTGGGGTGGTTGTGTTCTTTTTCTCGGAGTATAAGGGGCAACATTTTAATAATCTCATGGAAGCTTTGGCAATTCTTTCGGCCTTGAAGAGGGCATATGCTCTCGGTTGGAATCAGATTATCTATGAATTTGATTCTCAGGTGGTGATAGACTTGATAAATAGATGACATTTTGATGATGCTAGTTGGTAACTTGCGGTAGTGGCGAAACAAATCACTAGCCTTGGAGATTTATTGGATTCAGTCACCTTCTCCCATATCCCTCGTGAATGGAATAAGGTGGCTGATGGGTTGGCTAAATGGGCTTCTGAGAAGAATGAGACTTGGTTGGTGGATGATTGGGATAGCCTGTCAAAGGACCTTGCCCAGGATTTGGAGGGCTGGGTTACTGAGGATGTGAAATGTTGCATTATTGATTCTTGATCTCTTGATTTTTGTTTCTTGGCCCTTTTGGGTTTTCTTTAGCTTAATGCTTTGTACTTCTCTTGTTGATTAATACAAGTTTTTACCCCCTTTTAAAAAAGAAGAAGAAAAAGACATGATTCTAAACTAATATGATAACCACAATTCTAAATGCTAAAATGCTCTAAACTCTAAATGCTCTCAAAATGCTCAAATGCTCTCAAGTGATTTCTGCAAAGTAAGTTTGCTTCAAGTTGTGTTATGAAAAGCTAGAGCAAGCAGCTATATTTATAGGATTTCCAAGGCAGATTGTGATGTGGCACTATTCAACGGTCAGGATTATGATCTAGAGAAATTGACGGTGGAAGAAGAAGAAGTTGGAGAGAATCATGGAGATGGTTCCCTTTAATAGAACACTTTGCCAAGTGTTGAAGAGAATCAAAGGGAAGGAGAAGCCATGTGTCCAAGGTGGTTTCAAATTTGTTCTAGGTTGTTGATGGAAATTCCAAATTTATAAATTAAAGATATTTAAATTCATGTGACACATGGTGAGGTGGCAGATGAGGTGGAAGGAAGTCAGAAGAATATGTGGAAATGTGACAAAATTAAATTAAAAATTGAATTTTAATGAGAGGGAGTTAATTAAATAAAAAAAACTAATTAAATTTGTTTATTTAATTAAATCAAGAAGGAAAATGGTTTTAGATAAGAAGAATTAAGGAATGAACTATATAAATAAATTTTGCAATTTATTTATAAGTAGAAGAATTAAGATAGGAAGAATTAAGAAATGAACTATATAAATAAATTTTTCAATTTATTTATAAGTAGAGGAATTAAGATTTATTAATTAAATAACTAGTATTTAATTAATCAATTATCTTGATCGATGTCTTTTCAATTGAAAAATGGAGCAAAAGTGGGACCGCACGTTGCGGAGGGAGAAAATGAAATTTTCCCATTTTTCAAAACTTGGCCCCCCTGGCCATCCTCGAGTTTCTCGCCCACCTCACTTTGTGGCTCCTAGTTCTTCTTGGGGTTCGTGTGTCCCTTACTTCGAGGTTTATGAAAATCCTAGGTCTTTTCGCCTGAATAATGCTTGCAAAGTCGGGTCTCATCCTAGGGTTTCAAAATTTTCTTCTCGGCTGCCTTTACCTGTTGGATCTTCTCGGCTCAAGTATGCTGGTCTTCATGATAATTCTTTTGGTGTCCTCGGTAAGGGATCTCCTGGTTCGATTTTCAGAAATGGAAAGTGGGTGCCGGATGTTTCTGCCAGTCATGGGAAGTGGTTGCCGGTTTCTCACCGGAAGAAATCTTTTATCAGGGATCCCCAACCTACCTTTGATATCTGTAAGTCATCCTCTCCTTCTCT
The DNA here is from genome assembly GCA_007115665.2 of Sequoiadendron giganteum. Lineage (NCBI taxonomy): Eukaryota > Viridiplantae > Streptophyta > Pinopsida > Cupressales > Cupressaceae > Sequoiadendron > Sequoiadendron giganteum. The sequence continues at coordinate 382,085,563 of CM021105.1, forward strand.
CTCAGATCAATCGTGGGCTGATGTTGCGGTTGGTCATTCTTTTATCTCTTCCCCTATTTCTCCCTCCATTCCTGCTCTTGCTACATTTCCCAATTCTATTCCCATTCCTTGATCTAACTCCTCTATTTCTGCCCCTCTCATGTTTCCTAACAACATTGTTCTTCCAATGTGGAATGGTTCCCGAATCGACTACGCTCTAAGCCATTGGCTCCTCCTTTGGCCGTGTCTGGTAGCTCCAATAAACCTAGCTGTGCTTTTCACCCACTAGTTCAACCTACTCATGTTCACTCTGTTAAGCCTCGGGTTTTTGATAAATCTGTTAATCCCCATAATTTAAAGGGGAAATCTTTCAAGAATCGCCCATCAAGGGTTGAGGTCATGTTGCCTCACTCCATGCTCGATCCACAAATCTCGGATCTAAAGGATGTAGCTCTGTTTGGTAATTTTTGGAAATTTCTTCCGCCTCTTGATAATTTGCAATCATGGGTTTTTAATACTTGGGTTGGTTCCAATCAAGTTTTTTATTTAGATAAAGGTGAAGGATATTTTGTGGTTTTTTTTTTTTGATAAAGATTCAAGAAATGTTGTTTTTTGTAAAAAGACTTGGATGATGGAAGGTAATGGCCTCTTTACAACATTATGGACTCTGAATTTTAATCCTAATCAAGTCAAGCAACATTTTATTCCTTTTGGATTCAATTTCAGGGTTTACCTTTGGAATATAGAGAACAAGATATTATCAAAATTCTTGGTAATAAACTGGGTATTTTTATGAATCAAGATATGGATTTTTTCTCAAATCCTTCTTTACCAGTTAGGTTTTTAGTTCTATTGGATGTTAAAAAAAAAATGCCTTCAAGTGTTCAAATTAAAACAATTTATGGTACTTGGGATCAAGCGGTTCTTGTGGAAGACCCCAAGCTTGTTTGTTGTTCATGTCATTTTCCTCTTCATCCATTTAATAATTTTTGATCTCATGTTGGTGGGTCCACTAGGTGTAATTTAAATCCAGTAAATTTAGCAGTTTCCGTAGCTCCATATGTTGTTGTAACTTCATTCAAAAATTCTTGGAATTCTGATTTTGTCTTCCTTGGAAATGTTTTTGATCTCTGCTTCAGATGGTTTTCCTTTGTTCGCTCAAAATTTCTTGGTGTTCATAATTCACCTTTCCATTCAGGGTTTGGTCCTCTTAGGGTGGAAAAATCTCATGTTGTTTCTTTAAATAACGAGGTAGTTATATCGACTCAGGTTTCTATTTCAAATAAACCTGCTTTTTCAGGATGTGTTTTTAGCAAGAAAAAAGTCAACCTCTCACTTTTCAAGTAGGTTTTTATGCCTATGCTAATGACTATGGTTTTTAATTACACTCTCTAATAAATATCTTTCTTTATTATTTAAATGTTCTTTCCCCTGAGTTAAGCTTCAATTGTCTTCTTCAAGCAAACAAGTGTGCTTCGATGTTAACTTTGGGTGTGACAAATAATTGTGATAGCAATCTTGCCAGTTTTTATCAGAGTGTAGTTGATAGCCTTCAAATATCTTCATCTCTTGTAAACCAAGGTCTTATTCATGATGTGTTTCCATCAGAAGATGATTTGGTGAGTTTTTTTGATCAGTCTCTAATATCTGTAGGTGAGCAATTTATTGATGACATTGCTTCAAAAGTTTTTGGGGATGAGCCTCTAAGAGAGGATTATTGTTCTATTTCTCAGTCAAAATTCTCCCCTTCTAATAATACAAAATCTCCTGCAAAGAGAGGAAGGAAATATTTAGCCATGAAGCTCCAAGAAGAAATTTCAAAGGGAATTCAATCGACCCTAGATGGCAGTCTAGGTAATTCTTTAAAACAAAAAAGGCCAAGGAGAGCTTGTTGCTCTCCCAAGTTACAATGAAACTTATTTCTTGGAATGTCAGAGGTTTAAATGCCTCTGACAAAAATTCCAAAGTGAAACAGAAATTGGATGTTTCAGGGGCTGACATTATAGTTTTACAAGAAACAAAAACCTTTGAAGAGTCCTTTTTATTAATTTAAAAAAAGGAATTTTTGGGGAGCATCTCATTCACCTTCTCAAGGGGCTTTAGGAGGTTTAATAACTCTCTGGAACACTAAGACAATTAGTATTTCTAATATCTCATTCCATCACAACTGGTAGTTAATGCATGTTACTCATTTTGACCTTTCATTTTGGCTTCTGAATGTATACGGTCCAACCAGTTCTTCAGATAAAAAACTACTCTGGGATTTACTGAAGTCAAAACTCTATTTGATAGGTCAAGATAAATGTGTTCTTGTGGGTGATTTTAATGCAATTGCTAATGATAGGGGAAAAAAAGGTGGAATAAGCCCTCCCAAAGTTGTAATGTATGATTTTGCATCATTCATTCAAGATAATGCCTTGAGGGATGCAATGCCTATAAATGGTTTATTCACTTGGACCAATAGAAGGAAAATTTTCTTGCAAATTGCAGAGAGATTAGATAGATTCTTAATTTCTTCAAATTGGATCTGTTTGGAGTATTCCTCCTCTTCAGAAATTTTACCCTTGGTAGCCTCTGATCATTTTGCCATTTCTCTGACTATCTCTGGTAATAATTTCAAGTCAAAGTGTCATTCTTCTTTTAAATTTGAGTCTATGTGGCTTAGACATCCAGACCTAATCAATTGTGTAAAATAATGGTGGCATTCAACTCCTTTTGTGCAAGGGTCAAAAATGTTCCAATTAAGTAAAAAATTGGATTATGTCAAGAAGAATCTTAAATCTTGGAACCAATTAGTTTTCAAAAATGTTTTTTCTCAAAAAGATATGGTGTATAAAAAACTAGTTGAAATAAATGAAAAAATCATTATAAATGGGCTGGATAATAATACATTTGAAGAACAAAAAATTTTGCAACTTGAATGGAAAGAATTGTTATCTCATGAAGAAGAATATTGGAGGCAGAAATCTAGGGAATTGTGGTTGAAAGATGGTGATAAGAATACCAATTTTTTTCATCATTCAGTCTAGGCCAAAAAATCAAAATCTTCAATATTTTCAATTCAAGATAGTGTGTCAGGTGCTATTCTTGTTAATGAGAAAGATATTCAAGACGAAGCAGTCAATTTCTTCTCCAAATTGTTATCAAAGCCTGATAACAAAAATGTTAATTTATCTGCTGAAAGAGAGGAACTTTTGCAGAACATTCCACCTTTGGTCTCTTCGGAAGATAATATGAGACTGCTTGCTCCTTTCTCTCTTAAAGAATTAGAGAGGTTGTTTTTTCAATGTCTTCAGATAAGGCCCCGGGTCCAGATGGTTTCACAGCCATTTTTTACCAAATTTTTTGGGAGTTTATTGGGTTTGATATCTTAAGTGCCTTGGAAGAGTCAAGAAAATCTGGTGGAATGTTAAAAAAGTTCAATGTCACAAATATAGCCATCATTCCAAAAATTCTGGCTCCTAAATCTTTTTCAGATTTTAGGCCTATTTCACTTTGCAATACAATATACAAAATATTCACAAAAGCAATTTATCTTCGCCTTCATCCTCTCATTTCCTTAATTATATCAGAGGAGCAAGGTGGTTTTGTTCAAGGCAGAGAAACCCCAGAAGGAGCAATAGTGGCTCATGAAACTTTACATACTATAGCTTCAAATCAATTGTTAGCCATGATAATTAAACTAGACATGCAAAAATCATATGATAGAGTTTATTGGTGCTTTTTGAAACAAGTGCTTTTGAAGTTCAATTTCTCCCCTAAATGGTGTAAATGGATAGTGACTTGCATTTCTAGTGCAAAGTTTTATGTGTTAATAAATGGCTCATCTGTAGGGTTTTTCAATTCATCTCAAGGTGTTCGTCAAGGTGATCCATTATCACCATTTTTATTTATCAGCCATTGCTGAAGCTTTGAGTAGATCGATTAAAACTACAAATCTTCAAGGGAAGATTAAAGGCTTTATCTTTGCAAATGCCAATATATCTGTAACTCACTCCTTATTTGCTGATGATACACTTCTTTTTGGTAAAGAAGATCTGGTAGAAGTGAAAAACATAAAAAATCTCTTGGATAACTATACAAGAGTGTCAGACCAAAAGGTAAATGAGGATAAGTCTAAGATTTATCTGTTTAACACTAAAGCCTCAAATGAAAAATCTATTGTCAAGCTTTTTGGTTTTAGCTAGGATCAATTGCCTAGTAAATATCTAGGAATTCCTTTCTTTTCAGGCCAGAATAGGGTTTCTTATTGGTTCAAAATTATTCAAACTATTCAATCAAAATTTCTCTCAAGGAAAGTTCGGTGGCTCTCACTAGCAGGAAAAATTCTTTTGGTTAAATCGGTTCTTTCGTCTATTCCAAATTGCTATATGTTAGTTTTGAAAGCACCCAAATCTATATTAACCCAAATTCAGAAACTAACCAGAAAATTCCCATGGTCTGGTAATGTGGATATTAAAAAGAAGATACCTCTAATTTCTTTGGAGGCAATGTGTATGAATAAGCTAAATGGAGGTGCAACTCTTTAAAACTTTAATGATAGAAATCTGGCTCCAAGTGCCAAAATGGTTTGGCGTTTGTTCTCAAATCCTTCATTAAAATGGTGCCGTATAATGCAAAATAAGTATTTGGATAGCCAGAATTCATCAAGAATCTTTACTGTCTTAAATCCTCCAACAGGTTCTACAATGTGGAATTTCCTCTTATCCTGCAGAAAGGTAATCCTTCCTCATTTATCTTGGGAAATTAATGATGGAAAACATGCACAGTTTGGAATGAATCTTGGAATGGGTTTAAGAAGTTAAATTGCTATAATTTGGAACCTTCAATAGCTTTCTTGTCTCAAAAATATGGTATATATGTTCATCAATATTTTAACAATGTTGACTCTTTATCAGGAAAAGTCAATTGGAAGGATTTTTCTAAGGAACCAATTGATAACAATCATAAGGCCATCATTGCCTCTATCTTGAAGGATAGAATAGTTTATGTTTCCTCTTGCTCAGAAAAATTAATATGGACAAAATCACATAAAGGTTGTTACTCAGTCAAAGAAGGTTATCTCTCCATCTCAAAATCTAATTCTCAATACCAAACTCACAGAGCTTATAATTTTTGTTGGAATTCAATTTTTTTACCAAAAGCAGGGTGTTTTGCTTGGTTAGCAATCCAGAACAAAATCCTAACAAGTGATAAATTATCAAGATTAAAAATCTCTATTCCTTTCAAACGTGTTCTATGTGATCTGGAGCTAGAGGATGCCAATCATCTATTTCTTTCTTGTTCAGTTACTCAAAGTTGTTGGCATTTTGTCTTATCAAGGTTAAAGTTTCAGTTACCTCTTCCAAACACTATATGGAATTTATTTTCTAGCTGGCCCAAATTGTACTAGTCTTCCTTTTATGCTTGCATATGGGAAGTGATTCTTGCTTCAGTTTTATGGTCTATCTGGTGGGCAAGGAATAAATGCATTTTTAGGAAAGAAAAATAGGGTATTGGCCAGATTATGTCTTCTTTGGAAATCTCAATTTCTGAAATAGTAAATGCCTTTGTAACAAAAAACAAGCACATTGGTTCATCTTTCTCGGATTGGGATTCCAAAACTCTTTCAAATTGGGCTCTTTTGGTTCTCCCTTTCAAAGGTAGTCTTCTCAACGTTACAAATAAAATTGATAGATCTAAGGTTGTATGACTAACTCCTCCTTTGGGAAATTTTAGACTAAATTTTGATGGTGCCTCAAGAGGTAACCCAGGAAATTCAGGAGCTGGGATAGTTATAGGAGATTATAAAGGTTTAGTCCTATGTGCCAAATCCATCAAATTAATAAATGGTACAAACAATAAAGCTGAAGCACAAGCCTTGTTAAATGGTTTGAGAATGGCCCTAGATTTTAAAATTTCAAGTTTAGAGATCGAAGGTGACTCCCTTATTTTGATTAATGCCTACAGGGAAGGAGATTCTCATAATTGGAAATGAGCTTATATTATAAAGAAAATTTTGAAGCTTTTGAAACATTTGTCGCATTAAAATTTATTGCGTACTTATAGAGAAGGAAATATGGTGGCAGATTACCTAGCTAATTTGGGATGCGACCAAATTGAAAAAGAAGTGACTCATATTGTCCAAATTGGGAAAATTGATTTTGAGTTGGAAAAATTAATTTCAAAAGAGGAAATATGTCTTTGAGAAAAAGGTATTCAAGTGGATTAATAAAATTTAGTTGGAAGTGTCAACTATGGAGGTGCTAGTTGGAAGTGATAACTATGAAGGTGCTAGTTCACAAGATTTTATTCAACTTTCAACTATCACATTTATTGTTGATAATTTCATCCAAATTTTATCAATCTTCATCTAGTCTTTTGGCTTTTAATTTAGTATCAATATTAAAATATGGTGTTGATTGATTATGACCCCTTCCATTCTTGTGAGTCACTTTCATTGAGTAAGTTTGTTTCAAAAAGTACGAAGCTGAGATCATAAGGCAAGCTTGGGTTGCTGTGAGAATAATTATATGTTATGAAGGAGTACAATTTAAATATCTGTTGACAAGCTTTGAAAAAGTTTGTATTTCGTGGCTTTTCCAAATTATTTTATCAGGTACATGTATCTATAATTTAACATATACTTAATGATGGCACGATGAGGGTGTCAAGCAGTTTCAAGTTATAATCACATGGCAGAAATTTGGTGTTTTTCCCGTACCAGGTACTTTGTCATGATAAGATGGTAAGCTTACAAGGAACAAGGCAATTGTATGCTTATATATATGAATAGAATTGGCTTTTCAGCTCCATCGAATAAGTTAAGTTGGCTTAGTTTCTTTGCTCTAATCAAAGATTGTTTGGTTTAGCTGGAAACTCAAGGTCTGTCGTAGGTAGATAAATGGACTATCTTCCACATAATTTAAGAATGTGGCTCCCAGTTCAGAGCTAAGAGAGCCCAATTACTGGTAAGCTTGATATGCGACATCTTCAAATTGTTTTCAAATTTCACTGCCCTTGTGATTATAAATGTTTCAAGTGCATAATTGGGAGCGAGGTTCTACATCCAAAATCAAGAAGGCTGATCTTTCCATCAAATATTGTTTCCATATTTTTATCTAACATCATGGATATTTTACAGTGCTTGGATTCAGTTAATGCCATAGATGATAGAATGGTAAATGCCATATTTCTGGAAAATGAGGCAATTCTTTCTAGTGCTCAAAAATATGTTCTCTCATGTGGAGAAGGTTATGTGGGTGGTATCTTTCCTCCTCATCTTTTACCTCACAATGAAGCAATTGTTAATGCTTATGATGCTTTAAAATTATATTTAGAATTTTCTGACCCCAGTCACTTGAATAAGGCATTAACAAGATACTCTCACCATTTGGGGAGGGATATGATTGAAAGTTTCAGGGAGAAATTTCATTACATTTCTTTTCTTCTTCATCATAATTGTTATCATGCAGCGTCTCCATTGCAAAGAAATTTGAGGTCTGTGCATTCTCCAACCCATGAAGGATCTCATTTTGTGGTACAAACTCAACCACATGGTGCTAACAATATGAGGCTTGCTATTCCTCATATTCCAGATATGAACATAGTTGTAAACTCTCAGCTGAAGGAAGAAGGTAATGAAGAATAAGGTGATAATTTAAATGACTTCATGCAGATGGAGGAGTAAAAAGAAATGCAATAATTTTTTTTGCAGGTGTTGCAGATTTTGTAATAACTTGTAAGCCTTCAGTCCTCGAATTGTTATGTGTATCGGATATAATCCACAAGATTATAATCTTGGACAAATAGATTCTGATATCACTGTAAATAGTCATCTCTTTGTAATTTTAACAATTAGTTTTTCTGCTTTTTATTTTGGGCTACAACCGAAGGTTTTCTCACTGGCTCTTTCCTCCTGGTATGCCCCTTGAGCCAGAAAATGTACATCTTATTATTTCCAATATATAAATATATAGTGGCTAGCCACTTTTATTTAAAAAAATAAAATTATCTTGACCAATTTTAGGTGTATACAATTATTATAATAAAGTTAATAATTAGAGTTATAGCTAATAAGTTTATAATAATAATTAACTTAATATATAAAAGTCAACTTTATTATTAACTTTAAATAATTAATAATATTACATATACATATTTATATATTTATTATTAATATCCCTAATAATTTAACATTAATAATAATAAGGTTAATTTATTAATAGCAATTAGTAAAAGTTATTTTTTTTATAGATAAGTATTGTCATGGGGACAACTCCCATAAAATAGGAATAAAAAAAATAGAAGAGATGCATGCCCTTGCCATCACGGGTGCAACATAAGACTACCCAAAGTGGGCAGTCCAAACCTACTACTTACATAATAATCATTGAATCATTTTCTTTGAAGATCTTAATGTCATTCAAATTGAAGGAAGATATTTCTTCCACTTGACTTCAGTCCAATCTTGTTATGTTTTGACGGCGGAGACCAATGCTGTACACCCAATCCATTTCTTCTCTTCATCATTGCTTATGGATGCTAGAGATATAGGGGGAACCTCATCACACACATTGGCGACTAGCTGTTTAATCTTTGGAGGAACCAAGGAGGCTTTTGCAATGCTTGCATCAGAATATTTTTCTTGTGAAATGGCTACTAGAGAGGATGACAAAGAGTTGGCAACCTCCAAGGGTAGAGGAGAAACAACGGTGCAAGCAACATTTGGTTTTGAAACTAAATCATTCTCAGGATTGTTACCAATCTCAGTGATCACCTTGGGGGATCAGGTAGGAACCGAACAATGAATAGTGGGAGTAGGAGTTGTAGGCTTTGAAGGGGAGGATCGGGGAGACTCCACAAGAGAGGCATTCGAGATGGATGAGTCATCCTTTACATTTGGTGCAATGACATAGTGACCAAAATCTACCTCAATTCACCAGGTGGGCATATTGACAGCCCCATTACCACACTGACAATTATGCTTCTTATTACATTGGAAGGTGGTACGAGTTGTTGAAAACATTTTCTGCATCTAAATGGGATCTTTTCATAATCTACAGTCTGTCTCCACTATCTTTCCCCAACCTTCAAAGATATTTCCTTTGGAAGGCCCTTTGTTAAATCAAATTCAACGCATAAACGAGCACAAGTAGAGCTTTCAAAATTGATTGTTTCTTTGGAAATGCAGTGGTATTTTACCAAACCATTGGCAATTTCTTTCAAACATACAATTTTCTAGAATTACAGAGGCAAGTAAGGTAATATTACCCACATAAATGCTGAGGAGAACGTATCTAATCATGGATTGAAGGAAGGAAACCATGGCTTGATGCATAATAAGTCACCTTGATAGAACCACATACCATTGTTCAGAATCAATTCCTTGTCTTCCAACGATTCAAATTCCATAATGAAGAAAACCTTCGCACAAGGATAAATGTAGATTTCATCTTCTATATGATCTTTCTAGTTTTTACTTATCCAAGTGTGCAGATCGCATAATTTTGGCCAAAGTTTCATGAATCTACAAATTAGGGCATGCTCCTTTAAGTAGTCCTCTATGTCGCAAGCGATAACATCCAGACAAATTTCTAGAGTAGATTTTGAGCAACCAAAAACAAAAGGGGGCTACTGGGAACTACGAGAGTGAATAGGAGCACCTGACAATGAAAAAACCTTTGCATTAGGGGCACACGAACCCAAGGTAGCCTTAAAATCAAGCCGATGAGTGACAAATGATGATTTTGCTACAAATTTGTAAGGTGCGTTTGGAGCCAGTGAAGCCCCTTGCGCATGAAAAATGAATGCACCCTTGGATGGATGTGGGCCAGAGGAGGCAGCCCAACACACATTTTTCATTGCACCACCATAAGCGAATTCACCATCAGCAGTCGCGTTAAGGTTTCTGGAGAAATTCAGAGCAGTGCGAGCTATTTTGAATTTTTTAGCAATTAATAAAAGTTATACTAATAATATTTGGTTATAATAATAAACTTAAATAACTTATAATTAGGATTAACTTATTAATTAATTTTTTTATTTATTAGAATTATAATTAATTATTATGTCTATATGAATACATAGAGTTAAATGAGCTTCCAAGTCTTACAATTTTTTTTGTCCTTGAATGAGATTATTAAAGATAAGTGTTATAAAGTTGAGAAATAAGTTTATAATAATTGTTAATTATTATAATAAAGTTAATAATTAGAGTTATAGCTAATAAGTTTATAATAATAATGAACTTAATATATAAAAAGTCAACTTTATTATTAACTTTAAACTAGCTTAGATATCTTAAATACATCTATCTAGAATACACCAGAGATATCAGTCTCGAGGTGCCTATAGTTTAATTGTTTTTAAGAATAGATAGGAACCTCGAGACTAATCTCTCGGTGTATTTTAGATAGATGTATTTAAGATACCTAAGCTAGTAGCATCCGCAGTACGACATGTAAAATTTTACTTTAGCATTTTTTTATTGTGTCTGAGAAAAATATTTTAAAAGTGTTTTTATGATTCATTATAATTATTTTAATGCATAGCTTTCTTATACAAATTTTTTAAGAGAAATCCTTTGATTTATTAGACAAATTTCATATACAGTACAATAATAGTAAGTGTTATTTTAATAGAAAGCTAACCATAAATCCCAAACTGTAAACCCTAAATATACCCCTAAATAACTTTGGAATAAGTTAGGATTTAAATACCTGAATTATACTACGTGGTCCTTTGAAATGTTGAGAATTTGTATAATGAAGCCTGAAAGAGTGTATGCTATGGATCAATAATTTTAATGTTCACAAAAGGGGAAAATATATATTATTGATACATTTTTTAAGAGAATTTAAGAAATAAGAAGATAATTGAAAAAAGATAACATTCTTAGTAATGGTTGAGAAATACAATTCAATAATTTAAATGTTCAAGGATGGGGACAACATATATATTTTTAAATATAAAATAGTTTAAGATATTAAAATATAGTTGGGAAAAGTTATAAAATTTAAGCAATTGTTGAGAAGTACAATTTATATGACAAAAAGATAGTATATTTTATATGGAGTAAACTAATGTTATGCCTTTACGTTGTTTTTTTGGAAATTAAGGAAATATAACAATTCATTTATTAACAATACAAATAAAAGATATATATTAATTGTAGAATGTGTGAAGACTCAAAAAACTTTATTCAAAATTCATTGAAATATGTTGACATAAGAATCATTATTGTCTATTGCATGTACATATAAATATTTTTAACCATGAATATCATGCCTAAGTGCATAATATGCATAGTATCCTAACTGGCGTATGAAACCATCAAAGCATGCAATTTCATCACACAATGCATGCGTATAATCCATTAATTGTTTCATTGCAACAAAATCTCCTCCTTTGATGCTATTTGCATGCCAACTATCCATACAAATCACCTCCCATAGCTCGATAGTTCATGTAATACCCCTCCATTTTTCCTTCTGGTTGGACAGTGTGTCCTTGTGTTGTTTTGTTGCTTTGATGTGTTTCTGGTTATTCAGATGCCTTTTATGTTGTACTTTCTATTAGTACCTTGACTATGGTACTCAGTTGTTATTTGGTCGCTATCTATGAAGCGACGTTAATGTTATCTTTTGATGTGATGGTATCTTAATATGATGTTATCTTTATGTCATATTTTGAATTAACATAAATGGATATTCGAATTAATGATGTTTATGCTTTGGATTATATTAATATGTTAGATTTTTTAGTTAGTACCACTGTATTGGTGAAGAGGACGGTATTGCATCACTGGCTTGCAAGCACCCTGCGATTCCGTGATTTCCTCTTCACGGTGTGTATATTATGTTGTTGTTTACTTGATTTTCAGGTTGACAGGTACAAGACATCAACTCCACCTAGTTACATAGGTTGGAGTGCGTTCAATGCCCAACGGTATTCGATTCGGAGGTAGTAGCTAGGTTTTCTGTGCCAAGTCATCACCCTAGTCCTAGTATGTCATCAAGTGTTTATCGGGTTGTGTTGCTTTGAATATTGTTCCCTCTCTTCGTTATTTAATTTCAAGTTAGAAAAAGGTAATGAAATGGATTTTTGTATTTAAGTTATTGATTAAATTAATTTAGTTTTTATGTTGGAAGATGTCATTTAATTAATTAATTAATTTAATAAAATGAGTTAATCTTGGATTAGCTTCATTTTATTGAATTAATTAAATTAATTGAATTGAATTAAGTTACTTGTTTGAATTGATTGATATTTTAATTGGAAATTGGAATTAAAATTGAAAATAAAAGAAAATGATTTAAATTGCATTTTTAGAAGTTTGAATTCAAAAATTGGAAAAATGAGATATTTCCTATTTCCTATTTCTGAAATTGATGAGGGTGGTTGCACTGATATTTTGGAGATATTTTTGGAATTTCTTTAGTATGGAATTTTTTTCTTCACAATTTTAGATCATGAAATTTTGGAAAAGATGGAAATAGAAAGAGGCGGAATTGTTGGTTTTTGTGGGTTTTGGATTGAAGTTGTGAAAATTGCTAATTTGAAGAGGGAATCCAAGCAAGGAGTTGGGCACCATCTAGATCTTCTCCAATTCTTGCATACCAGGTTCATGTTATTTAAATTGTTTATTGAAATTGAAAAGGTTCATGTTTTAGAATTGTTGTTTGCAAAATTCATTGTCTAAAAACTCAAATGAATTAGGTTTAAAAATAAAATAAAATAGAAAACCCATGTTGAAATCTGAGTTTGTTTGCAAAAATCCCTTCTTTGGAAAAAAAATATTTCTTCAAGAAAATCAATGGAGTTTTTGACTGAAAATGATCTTTTAGACTGTATCTCCTCAATTAATTTTATAGATTCCTTGTGAATATATAAATATATATATACATATGTATATAAAATATATATACATATATATATTTTATTTATTTCATAACATTTGAAATTGGGAAATAAAAACCCTATTTTTATTGTAAAATCGAATTAAAAAAATCCGCAGGTGGGAAGTTTTGTTTTCATATTAAAAAATAAAATAAATAAATTTATTTGTGGGGGGGCTGGGGGCTCACCCCCACCACACCTCCCATGGGAGGCGAGTGGGGGGAGTCGTGCCCAGCGCAACCGCCACAGACCTCCCATGACCGTGCTCACACAACCGCCACCGAGGCTGGTGGTCGGCTGTGCCAAGCACAGCCGCGCCACTCGCAAGGGTGGATGGTTGTGCTTGGCACAGTCGTCACCATCGGTGGCCGACTGTGCACAACCGACCACCCACCTCAAACCGTCGTCGCCCTGTGGGAAATCCGTAGCCAGAAAACCATGGTCGACACCCTCTCTCAACCACCCTCTTTATGCACGCGGCTTGAGGTTCGCGCGACTCAATCCTAAGGGTTGGAGCGTAGCCCGAGGCGCGAAGGGGTGTTGGTTAAAAAATAAAATATAAATAATATTTTAAGTATTGGATATTATTTTAATATTATAATATATAATATTATTATTATCATATTATAATATTAAAATATATATATTAATATTTATTTTATTATTATATTGAATAGTTAATGTTTTTTATTTTATAATAATATTTGTATATTTAGAGTGGTGGATTTAAATTAAATATGCATAGGAAATTATTGTTTTTCTAATGGCATGATTTAAGTTAATTGGGGGAATGGAAAATACATTAACTTTAGTTAAATCATTGTTTTGTTTGTAAACATTATTTTAAAAGGGAATAGTTTTGATATAAAATAATATATTTAAAAAAAATAAAAAAATATTGGATTTTTAAGTAGTGTGTATTATAGTGAGATTATGGGATTTTAAAATGATTTGTCTTGCAAAGGAAAATAGATATTTTAAAATGATAGGTTCCGAATCGTATAAGTGAATATTTATTTAAGTATTGATTAAAAAGCATTTAGGGAACTAAGTAATGAGTTTAAATTCCATCTTTGTCTGAAAGAGATGTTATTCAATAAGTTTGATTGAGCAATAAATTACTGAATGTTATTCAAGGAAATGGATTTAATATATCCAAATTAGTTTATTTCCTCACAATTTCTTTATGAGAGTATTTCCTCTGTGTTCATGTTTGGGGAAATTGGTTAAGTGTCTTTAATCTGTAAGTCTTCCAGAAGACCTTATAGGTTGGGGGTTGTTGTTTGTGATGTCAACCCGTTGTGAATTCCCTTGGGTAGTGCATGGTGTCTGGTCAGTGTTTAACCCGGTTTCCATGAACGGGGATGTTGTACCTCCTTGGTTTAGGAGTGGATTATGGGATCCGCATCTCCTTGTAAGGAGTGACCTTGTTATGTGGTTTGTTGCCTCCAGTGTTGGAGTGAGTTTCATTTTATGTTGCCTCCTGTGAAAGGCGTGATTGTGATATCTTGTTTGTTGCAATTTGTACCCTTGATGTTTGGTTGGTGTGTGTGTTTTCAAGTAGAAGAGTGGCTTCTGTAGGGGCCAGAGCCCGAAAGAGGTAAGATTGGGTAACCTTCGGAAGTGGTTTAATCAAGTGATAACTAAAACAATACTTAGAAGATTAGGACTAACTTCTCACCAATCAAGATAAGTTGGCCTCACTCATAGACACAAGGGCTCGTTTAGACTTAGGATGAGTGGGAAGGCCATGGAATGGCAAGGTCATCTATCATGTTTTTACATAAGGTATTTGATCCTGCATTAGTAAGTATGAGGGCCAGAGATCGGTTTGAGGCCACCATCTTGATGATCCGCAGTGGGTAACTCATGACGAGCTGTGTGATGACACTCTGTCTAGGACAACAGTTGGTATTTGATTTTGCATTAGTAAGTATGAGGGCCGGGGATCGGTTGAGGCCACCATCTTGACGATCCATAGTGGGTAACTCATGATGAGCTGTGTGATGACACTCTGACTATGACCATAGTCGGTATTTGATTATTGTGGGTATGGTTTCCTTAACATATCTGATGTGACCACAGTTGGTACTTGTTTATTGTGGGTATGGTTTCCTTAACATACCTGATGTGACCATAGTTGGTACTTGATTATTTTGTGTATGGTTCTCATAACATACTTACTCTACTTTATTTCTAGAAGCAATGTGACCATGTTAGAGTTGTACTTGTGTAGCACTTGTGTTGTACTTATGTTGTACATATGTTCGGTTGTTTTAGTTTGGTTCAATTTTGTGGTAGTCTGTGTCTAGAGGTAGATGGTCTTGGCTAGGATTCCTTGTTACTATCTCCTAGCACGGGGGGTGGGCCTTTGGGTTCCACTTGGTTGGGTGACGTACACCTAAATCCGTTGGGTTATTTCTTCATGTTCATGTGGATGAGACTTCTAGTTGGAGAGCTCGTTGGATTTAGTATCAGTTCTTGCTTTATTTCATTTCAATTGATCTTGTGTAATTTTATCCCTCAGTTTTTATCGAGGTGGAAGTTGTAATTGTAATTATGTTTATTGAACTTATCTCATTTGGGGAATGAGAGTTGTAATCTTATTGTTTATAATGGATTAATGGATTAATGCAATTGTAAGTTATCTCTTGCTTGATGTAATTATCTTAATTGGAATGTATGTGTTTAATTTATTTAGTAAATAAATGTTATGGTTTTTATTCATGTTTTTTGTTGAGGTTCTATATAACCTCTGTCTCGTAGCCTTAGAGGTTGTTGGCAATGGGTAGTGAACTTGCTTATTAATTGTACTTAAACAAAAAAAATAGCCTGTTTAAGTAGTTGTTTGCAACTTCCTCTAGGGTTGCGTGGCAGGGCATTACAGTTCGAGACAAAACAAAGTTTGCAACTGCTTCTACATTCATTTCTCCAACATTGGGTGAATCAATTGAATCATTAGATCCAGTTGAATGTTGTGGGGAGGTATTCAACATAGGAATGAAAGAAGTATAATCTTCAACATTGTTTGTCAATTTTCCATGAATATCATGACCAAGTGCATAATATTTATAGTATCCTAACTGGCGTATGGAATCATCAAAGCATGCAATTTCATCACACAATGCATGTGTATACTCCATTAATCAGTTCATTGCAACAAAATATCCTTTTTTGATGCTATTTGTGTGCCAACTATCTGTACAAATCACTTCCCATAGCTCGATAGTTCAAGACAAAATGTAGTTTGCAACTGCTTCTACGTTCGTTTCTCCAACATCGGGTGAATCAACTAAATCATTAGATCTAGTTGAATTTTGTGAGGAGGTATTCAATGCAAGAATGAAAGGAGTATAATCTTCAGCATCTCTTGTGAAGTATATAATAGTAATTGGTGTGTACTCTTCAGAATCATTAGTTCAGTCTGTTATTTCATTAACTTCGACACAATTATCCATTACCTGACAATAGAACTAGAAACACATATATTAAATACATTATAACATTGAAAAACATTTGGATGAAATCATTAATCACATAATTATTTATTCATCTAATTTAACTTCTATAATTATAAAAATAAAATGAATAAATTTGCTATTTACAAAATTTAAATTTTTTACTCTAGAATAATTAAATCATTATAAATTTAAAATTAAAATTTATAATGATTTAATTTTAGAATCTAAAAATAAATAGAAAAATAAAAGTAATGAAATAATTTTATAAACCCTAAATTTTATGATTTATTTATTAGATGTGCTTAGTTATTTTTAATTTGCATAGAATTAATTTTTTTTTTTCTAGAATAATTAAATCATTATAAATTTTAAATAATTAATTTAATTTTAGAATGTAAAAATTAATAGAAAATTAAAAGTAATGAAACAATTTTATAAACCTTAAATTTTATGATTTATTTATTAGATGTGCTTAGTTATATTTAATTTGCATAGAATTTAAATTTTTTACTCTAGATTAATTAAATCATTATAAATTTTAAATACTTAATTTCAAGTTTTTACTATTTGAAAGAAAGTAAATATATAAAGATAAATCTAATCATTTATAAAGACATAAAAAATATTTTATATTTCAGAAATATATAATATATAATTACAAATATTAAATTTGATTTTAAAAAATAAAGAAAAAAATAAATGTAAACATAGTAACTTGGATTTTTCCAACTTTAAATGTTAAAATGACTTGGATTTTTATAACTTCGATTTATTTGCTACACTTTTGAAAATAATTAATTATAACTTTGATTTATTCACTACACTTTTAAAAATAATTAATTACTAAGATCTACATTTTTTTAATTACTCCTTATTTAATGTGTCGACCCTTTAATTGAAAAAACGCATCTCATTCTACCCCTTGCTGTCATTCTAGGTTACGCCTCTTGATGTAATAATTAATAATATTATATATACATATTTATATTTTTTTTTTTTGATTCGTAAGGGATTATATTAGATACCAAAAAAAGATTTACAATTTGTCTGCAATACAAGATGTAATATTCAAAATTCCCCTTCAAACCCTCATGTCCATCTATCCTTGAAAGGCCGCATGCAGCCATCCCAAAATTTGCATAAACGAAACATCAAAACGAAGGGCTACCACCCGAACTTAAGCTATCAGACCAACCATCACCAAACACCAACAAAGGAACCAACATAAACTTAAGGTGAAAGATAACTATGGCATATGCAGACACATTAAAACCAACCCACTTACCCAAACACGACCACACCAGGCACCACAAGCACTGGCTAGAAGCCATTCATTTTGGCGAATTGGTTGAATTTCGCCATCCAATCAAAACCTTCAACTGGCTCCATCGCAAGCATCTTCTTCAGAAAACTAACTCCATAGGCTGCAATCTGGCGATGTTGAACCAAAGTCATACCTTTGATCTCTAATAGAAGAGGCTAGACATGTATGACCTCACCCTCCACCTTTACTAGTGGAAAATCATGGGCCCGAGGTGCGCCATGACCCAGAAATGCAGATTTCAGAACTTCGTCCAAACCACCCAGAAGCTTGCTTTTGAAGAGCTTGCAAATACTTGCCTTTGCTTTGGCCTTAGGAGTCCTCACATCCAACATCGAAACCAAGAATTGGGAAGCAATATGGGTATTAACCCTGAAGGTCTCTCAGTTTTCCACAGAATCTTTACCCAAGATCATTTTGATGGCAACCACCACATGTGGATCAATCCTCAGAAGTACCCGCTTCAACCGCTGGTCAGTTATTTGCTTGAAAACTATTTGCTGCACCTTACAATCAAGCTGAATGGGCATATCCTGGCCAATACTAACCACAGCCTCAGCTGAAATCTCCACAACAAATTTGGAGTGTTCCACCATGATTGAACACAAAGCAAACTGTTAAGCTAGTGAAGGTGACAATAAATTGCCCGTCCAGATCTATTTAATAAAAGAATTTCCCTCGAGTTTATTACGTTGTACATCAACCATCGTGCTCGGTTGGATTGCTTGAACATCGTCCATATATCCCAGATCGAGTTGTTGATCCATCGTCCTTCACCAACTGGGGTTATAGCTGTGATAAGCCCAAATCATCGAGGTGATAATCATGATTATCATGGCAGCCAAATACCCAGGCACGTCGATCAGTTAACCCTTTTAATTATCAGCCTTCAAGTGGCCACAGAGGGCATTGACACAATACGAATTCATCGAGTTTGAAGCCACCTCAAACGCCACACAAACTTTGACTCTGACTCATCAGAGTTTCCTTTTAATATCCCTAATAATTTAACATTAGTAATAATAAAGTTAATTTATTAATAACATTTAATAAAAGTTATACTAATAATATTTGGTTATAATAATAAACTTAAATAACTTATAATTAGGGTTAACTTATGAATACAAAATTTAATTTATTAGAATGATAATTAATTATTATGTCTATATAAATACATAGAGTTAAATGAGCTTCCAAGTCTTACATATTTTTTTTCCTTGAATGGGATTATTAACGATAAGTGTTATAAAGTTGAGAAACTAGAAGGCATAAAATATTGTATCATTAAAATTTACTTGGCACTTCAAGTTCATTGGAGTTTAATAGCAATCACCTTGCTAAGAAATCAATATGAATAGGTGTCCCATCAAGTAGCCTAATAAATCACACACAATACTATGGAAGCATGACAATTTAAATCCCTTTTATTTTAGGAGGATGGGCATAACCCAATCCCTAAGGACTAATGCCCATATGCAACAACATAGTCTCAACAACTATGGATTACAAGCAAGAAAACACAACGATATGAAACCTAAGATCTCATGCATAGACGCATTTCAAATTCATACACATTGAGCAATAAATTTAAATGACAATTGTTTCCTTGCAATATCTAAAATATAGGTTTATATTGATGGCCTTGATTATAAACAATAAAATCAAGGATTATACCTTTACCTATATTAAATATCCCTTTCTTTATTCATTGGGTTCATACTCACTCTCTCCCTTTTCTCTTATTCCACGTGGTTAAGGTTAGGCTTAGGATTTAATTAGGGTTAGAATTGAATTAACATTTAATTAGGGTTACTAACTTTTAACCTAACTATAACCTAATCCTAACAAGTTACTTATAATTGTAACCCTAATCTTAACCCTAATTTTAACCCTAACCCTAACCCTAAACCTAACTCTAACACCAATTGTAACTCTTACACTAACCCTAACTCTAACCCTAAAGCTAACACTAATTACAACTCTAACCATGACTCTAACACTCACAATAGTTCTAATTGCAACCCTAACCCTACCCCTAACTCTAATTCTATATATATAACCCTAACCCTAACCTTACCAGTAATCATAATTGTAACTCTAACCCCTAACCCCAATCCTAAAACTAACATTAATTCTAAACCTAATCTAACCCTAATCCTAACCTTCACACTAAGACTATTTCTAACTCCAACCATAACTCTAAATATATCTCTAACCATAACCCTAAACCTGAACCTAACTCTAACATTAATTGTAACTTTAACCTTAAACGTAATTCTAAAAATAACACTACTTCTAATTGTAACCCTAACTCTAACCCTAAACCTAAACTTTAACACTAATTAGGGTTCTAAAATGATTGGGGTTAGGGTTATGGTTATAGTTAATGTTAAAGTATTAGGGTTAGGTTAGGATTCACTTATTTTTGGGGATAGAGTTCAATTAGGGTTAGTGTTAACATTAGATTAGGGTTAGGGTATAATTATAATTATAGTTCAATTATGGTTTAATTAGGGTTAGGGTTATGGTTCAATTAGGATTTCAATTCAATTAAGGTTAGCACTAATGTTAGGGTTAATATTAGGGTTAAGATTTAATTATATTTTAATTAGAATTTAATTAGGGTTAAGGTTCAATTAAGGTTATGGTTAAGGTTCAATTAGGGTCATAATTAGTATTAAGGTTACATATAATGATAGGGTTTTATAAAAAAATAGAGTTTAATTAGGGTTAGGGTTAAATTAGTATTAATGTTAGGATTAGGGTTAGTATTGAGGTTAGGGTCAATGTTAGTGTTACATTAGGGTTAGGGTTAGTATTAATGTTAGGGTCAATTTTAGTGTTAAATTAGGGTTAGGGTTAGTATTAATGTTAGGGTCAATGCTAGTGTTAAATTAGGGTTAGGGTGCAATTAGGATTAGAGTTAGAATTATGGTTAGGGTTCAATTATGTTGGGGTCCAATTAGGGTTAGGGTTAATATATGGTTAAGATTCAATTAGGGTTATAGTTTACTTAATATTAGGGTTCAATTAGGGTTAGAGTTAGTGTTAGGTTCAAATAGGGCTAAGGTTAGTGTTAAGGTTCTATGATAAAGCATGGTGTTAAGGTTAGGGTTAGGATTCAACCAAGGTTAGGGTTAGCGTTTATTATGGGCTAAGGTTTAATTAGGATTCAATTAGGGCTAAGGCTTAGTTAGGGTTAAGATTCAATTATGGTTATGGTTCTATAATAAAGCTTGGGATTAAGGTTCAAGTAGTGTTAGGGTTAGGATTAAGGTTAGATTAGGGTTAGGGTTAATATTTTATGATAAATATTAGGGTTACAATTTAATTAGGGTTAGGGTTCAATTAGCACTCAATTATAATTAGGGTTAGTGAACTCATTTAGGATTAGGGTTGGAGTTCAATTAGGGTTAGTTTTCACTTAGAGTTAGGGTTCAAGTAGAGTTAGGGTTGGGGTTTAATTAGGATTATGATTAAGGTTAGGGTTCAATCAAGTTTAGGGTTAGGCTTCAATTAGGGTATGTTCAAATACAATTAGGGTTAGGGTTCAATTTTGGTTAGAGTTTAGTAAGGGTTAGGGTTAGGGTTCTAGTATAAAGTTGAGGGTTATAAATCTATATATGACCCTAACCCTAATTCTAAAACTAGCACCAATTATAATTGTAACCATCACGCTGACCCTAACCCTTACTATAACTCTAATTCTAGCCCTAACTTTAACTTTAACCTGGACCCTAACCCTATCCCTAATTCTAACCCTAACACTAATGCTAATTATTTTTGTAACCCTAACACTAACCCTAATTCTAATAGTAACCCTTGCTCTAATTCTAATTATTTTTATTTTTTACATGTCGTGTCGTGGATGCTACTAGCACATATATATTATTTATTAATAATATTTATAAAAAAGTTGAGGGATATCCTTCTTGAGGTGCTTATTTTTTAATCAATTTGTCACATAAAAGTGCATATGCGCCTCAAGATGGATATCTCGGCTTTTTTATAAATATTATTAATAAATAATATATATATGCTAGTTGTATTTTTAATTGTAAGAGTTGACACTTTGTTTTTCAACAATTTACAGTTTTGGTGGGAAATGCTGTCATTTCAAATCTTTTATTTTATCACCAATTTAACACTTTTTCATATGGAAAAATATTTTTTGAGAAACCAATAGGTTCATTAGAACGTCTTGTCATAGAATTTCTAGGCAAGTAGAATTAAAGATACTATCTTTCTTATTTATATCTGATTTTCACATTTGATTGGAATTGATTTATATTTATTGAATAAAGATATTATATTTTTCAATAATTTAATGGATGTTTTTTTATATGTCAATTGGATTTATATGTTTTGTTGTGATTTGATATCTACTTTAAATTTGACTTTCCTCTCACCTCATCTTAAAGTGGAAAGGATACCATTTTCCTCAAGGTTGTTAGAGTATATTTTACAGTAGGAGGTGCATTGGATTCTTCTTTCTTAAATAGTAGAAGTGTTGTGGCTACAACATATTTATCTTTAAGCATTCAAATAAATTGGTTCATGCAATTGAAAAACAACACTTGCAAAAAAAATTACGATAATTATGCTATTTTTATTTATTTATTTGATTTGATCTTATCTATTAAATAAATTTAATTTGAATTAAAGATTTATTTTAATGTATCAATCTTACTACTTCAGTTTTGTAGTAAGTTACTCTTAATTGGTTGTTACTAGAAATATTCAATTGGATGAATATTAAACATTTCTTTGTTGTTAAACATCTTCAATTTGATATATATTAAACATTATTAATTTGTTATTTAATTTAATTTATTTTATTATATAGAATGTCAAGACCATTTTTTAAAAGCCTTTTACTTTTTTGGTGTGATAGGAGCCAATGACTACATAGACACTACTATCCTTTTAAAGACGATTCCATAAATACAAAGTTTTACCTCTCCCATCATAGCTAAGATTTAAACATCTCTAGAGGCAACTCTCAATTTTTTGTTATTTTTATTAAATATAATTAATTTATGAAATTTAGTATATATATTATTTTAAATAAGATGTTTTTAATAGAATTCATTGATTTATTTTTAATTTGAATTTTTTATATGTTATGATAGGGTTTATAATAGAATATGTATAACTTTTTTTTATATCCAATATAATTATTAATCAAATTATTTTATTGAATTTGCAAGCTCTTATATAACAAGGAGTTACAAATATGTTTAAGGTATTGCACCATTTAGATGTTCTTCAACGATCCTTACAATTAGATTTTCTTAAAACAAAAAATCATTATTGTAACAAACAATTAAACAGATGAACAACAAATATTCAAAAGCCAATCTTGTATATACAAATTACTAAACATTGCTTTAAATATTTTCAAGAATGCAACTAAATATGGTAAGGAGTCACATGATTTCTATCACTTTATAAAAGTTAAAATATGATGATCATTGATTTCATGAAGTTTGTATAATGTTATCAAAGTTAAAATGAAAGTCATGAATTTAACAATGTTTGTCATGTAGGTTTTGAAGGAACTTTTCAAACTTGTTGTGGAAGTGGGGGAGAAAAATATAATTTTAATCTTTTTGGGATGTGTGGTACCAATAATAATGTGAAAGTCTATTCAAATCCATCAAAATTTATCAATTGGGATGGAATACATCTCATCAAGGCTGATTATCGAATTGAGGTTGATTCTATTTCAAACTTAGTCCAAGAAATGTGTTTATGAGTAGTGAAATGAATTAGGAGATATGAATAGTTAAAGTTTTTGTTTAGAATATGTAATAATCATATCATATTTTTGACTTGTATAATATGTTGAATTCATATTACGATATATTTTTTTAAACTATTAATTCATATTTTAATGTTATTATATGCATACAAAAATAAATGTGGATTTAATGTTTGATTTTACAATCACATGCAATATTAAATGTGGATTATGTTTCAATGAGATATAAAATAGCTTTAAGTTAAATGCTTTGAATCACGCTTTTATCAGTATCATGGTGTAAAATGTCATGAACAATAATCTTTGACCTCCTTTCTTAAATATTAAGATATGGTGCAACTGTGGTCATATAGTCCTTTAACAAATAATTCTACCCATTCGACATACTAGAATTTGATTACTCTAATAATATTGTTGAATATAAGTCTGCATGAGTAGCCAAGTTGGCTTGGATCATGAGTTTTCTCCCCATTGGTTTCAGGTTCGACTCTGCTCCCAAGTTTACTCAAATGGGATTGGCTTGCGGGTTGTTGGGTCTCCCCACAAGGGACTAGTCTCACCTCTGCTCGCCCCATTGGGCACTGGGTTGGGACGTGGGGATACCTTGTCGTTAACAAAAAAAATATTGTTGAATGTAAAGCATTACTTTCTAGTTTAGTGGATCTATAAGATGTGAAGATGTTGTGGTTATGGATGAAGGATCTAATTAAATATTATACAATCGTCTAACCTAACATAAATACCCAAAACACACTCAGAATTTTTTTAGGATTCACACCAAGTTCACATCACGTGAAATATGCTAAACAAAATAGTGTTCATTTATAGTCTTAAAATACATCAATAGTCTCTATTACTAGGATTACAATAAGATTTAGGCCTTACCCTTGATTTTTAATATAAAAAGGTATAAAAAAAGTTTGCATCTTCTCAAATACAATACTTAGGAGTAGATCTTCTTTCTATGTTTCTCTCTAATATCGTATATCCTAGTTGTCTCTCTCCCTCTAGCACTAAGTGATTGCTACCTTTTATAGTAAATTTGATGCATCTTAAAGTATCACCAACCAAAAATATTGTACAATTCCCCATAAATATTGAATAATGATCATAGATCAATTATTATATGATTTCACCTTTATTTTTTATTTAGAACATGATGCTTTTCTTATGGGAAAGATAAATGACCACTTCCTTAAATGCAACAAGATGCAAAATTTCAAAATCAATGCAACATAAATCATGATCTTCCTACAAACCAATTATGCAATAAGTTGCTTTAACTTTTGACATGAAGTTAAAATTCATGGTGCACAACTCGCAAGCCTTAACAAGGCACAACTTATAATAACTTGCATGACTTAAAAAATTGAACATGCTTATGAAACCCTTATAATGATATAAGGTTTAACCACCAAGATGTTCTAATGAACTAAGGATAAAACCTATCCTTGGGTGGGTGCATGGAAATGGGTAGTGATTCCGTGGACACCCTTAAAAAAAAAGAAAGTTGAAAACCATAACGCGAGCGCGTTATAACACGCTCGCATTATGTCTTCCGTTAAACCAAGGCAAGGTCTCGACGACTACAACTACAAAGACATAATGTGAGCATATTATAACGCGCTCGTGTTAGCAACTGTTAAAAGCAAAAAAACAAATGCAAATCTCTCATTTGCATTTTGACTGTTTTTTTTGTTGCACTTGCGACCAAAAACTCCAAAATATCGCGCTCGCGTTGTAGGAGGAGAATTTCTTCGCCAAGAATCTGTATTTCTTCACAACGATGGCGCCACAATGACGAGGAGCTGTAAGAGGTAAGGATTCTATGGTTTTGTTTTGAATTTGTTAGTTTTAGGTTGAATTTGATATCTATTTGTTTGAATTTTTAGGAGATGCAAATCAACCTGCAAACCCTCAAAATCCTCAACAGCAAGACCAACCAAATCATCAAGATCAAAATCAACCACAACATCAACCTCCTCCACCAATCACTCAATCCCCTCCTGACACTCAACAAAATTTAATGAGTGAAATTGAGAACAACAAAAAACAAATTGAGGATTTTATCAATAGGTTGAGTGATCCAAATGGTTCAACCACAGAAAGAATGACCCTAGCAAATTCATTGAAAGATATGTTAACAAACATAGATTCAATTAGCCAACAAATAACTGGATGGGAAGATAGGAGGTAGGCGGCTAGGGAATATTATGCAGATAAACTTTCATACAAGGATGTGAAAGATTTAAAAATTACAAAAGGTGATTTGTGCTCATTATTCACCGACCCATGCACAAATCAAAATCTTACCCTCAATGCGAAGAGGTTTCCTATCCATTGGTACCACCATCGACAAATGAAGGAGCGGTTTTATGATAGGTGGTACATGGTCTTTGATTACCCACCGTGCAACAATTGCGAGGTCTCACAATATTTCCTTAGGAAACTATACAGTGAATTCATATTGAATAAAATCCTAAATTATTTTGATATGAGGGATTTCCAAGGGAGAGGTGGGGGTTTAGTTCAGGATAGACCTGGTACACAGCCGGATCCTACGCGACAAGATAGACGAGCTCTCGCTAGGCCACCTCATGAGCATGTTGCTATGCTTTTCGTCGTGAAGGAAAGTGCTAACGTAGAGAAATTGCAAGCAATCAACACTTTGACCTAGAGTGTCATCCATCATACTAGCCCTATTCTACAGTGCCATCCAGGAGAGTCTTCTAGTGGTGGCCTTCGAACACATGTGTGTCAATCTTGCGGGGCTACTTGTTCACATGACCCCACCGAACCTCAGGAGACTAGTACACAGGATCCATTTGCAGCTATGGAGATGGAGAGGGCAGCTGACATTTTGCATGAGGCATATGGCATTGATAGTCAGGTAAAATTTAGTGCATGTGTTCATTGAATTTAATTTATTAAATTTTGATTTTGAAATGCAAGATTAACTAAAAATGTTTTATGATTTTAAGAAAATTGCAGGGTCATAGTGTTGAGACTGGATACACCGCCCCCCCACCAACCTATTTTTGCAGTACACCTATCGCTAGGGTATGTAACTAGTAAACAATTATAAGTTTATTGCATATTAATGGCATTGTTTTATGAATGGTAATTTAATATGCAATTTTGGATGTTGAACAAACTAATATTGGAGGTTTTGATGGAACACTTCCCAATGGCGGTGGATTTACTCAAACCTCCACGTAGGTAATATAATAAAGAGTTTAACTAATGAATCAAGTAATTAATAGATTTGTGTAGTTGATACATGCACATCGTTGATTATGTTGAATAATTTGATATTTTATTTTCTGTTGTTGCAAGACGATACACCTCTAAATGTGACAAGGGCAATGGATATTGGTGTGACATCTGCTATACAATCCTTGATGGCTTTGACAGAAGAGGTATGAGGAAAATTAGTAAATTTTAATTTACATTTGTTGTTATAGATGTTAGTTAGTGAAAAATCAAACCATTATTGATTCACGTAGTTTTTGTCTATTTGTATGGTTTATACAGGGCTTGAGCACGCCTGAGCATGGGCATGAGGATATTTCCCTCGTGGAGAGAGATCGTGAGATGGCTGTAAGTGATTATTTTGTCAAATATATCATTTTTTATAATGTAATTTCTATATATTCATGTCTTTACTTCTTATTGTAATAGTTAAAACTTCACCATGAACTAAACCCTAGGAGGAGTAGCAGGAGCACTCCACGAGCGCAAAAAAAATGAGTGACAGACCTATCGCCATCAGAGCGAAAAGGAAAGGGAAAGATTTTATTTCCTGTGCATGGAGAGCAATGACTTTTGATTCTAGAGTCCTTTGTTGTATGCATGTATGGCAGTTTTGTACATATTTTTTATTGGACATATTTGACATTGTATGTCTAGATGGCATTCTCGTAAGCCTATATGGCTATTGCGTACATATATTTCATACTTATATCGACATATATTTATGTATGCCTACATGGCTATTTGGTTAATACAAATATCTTTTATCGATGCCTGTCCATATTTGCATTCTAAATTGATGGTTCAATAGATATGAGTTACGTATATTCAAGTGTATACTTTACAACTTACGTGTATACTTTGTGACTTACGTGCATTCAAGTGTATACTTTGTGGCTTACATGTTTTCATGCATATACCTTGTATTCGTGCATATACTTTGTTTTAATTTGTGTATACTATGTATTCGTGTGTATACTTTTTGAGGCTTACGTGTTTTTGAGTACTTGTACTTCCCTTATTGACATGTACATGTTTGAATTATTCACGTGTATAATTATTAATTGGTTAGCCCTAGCATTGATCTATGTCATCCTCAATGCACGATCCTTGAGATGGAGTAAGTACACCCTCAAGGTCAAAAGGAGTTTCACATGCATTCTTCGTAGGCTCATTTTGGTAGTGAAACCAAAAACCTCTTGCATTATTGAAACATTTTTTTTTCCCTTTATAGTAGGTCTGAAGCCATTATCATTCTCCATCAGTTCTTCATGTATCCACTCCCCATTAATGGTTGTCTCATGACCTTCATGAAACCAAGCACTTATCTCATTTGTGATAGAAGAAATGTATGAATATTTATCTTCCTCCTTATGAACCATTCATTATCATGAGAGATGGGTTCTTGCGAACCACTATTGATGAATCATGGGTCAATGAGTTTGACTTGTAAAACTACACGATTGAATCCTGATAGCAATATCACAATATTTATATATCTAAATGTGTTATTTCCTTTAGCTAAAATTTGTGCTTATACTTATGTGATTGATGTATGTTTGTGTATGGGATCATAGTAATTTCTATTTGATGATGTTATTGTGTCTTTAAGGTTTATTTATTAAAGGGTGCATGAAACAAGTTTTAAATCCTTACAAATCTTTGAATTTCTTGGGTTTTTCTATTTGTCGAGTCTGGGCTCCGAGCCCGAGTCCAAGTCAAAAAATGGCTTGTCAAGTCCAAGGCGAGTCCTAGTCTTGTAACACTGGTGTGAACACATTGAAGAATAATGTCTATGCCGATGAAGAGAGAACCCATCCTTGTTTCAAAATAAACCATGGTATAGATATGGTTGGTCGAGATAAAACATCACTCTCGTGGATAGTTCAAACCATAATATTTGATGGCTACAAACACACCTTCATTATGTGTGTTCTTGATCCTACTGAATAAATGGTGGAACATGTTGTAGATCATATATTGCAACCCTAAGTCCACAAGAAGGTTACTTGTCTTGATTTCCGCAAATGTCTTTAAGATGTTCATCCTTCTTGAGTAATGTGAGCTATTGATGTTATCTAGATCTTTGAAACTATCTGCAATCATGTGCAATACTGTAGAAGCTAGAGCTATATCTAATACTATAAATGACTGCTCAATGGAATCCTGATAGCAATATCACAATTTGACACATTGTAGAAAATACATTCTACTTATCAATTAATGAGCTAAAGGGGCTCTATAATGAATGTTTCATAAGGCACAACACTTGTTGAAGGTTTTGCAAATGGGGTTGCAAGCTAAGTGGGCTTAACTTTGGGGAAAAAACTTTGTGGTTAAGCGCTTGAGCTGGAGTATACTAGAATGGGTGACCTCCCGGGAAGGCCTAGTGCCTCACCTCTATGAGCATCACTTATATGCAATGAGTGATAAGTGGGCCATCCAATATCATTTCAATTTTTTTTCTTTAAGCAACTTACAAATTTGCAACTTAAGACTCCTCCAACCTAAGGGATCGATTCGGTGGAACATAGCTCAGAGCGATTCCACGTGTTTCAATGCAAAAGAGGATCATGCCTAGCGTAAAAATACCTATTTGGACATGTTGGAACAATCCACTTGGTCACACAAGTTGCAGAATGAAAGTTGCACCACTCTGCAACTTTGCATTGCTTGCATTTGATGCTTTTTCCATCAACTGAAAATCCGCCACCACTAGAAAACCACTCTAAGATAGGAAAAACTGAGAGAGGTTTTTGTAGATAGGCTCAACATGATCCTATAGGATCAGATGAGAAGTTTCTAAGTGTCACAACATCTGCGTAATAGCATGCTGAAGTTTGCAGCCATTTTGCACTTTGGACCCTTAAGGGATCGATTCGGTGGAACATAGCTCGGAGTGATTCCACGTGTTTCAGTGCGAAAAAAGACCATTCCTAGCATAAAAATACCTACTTAGACGCGTTGGAGCAGTTAGTTTGGTCACATGAGTTGCAGAGCGAAAGTTGCACCACTTTGCAACTTTGCACTGCTTGAATTTGACACCTTTTCCATCAAGTGAAAATCCGCCATCACGAGAAAACCACTCGAAGATAGCCAAAAATGAGAGAGGTTTTTCTAGAGGGCTCCAATGCCTTTTTGTAGGATCAGACAAAAAGTTTCTAAGTGTCACGATATCTAAGTAATAGCATGCTGAAGTTTGCAGCTATTTTGCACTTTGGACCCTTAAGGGATTGATCTGGTGGAACATAGCTCGAAGCGATTCCACGTGTTTCAGTGACAAAAAAGACCATGCCTAGCATAGAAATACATATTCAAAAGTGTTGGAATAGTTTGCTTGGTCACACGAGTTGTAGAGCGAAAGTTGCACCACTTTGCAACTTTGCACTGCTTGAATTTGACACTTTTTCCATGAAGTGAAAATCCACCGCCACGAGAAAACCACTCCAAGATAGCCAAAACTGAGAGATTTTTTTCTAGAGGGGCCCAACACCTTTTTGTAGGATTAGACGAAAAGTTTCTAAGTGTCACGCTATCCAAGTAATAGCATGCTGAAGTTTGCAGCTATTTTGCACTTTGGACCCTTAAGGGGTCGATCCGGTTGAACATAGCTCGAAGCGATTCTACGTGTTTTGGTGTGAAAGAGGACCATCCCTAGCGTAAAAATACCTATTCAGATGTGTTGGAACAATCCTCTTGGTCATACGAGTTGCAGAGTGAAAGTTGCACCACTTTGCAACTTTGCACTGCTTGAATTTGACACTTTTTCCATCAAGTGAAAATCCGCCGCCACGAGAAAACCACTCCAAGATAGCCAAAACCGAGAGAGTTTTTTCTAGAGGGGTCCAATGCCTTTCTGTAGGATTAGATGAGAAGTTCATAAGTGTTACGGTATCTAAGTAAAAGCATGCTAAAGTTTGTAGCTATTTTGCACTTTGGACCCTTAAGGGATCGATCTGGTGGATAATAGCTCAAAGCGATTCCATGTGTTTTGGTACAAAAGAGGACCATGCCTAGTGTAAAAATACATATTCGGACGTGTTGGAACAATCCGCTTAGTCACACGAGTTGCAGGGCGAAAGTTGCACCACTTTGCAACTTTGCACAGCTTGAATTTGACACCTTTTCCATCAAGTGAAAATCCATTGCCATGAGAAAACCACTCCAAGATAGCCAAAAATGAGAGAGGTTTTTCTAGAGGGGTCCAATGCCTTTCTGTAAGATCAGATGAGAAGTTTCTAAGTATCATGGTATCCAAGTAATAGCATGTTGAAGTTTGCAGCTATTTTGCACTTTGGACCCTTAAGGGATCGATCTGGTGGAACATAGCTCAGAGCGATTCCACGTGTTTCAGTGTGAAAGAGGACCATGCCTAGTGTAAAAATACATATTTGGACATGTTGGAATAGTCCGCTTGGTCACACGAGTTGCAGAGCGAAAGTTGCACCACTTTGCAACTTTGCATAGCTTGAATTTGACACCTTTTCCATCAAGTGAAAATCCACCGCCACGAGAAAACCACTCCAACATAGCCAAACTGAGAAAGGTTTTTCTAGAGGGGTCCAATTCCTTTCTGTAGGATCAGACGAAAAGTTTCTAAGTGTCACGGTATCCAAGTAATAGCATGATGAAGTTTTTAGCTAGTTTGCACTTTGGACCCTTAAGGGATCGATCCAGTGGAACATAGCTCATAGCGATTCCACATGTTTCGGTGCGAAAGAGGACCATGCCTAGTGTAAAAATACATATTCAGACATGTTGGAACAATCCGCTTGGTCACACGAGTTGTAGAGCGAAAGTTGCACCACTTTGCAACTTTGCACTACTTGCATTTGATGCTTTTTCCATCAAGTGAAGATCCGTCGCCACGAGAAAACCACTCCAAGATAGCCAAAATTGAGAGAGGTTTTTCTAGAGGGGCCCAACACCTTTTTTTAAGATCAGATGAGAAGTTTCTAAGTGTCATGGTATCCGAGTAATAGCATGCTGAAGTTTGCAGCCATTTTGCACTTTGGACCCTTAAGGGATCGATTCGGTTGAACGTAGCTCAGAGCAATTCCACGTGTTTCAGTGCGAAAAAAGACCATGCCTAGTGTAAGCATACCTATTCAGACGCGTTGGAGCAGTTAATTTGGTCACACGAGTTGTAGAGTGAAAGTTGCACCACTTTGCAACTTTGCACTGCTTGAATTTGACACTTTTTCCATCAAGTGAAAATCCGCCGCCACGAGAAAACCACTCCAAGATAGCCAAAAATTAGAGAGGTTTTTCTAGAGGGGCCCAACGCCTTTCTGTAGGATCAGATGAGAAGTTTCTAAGTGTCATGGTATCTAAGTACTAGCATGTGGAAGTTTGCAGCCATTTTGCACTTTGGACCCTTAAGGGATTGATCTGGTGGAACATAGCTCGGAGCGATTCTATGTGTTTCGGTGCGAAAGAGGACTATGCCTAGCATAAAAATACGTATTTTGACGTGTTGGAACAGTTCGCTTGGTCACACGAGTTGTAGAAAAATGTGTACAAATTGTTTACATGACCTTTATATGAGCTTTTTCACATTGTTTACAGTTCAAAATTCAAAGTTTGCAAATTTTCCTAGTCAAGTCATTTACAAAACAAGGTGCTACTACACCAAACATGAACTCCAACCTTAAAATATTTGAGTATATCTCATTATGTAATTAAATCTTATTACAATGCCTCTGGCACTTCGTTCTCTCAGATCTTTTACAATGTCACTCATACATTCAAGATTCTCTCTAAATGTCTACATCATAGGTGCTCATTATGAGGTTAACTTCAAATGAGTAACTTGAGATTCCCTCGCTAAGCTTCACATGCTCTCTTATAATGGGCTTGAAATCAAAATTGAGATTTGTCAAAATCATCAAAATAAGTATGTTGCATTGCTTTTTTGGCTGAGATTCTCTTTGATGGCTCTTAAATCAACAAAAGATCAATAAACCCTTAGTAGTTTACTTACAAATATGCAAAGTAAAAGAGAAAAGGAAAGAGCATCGAAAATGGAAATGAAATAAAAATAGATGGAAGGCACTTACAGATGTTGCATGCAGGCATCAAAATAAGGATGTTGCATTGCTTTTCTGGTTGACATTCTCTTGGATGACTCATATATCTACATTTTTTTCAAGGGGAGACCAATCACTGTAAAAGAAGATGATAGCATTGGCATCAAAAAAATTAATGTGCATACAAGTATAAATTAATAAGAACCAATGTGCATATACTTACAAATTAATCCAATGAACCATCTGGGTCTGCTCTACTCTTTATTGTGTCAAGTATTGCCTCATGGTCAGACTCACAGACCTTCCATAATGTCTTGTTCAAAGGTATACCCCCATATTTGGTCAAATGAACATTGGATGCCACAACAAGGTTCGAGTAATGAAGAATCTTACGATGCATGTCAAAGTTCTGAAATAGCCAATGTTTAACACTTGAATGTGGGTACCCTCTAAGCCATGTTCCAGTAACCACAACTGAGCTTGTAGGGTATTCAATGTTTTCTCCATCTATAAGTGGGGCCTCCAATTTCTTTTTGGTCTCAACACAATGACACAAGTAATAGTCTGTTCCCTCTTCATTGTCTTCATTTGCAATAACTGCATAAACATGCCTTGCATTGATATGTGCAAAAAATCTCTTGAAATTTGTCAACATTACGAATACAGTACAAAGTAAGATCTAATGATATGGAATTTCAACAACTAAGAAAGTAGATATATCACCTCGTTGAACTAGATCTGATATGTGGTCAAAGTCGACCGATGATTCTATCTATGTCAGCTGCAATGTCGTCGGAGGGTGATATGTGTGAAGTGGGCTAAGATAACTTGTGAACCATTTGTCAACCCACTCCCCTGACTCACAATCATTCCAGTCTTGCATTGTACATGAAGAACAAAAGCATGCCATCTTTCGTGTATCGATACTCCATGAACCTGTATTTGAGCTAAGGAAAGAGTGTACCTCACTCGATCCTATTAGTGTACAATAGTCTTCATATGGTGCAATGTTAGTATCATCCATCAAACAAAAAAATCTATGAACTAAAGACATACCTTCATTACCTGGACCCATCAAAGCATTACACCACTCGACGATTGATTTTGCATCTATCAAGTTTGCACTGTCTTTATACTTTAACTCTTCTCGTGCTAATGCTCTTTTCACGCATGCTCCTGCACCATCATACTCCCCCTTTCCATGTCTAGCCTCACAAAAGTTCCACATATGTTGAACACTTGTAATGACATGCATCCTGTACAACCAGTAGAACATGCATGAGTTCTTGCACTGTGCTGCACAGTTATCAGACCATATTATATGTTGATTGTATTCTATGCCCCTCTGAGCCAAACCACTGTAGAACATCTAGAAGCAACCTTGAACAAACTCTGGAGAATGTGTGCGATCATCACTAATGTAAAAGTGGTACTCCCTCAATACCTTCCTTTGCTCATCTGTACTATCAGATGCATGAATAAATGCTATGTGCACAAATATTGAAACTTGTGTGGAGTTGTAATACTGTGACTACACCTCATGTTGTGGCTGTAGAGTGTAGTTCTCTACAAATTCAACCACAGATACTATGCTTCCAACTGGAAAGGTGTCCTTGCATAGCTTGAACTGCATGTCCAACCATCAGGCTCTATGGGTATGCATTGCATACTTAGACAGTATACTGTCATGAAATGTGGTCATAAATTTGTACACTGGAATCTTCTCAATAACCAGATCACACCTTTTTGCTTGAGACCCATCTTTTGTAGCATATGCCACTATTTTATACTTCCTGAACTCTATTAGTTTTTGTCCCACCTCATCTGTGCTTTCCATATGTTGACATATTGGCATACGCTGGAAGCCACCGCAACGCTCGCATGAACCATCCAAGTATGTTGTCCTATAGAATATCTGACCATCGTCTATTTCATATTAATTTTTTGATAAGAACTCTCTTGAAGATTTTGGTGGGGCTTCTATGCCACAATCCTGCAAAACATCGTTAGTATGCAAATATAAACATATAGAACGATAAACATCGTAATGGTTAGAAAATTCAATATGTAGTCTACAACAACAAGTAGTGCATGTGTGATTTATCTTGACATAAAAAGGTTTAAGCAGTTCAAAAAATATTTGAGAAATACTAATTTGAGGATAATCATTTTCAAATTTCCAAAAAAATTGGGTTTGAGTCATATCCACAAAATGTTTTGGATGTGGCTCACGATTCCGACTACCGATTCTCCTTCTTACCACATCCCTTTGATTCGGAGATGGCCTTGTGTTATTCTTCCAATACTCTTCAATTAGTGTTCTCAAGGCTTCGACAAATTCTTTATCTTTTTCGTGAAAGTCTCCCCGAGAATGCCCATAATTCATTTGTATCATTGCCCTCAATTCTTTGCCGCCTTTGAATGGCTCTTGATAAAGTTTTTCTACTAATTCCCATTTTTTCACTAGTCTTTTTAATTTTGCGAGCTCTCTTTGTTTGACAACTTACCAAAGTCGATGTAATGACACGTCGGGTGACATTACTAGCCTTTGAGCATGAGGTCTTACCCACACTCTCATAAGCATCCATTAGATTCTTCACAATAGTGTCTTCGCTCGATGCATTCGATGTTCTCAGCCCAAGAGTCTTCATGATGTTCCTATACTTTACACCCCGCATCATTTCAACAAATAGTTGACATCTTGCAATCTCATTTAGCCTTTCAAAGAATCATTCCCAAATCTTATCATCATATCTTCTACAAGTGCATGTTGAAATCTTACCTTCCATGTGCTGAAAAATCTCATCATTAATATTAATCAAATACTTTGGCTTTCTACGCAAAATTCTTGGTGGTGTTCTCCTAGGTACATACATCTCAACATTAGGAATTTCATCAATATTTAATTGAGGTGGGCTAGATTGCATACCTTTGATCGAGGGTGGAGAAGAAGACATACCTTGAGGTTCACATGGGAATGATGGCATACCTTCTTCATCAATTTTGAGTGATGATGTAATCTCAACTTGAGATGTGTTGGATGGTGTCCAACAATATTCACTTGTGGTAAATGGTGTCCCTCCATATTCACTTGCACTAGATGGTGTCCATCCATATTCACTAGTGCTAGATGGTGTCCCTCCATATTCGCTTGTGCTTAATGGTGTCCCTTCATATTCACTTTTTGTAGAGGGTGTGTCTCCAACTACGGTATTTGAATCTATCTTACGATGATGCTTTCACACTCATGCTTGTTGTGCTGCCAATTCTCATTCTCTTTTTGACAGTTGAGGTTCCTCTACCATCGGTTTGTTTTCATCAATCATTTCCAATTTCTTCTTTTCACGATATGCCGCCACCCGAACTCTTTCCTTTTCTTTCAAGGTTTCGTTCTCTTCGCCTGTTAGTTTCCTCTTTATCTTTTTCTTTGGCATGGCAGATAATTTTATCTATACCATGGTAATGAGACGAATATTAGTTCCTAAAAAAGTCTTGAAGGAGTGGTCTATGTAATGAACTTTTGACCTTATGCAAGGTATTTTGAAGATGTTTGATGCTTTGGAATGGTCTAGGAAGGCTCGGGTATAGGAGTTTCTATAAACCCTCCCTCTTTGCATTGAAAAATGGGGGTTTTTGTATTGGAAGCCTAGTTGAGCGGGTAAGGTCCTAAGACCTAGAAATTATCTTGTTTTGAGACAGGTAATTAAAGACTATTTTTGGGTTTGGAAGTCTAGTGTGAAGATCTAAGGGTAGTTCCTTTGTAGAGAGGGTCTACTTGGAGGCCTAAAATAGTGAAAAAGGTCAGTTTTCTTAATGTTGTTCCAAATGAGTCATGTGATGGGTTAAGTTATGTCTTGCAACTCTGAAATTGGTGCTACAATCATTCTTTTATTTTCCTGGTGTTTTCGAAAGTTTTGGAGTTAAGGGCCCAAAATTGGTTTTGCACAGTAACTAGATTCCAAGGGTGAAATTTGGGAAATAATGTTTTTGTTTGTTGTCCAGCTTGGAGGAGTGTTGGGATTGGTCCGTTACGCCTTTTTAATATTCTTAGATGGCTCTTGAAGGCAAGTTGACATCTTCAATGGTTTTGGGTCCTCTAACTCTACATCAAAAATGAGTATCACAGTTTGGAGTGTGTGCATGGTTTGGGAGATACATGTGATAGTTTGTAGATGCTTGGCTACTAGTAATGTGGACAGTGAACAAAGGAACTAAGTTTGTGTGTAAGGGCAGACTTCTGAAATGTTTCATTTTTGTTGTACTAACTCAAACAAAGATTTATTAAGCAAATAATGGTTTGGTTGTGCCTTAAGAATTATAGTTTGTGTTTGTAAACAATGGTGCCATTATGGAAGATTTAAGACAACTTGTGAATGACATAATCATTGGTTGATGTTTTGAGGAACCTAGTTGATTGTAATCAGTTATTTTCAATATTTTCCACACTTCAATTGTATATTAGTTTTCA
Source organism: Sequoiadendron giganteum (assembly GCA_007115665.2). NCBI lineage: Eukaryota > Viridiplantae > Streptophyta > Pinopsida > Cupressales > Cupressaceae > Sequoiadendron > Sequoiadendron giganteum. The sequence continues at coordinate 382,122,716 of CM021105.1, forward strand.
ATGGAATTCAAACTTCAATTGATATTATATGTCTTTCAATGTGGAAACTCTGCTATTTCATGCAAAGGTGGTAAAAAGATCATGGAAAAGGTGATGGAATGTGAAAAATATGCTTGCACACTTCACAACATCATCAAAAAGCTATTTTTTGTTGGAGCACGTGCAAAACCAGGGGAATATGCAGACTATGGGCCTTCAAATCATGGGTATATAGAGTTATTTACTATTTTAGTCAGTAAACAACGCGTTCACGTTATAATGTGCACGCGTTATAACACAAGTGCGCTATGTGAAATTTGGTTTTCTTAGTGTATTTTTGAGAGTATAGGAGTTTCTGAGAGAGTGGGAGGGAGAGAGGGGGAGAGTGGGAGATAGAGAGGGAGGGAGAGTGGGAGAGAGAGTGGGAGGGAGATAGGGGGAGAGTGTGAGATAGAGAGGGAGGGAGAAGGGGAGAGTGGGAGAAAGAGAGAGTGGGAGGGAGAGAGGTAGAGAGTGGGAGGGAGAGAGGGAGGGAGAGATGGTGAGAGTGGGAGAGAGTGGGGGAGAAACCCTAAACCCTAAACCCTAAACCCTTAAACCTTAATCCCTCAACCCCTATACCCTCTTAATTTGTCAACCCTCAACCCTCAACCCTCAACCCTTAAACCCTAATCTCTCAACCACTATACCCTCATAATATTTCAACCCTCAACCCTCAACCCCTAAACCCTAATCCCCTTACCCTCTTAATCCCTCAACCCTCAATCCTCAATCCTTAAGCCCTAATCCCTCAATCCTTAATCCTTAAGCCCTAAACCCTAATCCCTCAAACCCTATACCCTTTTAATCCCTCAACCCTCAACCCTTAAACCCTAATCCCTCAATCCCTATACCCTCTTAATCCCTCAACCCTCAACCCTCAACCCTTAAACCTTAATCCCTCAATCCCTATACCCTCTTAATCCCTCAACCCTCAACCCTTAAACCCTAATCCCTCCAACCCCTATACCCTTTTAATCCCTCTGACCCTCGGCCCTTAAACCCTA